>CM062816.1:1655508905-1655936281 GCA_031772625.1 Pinus tabuliformis
CATGTAAGCTATAGGTCATGAATGCATATCTGATCATAAACTAATAGGCTTCATCTAAGAATCACTATGAAGGCTCTAATCCCTCTCTCTTTAGCTGCAATAACACTTGTTATCCCATGCATTCATTAACCATTCAATAACTTATCAAAACATGACATGAGCCATAGATAGAATACATCATATAACCAAAAAATAACTAGCATAGAAACCATGGAAAATAAGCCATAATATACCCATAATAGTCACTGAAATGCTCATAGATCACAATAGGAAAGTATCTCATATTAACATGTGAAAATGTCAACCAAGTCATGGACTTCCACATACCACCCGACCGTATATTGGGTTGAACCAAATCTCTCTTTCAACCAATCACCCCTGTGCCATATTCCAAGCATGAATGTGGGATCTCATGGAATAAACCAAAACAAAACCAAATCAAAGCTTCTAGAGGCCAAACCACCTCAACCCTCAACTATAGTGATTCCACCTCTATAGTCTGAAAATAACTAACATCAACCATATTGATCTCCACCCAAGTTATCCAGGGCTTCAGGAACTAGTAACTCAACCAACAACTTTCTAGGGATCCAAATCACTTTTTTTGACCACGGCTCTAGGGACCATTAACTCAACTGACTAAGGGATATGAACGTTTGTCCCAAACAAAGTCTCCAAGAACTAGTAACTCAACCCAAGTTGTTCCAGGGCTTCCAGAGTGTTTGTCCCAACCTACGGCTCTAGTAACTAGTAAGTCAACCCAAGCTATTCCGGGACTTCCAAAGTGTTTGTCCCAACCCACAACCAGAAGGAACCTGAGCACCAATAAAAAAAAACAAGTGGAATAAACCCACAACACCATGGCTATCTAGGATATGGAAGGGCAAGGCTAAAACATATTTTCAATCCAAGGAAATCTCCATGCCAATGATAACACATAACCAAAGAATCACATGCATCTACCATACATTAGGAAATCAGCAAGGAAATCATACATGCAACCTGTTACCTGCAAAGAAATCCAGCTGTAGTTTTTGATCCCACTATTCCCTTGTTCTTTTATACCTCCCTTTTCCTTCTTTCTCCAAGTCCAAGTGAATGCTAGAGTGCTCCAAGCATGCTCCAAGATTTCTCTAAGTGTGCAAGAGTATGAGAGAATGAAAATAAGAGCGCCAAAACTAAACTGACAAAAGTTGAACCAACCAAAGCTATGAACTGTTTCTCTAAAGTATTTCTATCATTGATGCCTCTATTTTCTTCATTTTTCTTTAGTTTCCTCTAATTTCCTTATCATGCAAATATGTGTCTCTTCACCTTCATTTTCTCCTATTTTCCTTTAATTTAATAAATAAATACCAACTATCACCTCTTTTCCTTTACCAATGCATTTTCTAATTTCCATAGCCATTAATTAATCATAAGTGATGCCCACTAAAGTGTTTTTACCAACATTTAGCTTGGAATACGCATCCCATGACCTTGGTCTTATTTTATTTACATGGAAAATCAACGAGGGGATGTTACATAGATGACCTTAGAAGCTCATCCGTGTAGGGAGATTGTGTATGCATGTTATCATGAATTTATTAATATAAATGTAATCTAATACGAACTTATTAATATAAATAATGTATAATTTGTCAATAAGAGTCAAAAGTTCTATATATATGTACCTAGTCTATCTCACGCGGGTCGTGCACCCTCCAAGTGTCATGGATGGCTTCATGAAATAGTTGTGCATATGAAAAAAGTTGGTCATGCCCTAGATTTTCAAGATATGAATCGTCATATAATGGACTGGTGGGTCACAAGGCAATGATGGCAGTTCTCTCATCTCTCCACACAATGCAACATGTGCACTGACCAATGTCCTCCATATGTTCTTTGCAATGGTATGTCTGGTCTCAACATCGAGTTGCTACAACTACTCTAGCTTTGTTGGCAATACCATGCTCCGAGATAGTCGTGGAAACAATCTCATAGGTGGTGCTACATGCATTGGGTCCCTACGAGTCCCCAACATGATCATAGCTACGTCCCATGCTGGGTCCATGAAAATTAGATCCAGTGTTGGTGTAATCTGGTCTCATATGTAGCACGAACTCCACATATATATGCTTTGCAAAGTAAATAGGGACCTGGTCATGGTGGGGGAACTGGCCCCAAGCTCCAATGAATCGATCATAAAAAAAAGGGGTTGCATCAACATTCTTAAAATATTTGAGCAAAATTGGACCAGCATGTCTAGCATGACGGTATGGAGGGATGTCAAATAACTCCCTGTGAACATCAATGTCCTTGGTGAGATTTTTCACTGCTTCTCAAGAATGTGGGCCTCTAACCTCCAGCTTCCTAATCCTATGTATGGAATGTAGGAGGTGGCTCTGCGGGGCCAACCTATGGAATGTATCGATCAACCTAATGATGTTGTCCAACATCAAAGAAAAACTATGCCTAGTAGGTGAACTGGTCAATATTTTACCCATCTCTCATGTGATCCATGTCTACTGGGCCTTAACATCCTCAAGTGTGATAGTGGTTGTAGCGTTATTCCGTGGAGGGATCGATGTTGCACTGTGATCCTCAGCGTCGCTCTACCGAAGGTCTACAAATAACAAACATAATTTAACATATATAACAAACTAAGAATGATAGCATATACACTAAATTCAAACACATCAATTGAATTCAATTTAAAAACTAAAGACAATTTCAAGACATAAACACATAAAGTTTAAAGAGGATTTAAAAATACAAGAGCTGTACCTGCAACTAGTGAAGATGGTCCACTATATGTAACATGATCATCCACAGAGACAGAAACACTGCCTCTGACATTCTGACTAGTGTTGGAGTCAAGATCTATGAGTGGAACATGCACTCTGGTTGGGCTACATGATCTATCATGAGCCCCTCCATGTATAGAAAACCCTCCCACATCCCGACGGCCTGTGGTTGGGGGTCGTATAAGAGATGGCTCCACATATTACATACAATACTAAAAACTAATCCAATAAAAGAATGTTGACTAAACTATTACATATAATACATATAAACTAATCCATGAAGAAAATGTTGTCTTAGAAAGAATGTTGACAAGAAAACCATTTCTAAACTCAAGTAGAATAATCAAGCATGAAGTCGTAAACTTTAGAGTCCCTTTTTTGATAATTTATCAACCAAAGTACTGAGCTCCATGTAAACATAATCGAAAGAGGTGATCAAATCTAACTTCACACTTTTTTCCCATTTCTAAATAATGCATTTATTCATAGAGCTTAAATATGTAAATATATGTAAAAAATTGAAATAAACCTATCTGGAAAACTAATAAAATTTAATGCCAACCAAATAATCCATAAGACAAATTCTTATAATGTTTTACATCGACACATGACATGTACTATGTGAAAGCACACGAAGACAATGTTTCTGGTACAACACACTACATAATAAAACAATATGATGCAAATTAAAAAAGAGCCAAAATGCTTTTATTCACTTTAAATGCACTTTTCATCATGGATTTAATGTATGTATCAATGATGCATTTATGAAACTTGAATATATATATATATATATATATATATATATATAAAGAGAGAGAGAGAGATATTATGTTATAGTTATAATGTTATGTTATACATTTACAGTTATATATAGTTATGTTACATAGTCAAATATAATTATATATATAAGTTTATGTTATATATATATATATATACAATTTTATATATGTTATATAGTTATGTTATTATAGTTATATCTAGTTAACATAACATAACACTAATATGTTATATATAGTTTGATAGTTTTAACTAAGTTTTAGATAATTTTTTCTTTGGAATTGTTAAGTTCCAAGTGTCTTATTAATGAGTGCCATAATTACTTAACATGATTAATTTTTCTACCATACCTCAGCCACATCGGATTATTTTGATGTAGGGTCTAAATAAATAAAATCGATTGTTAATATAGGAAGTGTAAGCTACAAAATCATTATTCAACTAATAAATTTAATAAGGGTGGGAACTATGAGATATAGTTGTCATATCATTAAATTAAAATAATTCTACAAATATGAGTAGTGGAAAGTTTAAGGAAAAAGAAAGTTTATAGATCAACTTGAGTCTTAAAAAGTTGTTGAGCATCACCCATCTTATGTTATTATGAAGAGCGCATTATGATATATATATATATATATATATATATATATATATATATATATATATAATGTTATGAACAATATAATTATATATATCTAGTTATATATAGATATGTTATGTTATATACTAGATGTTATATATAGTTATGTTAAGTCATATTTATCTAGTATTTTTTCCGCAGAAAAATCGTTACCTTTTATTAAGATTTATAAAAGGCTACATAAGCACATACGTTAAGCATTTCACCATTCATCCAACATATAGCATGAAATAGAAAACAAGCTTTTTGTACAGAAATGTTTGGCCCAACAAAATAGATAAGCAAAAAAATATGATAAGAGTTCAAGGAGCTAGTATAGTCTCTGTATGTGATGAGAGTAATGACTGCTACTCTCTACGGCTATCATTTAACAAAGGATAGCATAACCATTGTCTCTTAATAACATGAACCAACAACAAAAAAACAATAAATAAATATGTTATGTGCATTCTTTTAGATATCCAGGAAAGGTTGATGTTGAAAAGTGTGTTTTGTCCCTTCTATGGATTCATTTATCTATCATATGCACTAATCTTGTCTAGCACTTGCTTTAGATAGTGAATCTGCTTCTGCATTTCGTTCCCTGTATATATAGCGACATGAGACATAGTCAAAATATTATTTTAGTTAATTAATTTCTTCTAAAATAGACAACAAAGTATGATTGTCGCATCTTTGGACAACATTGAACCAATTTATCACGTTTAAGGGGTCCCCAAAAATATATAGAGATAGGAAACCCATTTCCAGAGCCCAACACAGCATTAGTTTTTGGGAAAGAAGCTCCACAAAATTACTAGTCCCTCTTCCTAGATTGATTTTAGTTTTCAAATAGTAGTGCATGTTGTTGTGAACAACTACCCCACCACCACACATCCCTTGTTCATTGCAAGGTCCATCAAAATAGGCCCAAGGGATCTATTGGTTTATTTCCTTTGCTAATGTCACGAGAGGAGTTGAATTTGATTCTTTTGCAAGCATTAAGGAATAAATGGCTACAATTTCTGAAGCAATGAGTGTAGGGGTCAAGGTATGATCTCTAAGAATTGCTTGGTTCATCTCTAACCCTACTCCCCAACAGAGAAGGGGAGGGATGTTTCTGTGCATTTTATATTGAATCCTATCCCATGACAATTTCCAGTCCTCCCCATTCCAAATTTGTTCCCAGTCTTTGTTTGACGCACTGCAAGATGCTTAAGGTAAAGGACAATTCAAGAATAAATTCTTGATAAATTCCTCTGCATTTTTGAATAATATGCACTAACCCAAACTTTGTTTGCACCTTCTTTGTAAATTGTCCCAAATCAAAATTTTGTTTATGATGACACACCATAGAAATAATCTTGCTTTGGCTAAACAATTTAGTTTCCAAATCCTTCTCCATTGCCACTCTTATTTGATTTGTAGCTACCTATCATAATTATCTAGTTATATATAATAAAATTTAATTAAATAACAAAAAAGTCTTGTTTTGGACCTTTAACTTAGTCAATATTTTATTTAAGTAATTAATTTTTTAAAACAAATAACTATACTTATTATTAAATTAATATTTAAAATATAAATTAATTTAAATTTAAAATAAGAAAAAGGAAATAAATTTTGTTATTTGATAAATAGAGGTTCACCATGATCAACCATATTCATTATGTTAATCATAAGTGCCTAATTTATTTATTTATTGGTTATAGTTTGGTTGTTTTATGTTTTGGAGTATTTTTGGTCAAATTTGTTTGAAATTTAAAATGCATTTTAAATAACAAAAAATCAAAATCTTTTGAAAATTTATTTCACTAAATTCCTAAGAAAAAAATTCAAAACCTAAAATAATTAGAAAATAAAGTTTTACCATTCAAAATCAGAAGAAAAAAAAATCATAATAAACATGCTACCATTGCAAGTTTTGAAAACTTATACCATGAAAAAAAAATAAAAAAAATAATAATAAATAAAATAAAATAAAATAATAAATAAATAAATTAAAACCTAAATTATAGTTTTTTTGTGGTTTTTGTATGGTGGGTTTTCATTTCAAATTCATTTATTTTTTTGCAAGAAATTAAATAAAAGAGGCAAAAAATGATAGGAAACCTATCTTGGCCACCAAATGGTGGTTCGTTGAGTCTCTTAGATGTTGGTGGGGTTGCTAGGTGACTGGATCAAGCTCCTCCATCTCGATCAAACTCCCAAACTCTCGGTCAAGTTCCTTCTACCTCGCAGTCTACCCAAAATGGCTTTCACATATCACAAATGAGTTTTTAATGAGAAATAGGGGCTTCATCAAGCCCTAGAGCTCGATTTAGCTCTAAGGTTTGATCAAGCTCTTGTGTTACCTCAGGTTACATAAGAGCTTGATCAAGGGTTTGTTTTAATGCTCGATCGAGTAATCCCTTAGCCCTCAAGCAACTTGATCAGGCGCTACAAAATTTCTCGATCCAACGCTTAAAATGGCTCAATCAAGCTCCCTTTTTTCACAAAAAGGCACCCTCGCTTTGCCAAAAGAGTGCAACCCAACTCCATGCATATACCCAATACCTTAAGGGTTTTTTCTCAAAGTTGTGGGACAACTAGAAATGATGTGGTAGAGTTCTAGGCATTAGAGAAAGGTTTGCAGATAACAATAGAAAAAGGTTACCAAAAACTTCAAATCAATGGGGACTCCAAGTTTGTTATAATGATGGCTCATAAACTCATTTATGGGACCTCTTTCCTTAAGCTGGCCAAAAGTTGGAGATTGGAATTTTTAATAAATCATATAAGGGAGTTGATCTCTCATATGGAATACATGATAGTCCTCCACTCTAGAATATTATGAAATAAAGTTGTAGATTTTTTGGCGAACCTTGGTTGTTAAAGTCGTGATCTCTACATTAACAAAAGGCGTCCACTAAGAGAAAAGGAAAGTTGGATAGATTCATTCAAAGCTATCTTATAGAATGACAAGGAGCCCCTAATGGGGATGTGCATAATATCCTATATGGGGTTTGTGGGGGCGAGACCACCACCCTGATCACTTGATGAACATTATGTGGTAAAGGCGTAGCTCACCCAGGACATGCAACCACCCAGTTGGCATTTAATAAAGGTGTGGGGACAATGAACTATGTATTCATTTTGGTGGTTAGGGTTGAAGGTAGTTATAGGCGTGAGGTTGAGGAGTTGAGTTCCCTACTGTGTGCCCCATCGACCAGCTCCTGTGTTGTGTTATTTTGGCTCATTTTTGCACCTGGCTTGTGTTTTGAGAGAAGTGCTTTTTTCTTGGAGATGGAGAAGTGGAGGCGAGTGGGTAGTTCAGGTTGGAAGAATGGAGATTTGCAGTTGAAACTAGGGTCCATCACATTGTGTCTTGGTGTGGTGGGATAATTGTGAGTTTGGCCACATGGAAATAATATTGAGGGATGTAATCCATGGTGCACACCGAAAAAGTGGAGTTGGGGGAAGAAGCTCAGTTGGTGAAATAATAATGGGTTGTTGTCCCTGGCGAATGGTCGTGGAGGTCGATTGCAAGTTTCAAATTGTGGTTGTATGCTTTAGAGTGTTAATATCAAATCCTCTGGCTTACCTTGTAATTCTTCAATTTACTCTTGGTTGTGTTAGCTTAGTCCTTGTCTGTTTAATTATTATTGTGGTGTCTATGTACATTTTGGGTCTTGGGTTCAGTCTAGATCAGGGAAAGAAATTTGTGGGAAGTATTATTCAAGGAAAGGGGTTTCTCATGTCGAGTTTGTTGTCAGGGTCAACACTATTTTTCCTTCCCAGTTTTTCTTATCTTGGTGTTGTTATTAAACGTTTGGTACACCATTGGGTTTGTAGATTATTGTATGTCTTATTTTTCAAGATGTATTAAGATCCATGGAGAGTGGAGCCAGTCCTGGGGCATCTGATTATGGATTTTCATTGCATGGCATAATCTAGTTTATGTTCCATTGTGACAACACTCGTATCTTGTTAGGGCTATTTTCTGGAAGTGTTCAATCCGAGGTTTTCTCCTGTCATGTCGCCCAAACAACTCATGCAATGTAGAAGGGGCAATGACGGCGACAACTCTCCAGGTCAACAAATGGCTTGGATCTTCACCTAAGATTCATCTACTACATATTTTAATGCAGTAAACCTAAAGACACAACGAGAAATCAGGAAATTAGAAACTCAAATGGGAGGAAAAAGACAATACTACTCCAACTTTGAGATTCTGGATGAGATCTCTTGCTAGGTTCCAGACCCTGGTTATACCAAGGGACATAAAATTAATATCTCAATTTTGTTACCCTTAATTGGCAAATGAAGACTTTGCTTGGTCTAGTATTGAAAGAAATATACATAGAAAGATATAATGTGTTTCCATCTCTAGAAGACATCAAGACGATGTTACAAAACCTAAGTTTTACCATGGACAAGCTTGACTCAAAACTGGCTAATGTGGAAGGACAACTACATTGTGATACAAACATATATGCTTATCTTGGATTGAGTGCCAAGGTCCCTACTCCCATCTCTTCTTTTGATTCTTAATGGTGTTTATGTCTGATAGTATATATGGTATTCTGTTACGCTTTGTAATGGGTCACTAGTATGTCGGATTTTTGTATTTTGGGATTAGCTAGTTGATATATTTTGTATTATGGTATTAGTAGAGAAGTATGAATCCTCCTGTATCCCCAGGAGTTAACAGAAATCTCATTAGTGGTCTAGTTAGAACAATTATTCAATTTTGAGTTATTTTGGTAATACACACTACTTTAATTAAAAAAAAATGTTTATTTTTATATAATTTACAATATTTAGAAATTGAAGTGTATTAATGTTGATATGTGTGGATTTTTATAAATTAAATAGTTGTTAAATATTGATAGGATCAATACACTTATCTCATCATAAATATCACATTACAAAGATATAAAAACATCATAAAGATAAACTAAATTATAACTTTATTTTAAATTATTATTTTATTATTAATTATAAAAAGAATCAATACATGGGTTAAACATATATCTTTAAAAAAAATATGTAATGTGATTCTTATCATTGAGATTTACTCTCACTTTATCATGGAGATTCTAAACCTATAATAGACTATGTGATAATAATGTGCCAATAACATATCCCAAAAACCATAACTCATATTTATATAATATATATTTTTTAATTAATAAATTTAATTAAAAAAACAAAATAGACATGACTACTTTAGAAATATATCTCAATCTTTGATGTGTGATTATTTATAAAAATATTTTGAAATATTATCTAAAAGTAAAAAAAATATTATTTACTTAATAAGTATTTAATGATTAAATTAAAATTTTGAAAACCTTATTCCAAAATAAACACATCAATCAATATAAATATAGTAAAATTATTCACATTATCTTATTAACTACAATTTTTTGCATTTTCTTTATAAAAATGATAAACTATCAATTCAAAATTCGAACAAAGTTTTAAATTTAATATTAACTTTGATAACACCAATTTATTTTGGCACCATCAGAATTCCATGAATATGGCTTAATTTGATCATTAAAATGATATTATTAATATAGATATTTGATTATCACTAACTAACGAATAATCTTCCTTTTGAGGAAAAAAATATTAAATTTTATTATATCTACTTTACTTTGGACAAAATTGTTAAATATTTTTTATAACGATGTTCTCTGGAATCCACTTTAAAGGACACGTTTGGCGGAAGAAAGTTGTACTCAATGGTGAGATTTGTTTGCTAAAAGTAATTACCAATAAATTATTTATTTGGGAGGTCTCCATAAGTTTTTGTAACCTGCAAAATTAAAGACAATGTCAGGAAAAATAAGATTAGGATTATTATGTGGCCATAAGATAGGAGAATTTCTGGTGATTGTCCAATCCATGTTTCTGGTTCTGTTGATGACAAAATATCTATGATAAATATTTCTTTGTCTTCCTCCTTCAGACCAGATCATTGCGATGTCATGGAAATTATTTAGTAATGCCTCTTTTGCTTGGTGAGCTGCATCCATACTACTTGTATACCCATATCATGGATCCAGCAATTTCCCTTGGGAAATACTCTTCTTTCAAGAACTAGGTGTAAAATATCTATATGTGGCTGTAGATCTGCATCTAAGACTTTTGTTTGTCTTAGCTACCAGGTTGGCTTCCAGTTATTCTTGTAGTCTTCCCAACTTTGGTCTTCTTTGATAGTTCTGAGAACTTCTTGTTGTTTATTTGGGTCCCATTCAGTAACAATAACAAAAACATGTTCTTGTTCTTGTGGTTGGGTTTGTATGTATTCTCGGCTGAGAAAATTAGGTAGACAGTTGTCTACTCCTTTGATGTGTTCCACTTCGAAATTAAAATTAGCAAAGAGGGCTTGCCATCTGGTGAATTTGGCTTCTCTGGGCTTCTTGATATCTTTATTAAGCACCTTCTTAAGGGCAGATGCATCCGTCCTGAGAAGAAATGGTTTATTGACTAGATGGATCTCGAATTTGTCGATGTTATTCCATGCTGTTTTCACCTCTTTTTCTATAGTAGAATATCTTTTCTCAGTGGGGTTCCATGTTCCTGAAACGAACTAGATAACCTGCTCTTCATTATTTTATTTTTTTTCTATTTTAATATACCCCCCCATCCGATGTTGTTGGCATCGGATTCTACAATATTATAAGCTGCATCATCAGATATATACAGTATGGGAAGGTCTTTGACCTTGGCTTTAATATTTTGTACTGCTCTGGTATGGATTGGAGTCCAAGGTTTAGGATTTTTGTGCAACCTATGATTTAATAAGCTTCTGTCCTTGGCGCAATCTTTATAGAAATTACTTACGTAATTTAAACAACCAAGAAATCTTTGTAGCTACGTCTTGTCTGTAATGATGTTTGGAAATTTGTTAGAGAATTCCAAAGCATTTTTTGCAAGGAGATTTGGCCATTGAATATAGTATGGCCAAGAAATTTAATGGAATTCTGAAAGACTTCGATTTTCTTTTTGCTTAATACAAGACCATTCCTCTTTATTGTATTTACAAAGGTTCGTATATGTTTAAAATGATCTTGAATTTTTTTTGAAAAAATAAGTATATCATATATATACACAATCAGCCAATCGAAGAAGGGTTTGAATATAGATTCCATCACCTTCTGGAACATGGATGGTGTATGCTTGAGGCTGAAAGGCATCACATTCCATTCATAATGTCCGGCTGGGACACTAAAAGCTATTTTGAATTTATAATTCTGTGATATAGCAACTTGCCAAAATCCTGATTTCAGATCGAACTTGGAAAGTATTTTTGCTCTTGCTATTTTGCTTATCAGATCTCCTTTGTGGGGAATTGGATATGTATTATCTGCTAGTACTGATTTCAAAGGCTTATAATTGATGACTAGCCTTGGGATGCCTCTGATTTGTTCTACTCTTTTATTTACATAGAATCCATAACAATTCCACGGGCTCTTTGATTCTCTGATCAATTTCTTACTCAACAGATTCTTGATTTCTTTTTTGCAGAGCTCATGATATTCCTTGTTCATCGAAATTGCCTTAATTTTACATGGCTTACCTGTATATTCTTTTTTATAGGACAATTCTACACAATATTGCTTTCTGTGCCAAAAAGCATTTGGATCTTCTGCACAACACTCTTTTGCAATTTGTGCTTTTAATTCTGAAATCTTCTTTTGTATTGTTGGTAAGCTTAGCTGCTGTGACATATGAATGGTAGATTTCAGATCCTTTAGATCTATCAGCTTTGATTCAGCTTTCTTTAGCTCTTCCATAGTCTGAACCATTGTCAAGACCCGTGGAGCTGAGACATATGGTAATTTAATCTTTCTTGGGCCATCTAAGGAGGTAGGAAGAGTAATAAAATATCCACCCTTATTATTTTTTGTTCTAAAAGAACCATGTGGTTCAATAGTAGCCAAAAATAAGTTACCTAAAATACAATCAACAGGGATGTCAACAACTATAAATTTTAATTTTATGTGGTGATTATCAAAGCAGATAGATGCTTTGTGAATTTCATACTTCAGTGTTTTACTTCCCAAGCCAATAACTTTTCTTTCTGCTGTCATCCAATATTTAGCAAGGATCACTTTTGTATTTAGAATATTTACGTCTGCTCCAGAATCAATAAGAGCAGTCAAATTGAACATCTGTCCCTGTATGCAAATATTTATTTGTACATGATGTTGCTAGTACTCGATGGCGAGTATCCTCATCTCCTAAAAACCTGAAGCAGTATCTTTTATTCCCTCATAAATTTGTACATTTGGTTTATAAAATTCTTCTATATCATATTCTTTTATTGGATCTGCTTCATCAATGGATTTTCCTTTTTCCAATCTCATAATCTGAGATTTCATAATAGAAATTTCAGATTTGAGATTGTGAATTTCATGACTTACTTCCCCCAAGGTAAGCGCGTGAACCTTATCCTGTTGTTTATGCCTTTGGAATGATTTTGCACTCTTTTCATAAGAGGTGTCAATGAAGAGTGGCTTATTTGAAGAACTTTTGCTGGAAGATTTCATTTGGTCCATGAAGGCTTCCATAAGGCGATTATTCATTTCTCCTTCTTCCATAGCTTTTATTTGGGACAAGATTTTTATCTCATCTTCTTCTATCTGTGCCATAAGAATTTTTTCTTTGTATTTATGTGGCTATATATCTTCAGCAGAAGATTCATTAGAAACTTTAGATTCAGAAGAGAAAATACATTTACAATTTTGAGAATCTGAACAGTGACAAGCATTTGCATAAAAATTTAATTCTTCAACTTCTTATTCTGAAGTATATACGGAACTAGACTTATAACTTTCAACATATGCGTCAAGAAACTCTTGTTGTTGAATTTGGGGGTGTTCCTTGATCACCACATTGGGGCAATGATCAGTTTTATGATTTCTAGACCCACATCTCATGCAAAGATATTGAGCCTCTATTTTTGGAGTTTTTAATTTTTTATTTTGAGGTTGAGATTTCTTGCCTCGATTTCTTTTTGATTCTTCACCTACTGGACAATTATTTGCAGTATGTCCATTTTTTCCACACAACCAACATGTCAATTTATTCCATTTTTCTTGCTTGGCACTATGCAGGTGAATGTCAGATGGTTTATAATAATGTGTCCTAGGGACATATTTGTAATATCCCTTTCTTTTATGCTGTCTAAAAGATCGGCCTTTCTTCTTAAAGTCTTTTCTGGTTGATAAATTCTTTTCTTTCTTGGCTCGTTTCTTGATTTTTCTCCTTTTTACTAATGGATCATCAAGAGATAACCCATACTTGCTGCACAATGATTTGTTGTCGGGGAACCTGGACAACTTTTCTAGAGACTTATTAACTTTCGAGCTTGTGCAAAGACCAACCAGAGCTTTAGTAATAATTGAATATATTTGTCCCCATGTGTAAGACTCAAAAGGCATTTGAAAAAATTCTTGCAGTCTGAGATAGTCAACAAACCTGGAAGGAAGTGCTACAAGATAGACTTGCTTCCATAACAAGTTATTTGAGTCTTTAACTTCATAGATTCTCTGCATCCAATCCCGACGGAAGTCTTCATATTGGGATATTTTATTGCACTTGAGATTCGTTAAAATGATCTCATGCTTATCGGCTATTTTTTCCTCAGAACCACACCAGTGCTCAACAATCATGGACGTCAAGGCTCCAATCATGTTGTTCTGTACTGTCCCATCTGAATTATGAATTATATTTCCATTCTCGTCTTTTAGAAACTGTTATTCCATCCATTTAATTAAAGCAGGAGAGGATTCTGTTTCCCACCATTTTGATAGTGTGCCTGTAAAACACTGGATAATTGTTTTGCAGGCTTCTACCTCAGTTTTTCCTCTTAGACACATAATTTTATATTCTGTAAAACATCATGTCTACCATTTGTCTTATCTGGCCGACACTAAGGTTATCTATAGTCCATTCCCTATGAGAATTAGGGAAGAAAATGTGGGTTTCAGGCAATTTTCCTTTCCTCTGATATCATGTGCTGAATACCTACTGTACTGACTTTCCAGAGGCTCATATATAGGCATAACTTTTGGCTCTTTTTCCTCTTCTTTAAATAAACTTGCTATAGAAATATGTTCACTTGAAGTCTCCATTTTTTCTGGTTCTTGGGATGCAACTTCTTTGGGGAAAAGAAAAGGAAATATGTTGACTGGCTTGACAGGATCCTGAATACAGACACTTGCTTTACGTAGAAAATAAGAAGGAACTGGTTTTTCTGTTTTGGATATAGATAAATGATTCATCTTCTGTACCAGTTAATTTATTTGTCCAGATGTAGAACCAATATCTTCTACCATTTTGTCTTCAACAATATCTAGCTTTATTACAGATTCTCTAACATATCCTCTAATTACTGAAGTAGATTGTTGAACATTATTCAAGGAATTATTTACAGAATTTAAAGAAACTTGGACAATATCAAATTGTTCTTTGACCTCTTTGGATTTGGCTATGTTCATTTCAAGACCCTTCATAGTTGTGTTTGTCCAATTCAGCTGTTCAGAAGTTTTATGTATTCTGCCATATGCACTATCATCCTTGAATACTAATGGTATTGCTTTGGTTGAATTTTTTCCTTCTCCAAGCACTATGCCTTTGTATGGGGGAAAGATTGTAGGTGTTTCAACTTTAAGGCCATCTAGTGCTATCCAAGAATGTTGAGATGAAGTGGATGCATCAATCATTAAAACCATTTGTTGTTGTCTCTTTTCTAACCAGACATAGAATGAGATTGATGTGTTAGTACATTCCATGTGGTTTTTCCATTCTTGAGACAATTTTATTTTCTCTAGAATAGAATGACTGGAACCAAATTATTTTGCTTTAGGATTTGTAAAAAGATCCCAATTCAACATGGCTTTCATCCATTTGTTAGGGACTCTATTTTTTAGACATCCATCCATTAAAGTGAAGAATTTGCACATCTCCATGACTGCTGGTTTTTTGCAGTCATCTAGAACATAACCAAATCGGCAATCTGATAGAAGGCCATTAGCTTGCTCAAGATAACCAAGACCATATCTTGGTTTAGCTGGTCTCATTATTGAAAACATTTGGGTTAACCTCGGATCTTCATTTTCCAAAATAGGAATCTCATGCATCATCAAAACATGCTCTGACTCATGAGGAAATGGAATTTCTGAGCACTTAGGATTAGGACATGGATTGAAAAAAGTTGTAGGTGGGGCTTCACCAGTCCTAGGATGATGATTCTCATGGATTACCAAATCTGCAAGCTAGATTAAAATAACTAGATACTGACACTCTGAGCATTTAACTTCTAGGGAAGAAAAATTTACAATCTGGGCTAATTCAAACAATGAAATATGTTTGCAAATATTTACAGGAGAACTTGTGTAAGCAGTGTCAACAAGTTCAGGATTTCTATATAATGGGGAGCTCCTGCACATTTGATCTATCCTCTTTCTGTCTATAGTATATCTGCAGGGGAAAGATAAGATGACAGAGGAAGACTCTTCTCCGATATCTGTAGAAGTAATTTTCTTGACTGACGGAGGCCTGGGATTTGAAACCACCTAATGTTTAGGTAATGTCAAATCTTCCCACCTGATTGTTTGGTGTTCTATTTTTTTATTTCTAGATTCTGTTAACACCACAACACTAGCTTTAGAATCTTTTCTGGGGGCATGCATGACAGTAGTATATAGGGTATTTGTGTGCCTGAAGCAACCTCTGGTTTGGATTGCTATATTATGTCTTTTCTTATTCATATCAAATCCAGTTGTCTGGATTTGGAGTTGGAGAATGCTCTCAATGGTTTCATCAAAGACATAAATGAAAATTTTGAATATCAATCAAAATAAACTAGATCATTTGAAAGAGGTGCAACTATCCCTCCTATTAATGAATCTGTATAATCCTATTAATGAATATGTATATTTGTTGTGTGTAAGATCTTAGACAGTGGCTAACACAAAAGTATTCAAACCCTGATGAGTTAATGCATGTATTCCAATTCTGATACAACCCAAATGAAGGTATTGGGTTTTTAGACACTTAGCCTCAACCTGTAATTGTTTGGGGTTAAGTAAAGGAATAGATTGTACACAGTTAGAATTTTCTTGGATATGGCTAATAGACTCCTTTATACTTATCCTAGTAGCGGCAATTAAATGGAAGGCCAATAGATCTGCATAGACTTTTGAAGCATTAATTGAAGGTAGTTGCCATCTAGTAGAGGGTTGGCTTTCTTCTAGATGGCAGCTACCATGAAGCATTAATACGAAGAAAGCCAACCCTCTGCTAGATGGAAGCTACCATGAAGATGGGTGAGATGCCAACTGATGTCAAGACTGGTTACGTGAAGATACTAAACTTAGGGAATGGATGGGTGAGATGCCAACTGACGTCAAGACTGCTTCCCTTTTAAATTGTTGGTAATTCCAAATCTGATTCACCACATTTTTTTTAATATGGACTTCCCCTAAAATTATGTAATATTTTAACATTTAATTTAATTGCAATCACTGTGTGGAGGTTAGATTTTCCAGTCTTTAACCATCTAACAAAACACTTTATTTTATAACTTTGTCCTCGCTAAAATTTTTTGCCCTTTGTTCAATTATTTGTTTATTAATTTTTAATTTTCTTCGATGTTTGGCCTTTTTAAGCAAAATAATAAAAGTGAAATTTCCATATTCTTATTGTTTATAAAACTCAAACCTATTAAAATTTTTATAATTATGTATAATTTTAAATATTAAATTATAAAAATATAATAATCTATTTTAAAAAATATGTAATAAAATCAATAAATAAATAAATTTGATAAAAATAATAATAATATTATATAAAATAATAAAAATTATTGCATCATAATAGTTAAAGTGGGCTAATGGGTGGACGAAACACCCTTCGTGTTTCGCGTCCCATCGCTGCTAGTGAGGCCTTTCTGGCGACCTAGTCCCAATGTTAACAACGAGTAGCTAACATCCCAAGCATTAACATTAACGTCTGTGTCCAACTCCCATTGACATTTAACGTTTGTTTTAGGGTTTGTCGTCCAACACCCGTTTGCAGGCTAGCTACGACACAACATCTCACCGAAGGGACACACCACACGCTCGCCAAAGTGACAAGTAGCTTGTCTTCACCAATGGCAACCTATGATTTGTGTACAGAGTGATGACTCCAATTTCGAATGGATTCCGAATTTGGATAAGCAAATCTACCCAAATCCATTATCAATTAACCCCATAACCAAACAAGGTTGGGGAGTAAATGTCCGTAAATGTCTGTAAATCATCAAATCCAATCACTAGTGGCAGGTCAGATGAGGTTGCGTATAGTCGGATTTTTTAGCGTTCATTTCATTTCGAAACAAGGGAGAGGGACACAACCTTTCATTCCATCAAACGAGAGAAAATAGAGGAGAGTGCAAGCATTCTGTCGAGAGGAAACATGAGAGAGTGAAATCATTCCATTGAGCTCCCAAGAAAACAGGGGACAGTTCCGTCAAGTGAGGAAACAGAGCTCCCAAGGAAACAGGGGAGAGTGCAAGCATTCCATCGAGTGAGAGAAAAATAGGGGAGAGTTGCAGGCGATTTTCAGAAATTTTCCCAAAGGCCTACTGTTGCCTACTATTTTCAGAGGGAGAGTTGCCTACTATTTTCAGCAATCTTGCCAAGTGCATTTCTCTTCTGCCAAGCGAGACAGGGTGACCATTTGCAGAGGTAAATTTACTATTTTTTTAGCTCTAGAATTTACAAATTAGCTCTAGAGCTATAAATTACAAATTATATGCATTTTTCCTGAGAATTTTTGCTCTGGGATGTTGTTCCAAGAGTTGTCGCAATGGTGACAAGTGAGTTTCTGCAACGGTGACCAGTAAGTTGCCACTACGACACTTATCTGGGTCGCCTACTGTTTTCAGCAATCCCGCCAGTGCATTTCTCTTCTGCCAAGTGAGAAAGAGTGACCATTTGCAGAGGTAAAGTTACTATTTTTTTAGCTCTAGAATTCACAAATTAGCTCAAGAGCTGCAAATTACAAATTATATCATATTTCTTGAGAACTTTTGCTCCGAGATGTTGTTCGAAGAGTCACCACAACGGTGACAAGCGAGTTTCCACAATGGTGACTGGTGAGTTGCTGTTATGGCACTTATCTAGGTTGCCTATTGTTTTTAGAGGGAGAGTTACCTACTATTTTCAGCAATCCTACCGAGTGCATTTCTCTTTTGCCAAGCAAGACAGGGTAACCATTTGGAGAGGTAAATTTACCATGTTTTAGCTCTAGAATTATAGAGTTGTAAATTAAAAATTATATGCATTTTATCTCAAAAATTTTTCTCCGAGATGTTGTTCCAGAGCGTTTCCGCAACGATGACAAGTGAGTTGCCACAATAGTGACCAATGAATTGTCACTACAACACTTATCTGGGTCGCCATTACAACAACTCAATGGTCACCATTGCGAAGAATTAGTGTTATTATTGGTTGTTAGAGGTCAAGGCTGATTGCGGAAACTCGCTTGTCACTTGTCATTGATTTTCTTTTCTTTTCTTAGTGAGCTCAACTAGATAGATGGAAGTGAATGATATGAAACTTATTTTAAAGAAATGAAATAATATTAAAAAAAATAATATATATGACAATGAATGATCTGCAACTTATTTTAAAGGAATGAAATAAAATAATAGTGACCCTAGGTTGGTACTCATGTTGCAGCAAACCAAATCCAGGAAGCTCTTTTGATACACAACGACAAAGTAAAAGATAAAGTAAATTGACATATGAAAACGAATGACTCTACAACTTATTTTAAAAGAATGAAATAAAACAATATTTTGTGATTTAAGTTGGTACTCATGTTGCAGAAAACAAGTCCAAGAAGCTCTTTCGATGCACAACTACAAAGTAAAGGATAAAAGTAAATTAACATATGAGAATGAATTATTTTCAACTTGGTTTAAAAGAGTAAAATGAAATTAATAGTGTGTGATCCTAAGTTGGTATTACTGTTCATACAAAACCAAGTTCAAAAAGATTTTTTGATGTACAACTACAAAGTAAAAGATAAAGTAAATTAACTTATCATGAAAGCATTTTAAGATGTTTTTTAATACATAAAGGAAATTAACTTATCAAAGCATTTGAAGATATTTTTTAATATTTTCATGGTTGAGAAACAGTGAGTTGGCACCACTGTAACAGTGAGTTATCGCAACTGTAACAGGGTCTTGTCACCACTGTAACAATGAGTTGTCGTCATTGTAATATTGAGTTGTTGCCACTGCAACAGTGAGTTGTTGCAACCTTGTTTTAACAATCTAATAATATTTCATTTAATTGTTTTCCTTTTGCAGATGGTGCAAAAGTGGAAACTGATCATCCAGGTTTGGTGCCATCCAAATCCAAGCCAAGCACAGAGTAGATTTGTGCTTCATAATGAAGCACTAAGCCAAGTGTATCAAAATAGTAGAGAAATACCTGGGACAACCACAAACAATGAAGCATGTTGTCTTTCCCTGGTTGATGGGCTAAGAGCAACAAGGAATTATGGTGCAAGTGACATTATCACTTACATCAATTCAGAGTTGATAACCAATCAAATGACTAGAATTTACCAATTCATAAAACAAAATTTGAAACCCCTCCACAAACAAGCCAAAAACATTGTTGCACAATTTCAAAGTTTTAACATAACTTACTGATTAGATGTCCAGAGGGTTGCTAATGATATACTCATTGAAGCAACATCCAATGGATGCAGATGTGCAATATATGTGGAGGAGCCAACATGTGCTCCACCAATTGTCATTGACAGACATTGATATATGTGGCATGTCAATGAATGGATTATTCTTGTGATTGTTATTATGGTGAGAGTCCTATTATGGTGTTCATATTTCTTGTGATAGATTGTAGCATGATAAATAACCACTATGTCCATCATTTTGTACGTATATATATGAGCTCTATTTTTTATAGATGGGCTTGCTTTATTTTTTGGTACTTTTTTTTATATCTCATTATGTGTATGTAAAAATAATATTTTTCAGTCATGCTATTAATGGAACTACATTTTCATTGCAATTCAGATGTCTCATTTTGATTAGAGTTCAATTGTGTCTAACAGTTCATTTCAGTTCAGTTGTGTCATTTTCATTAAAGTTCAATTTTGTCTATCGCTATTTCCTTTTACAAATGTTATTTTATCACTTAAGAGCACTTTAAACAGAACCCAAAAATGAATAGCAAAATAAATAGTTTTATTATCAAATAGAGGACTCCAAAATATGTTACAAAAAGAGACCTTAGAATGCCTTCAATACCTCTTCACATTTCCATATTCTAGTAACATTCATTCATTCATTGTCCATGAGTACTACATTCAATATTTAGACAAGTCTCTAATAAAAGTCTAATGAGATCGAATTCTTAAAGAAGTCCCTTCAATAACAAATTATGTCATATACCCTTGGTTACAAGCCAACCAAGATAGCTTATATATGAATCATGATTTTCCCTTTATACATGGTTAAATGCAAAATGCAATTGTGATATCTTGCATTTTCCAATCCATAGATCCAACCTCAAGGGACATAATTGTATAAATATCCAAACAAACAATTCAACTGTTGTGAATTTCTCCATTATCAACAACTACAACCACAAGATCATGTGATTTCAATTGAAGCACAATCTAACATTTATGACGAAAAAAACAACTAAGCCTCCAAATAGGGATTCCCAAATTTTAATTTAATTATTAATAATTACTAGGTGAATGGTAGGGAATGAACCTCCACATAATATTTGAGAATATTCTTAGTAGTATTCACAAGTCAATGGTTGAGATTTATTTCCAAAGCAGTTATACCTTTTTTGCCCTTTTAATTTTGAAATAATTTTAAATATAAATAACTATATATTTTATAATTGTTATAAATAATTGTAAAATATAATAATTACCTATCATGAAAAATAATCCAAATGGTATCTAAATACTTAAAAACAAGATATGAGATGACAAAAGTCGTCCATGTAGTCAATTGGATTACAAATGAGCAAGATAAGACAACCCTTAAGACCATTTACAAATAATGTGAGTTCTATCCCCATCTCACACATACAAAATGTCAATGTACATAATGAAATATTTTAATAATAAAATGAGTGGTTGGATGATAAGTAATCAAACCGTTAGGCATATGCCATGTGAATCTATGACTTCTATGTTTTTTTCAAGGTAGTAATATGTTTATTATAATTCAATTATCAATTCTTAGTAAGTATACTTATTACTGATTTTCATTTATAAATGTATGTTGATTTAGTATTAGTATTCAAAGAAAAATTATACCATTTAAAATGATCTAGTGATCTATAAGGTAGTAGACTTTTTCTCTTGCTAGAGGCTTCTAGGTTTTGGGTTTCATTTCTTTCCTCGCATTCAAGGAAGATGAGCACTTAGTGAATTAGAAATGGTTCTAGGTATCATTCCAAGACTAAAAACCAATTTCATCCTAAATTTGCAAGAAATATAGTATCAATTATGGTTATCATTGAGCCTACCTATGATGGAGTCATGTGCTTTCTAATAGCATCTAGCCTTAATCCCACACATGAGACCAAATACTATCCCTACAAGCTATTTAACTTCTTTTAATAAATAGGGGTATCTTGTGTTCTATAGCAATGATTTTTCTCTCATTTTGATTATTATTAGTTGGTTTTGTCAAGTATTAAAAGGAATCAAATATTTCGAGATGTAAATATTTCTTAGGATATAAAAACTTGAAGTTTTCAGTTTGAGAGATTTGGTTTATGTTAGTACTTGATAAATCTAAGGTTAAGTTGGATTTAAGGTGGTTGTCATTGTATATATTTGCATAGAAATTAAAATTTCAAATTCTCATATTTAAAATAACGTGTTTGACATGATGTTTTAATGTATCTGTGATTTTTATCAATGCGGGTCTTCTCAAAAATATGCATAATGGGTACTCGTTGGATGGACAATTTAATTCGGCATCCAACAGGTGTCTACACTTGAAATTTGAGTAAACCTATAAGGAGATAATCTAAAAATAGAATTAAAAATAATATTTTTCTTCTTTTCTCCTCCAAAATTGATAACTTATTTTATTATTTTAACTATTATTTTATTATTTTTCCTTAGGAGGCCATTGTAGGCTGAAATTTCCTCTACTGAAATGGCAGGCAACTGTTGCGGCAACATCTGACTGTGTACAACTATAACAGAGCCTCTGACAATGACAACAACGAATGGTCAGTGGCAAATGGGGTTGTAACTATTGCGACAACACCTGACTGGGTATTGCTGCCGCAATAGACAATGCCTACTGGACTCATTACCTCTTACACTGTGTCACTATGCCACATTTAAATATTGCAGAGAACAAATGCAACCATAGCCACTCTGAACTCTGAATAAAAATTGGAGGCTCAAGAGTTCACAGAGAAGGTAGTGAAGAATTGTTAGACGAATTTCCACACATTAAACCATTTTTTGAATAAACCGGCTGGATAGAGTATATTCATAGGTTTTAGGGGTATGACAACAACATAGCTCTAGAATTTTCCATGCATTACAGGAAGGGTAGAACTGAGGTAGCAGGAACAGTGGTGCATGCGATAGAAGAATAAATTGTAGAAGTGACAGAGTTACCCCAGACGGGAGAAAAGTCGTTTTCACCCTGTTAACCACAACCTGATGTTGTGTGGAAATTCCTTGAAGCAGACGAACAACTCGAGAAGGTAAGCATAAGATTTGACAAGAGGGCATTACCACAACCCTAGAAATATCTTGCATTCCTTATCCAAAGATTTTTCACATGCGAAGGAAGGTATGTCGTTATTTGTTACCAGCACATACAATTGTTAGACCACTTGTGTCATGGAAGGTTGGTTAACATGCCTTTCTTTCTTTCAAAAGCCCTAGAAAATATGGCCTGATCTATGTACAAATCAAATCAGCCATTTGAAATCCTATCCCACCATTGCCTCATTAAAATTTTGGTGGATGTTGTGTTGACAAGGGAAGGGAGAACTTGGGATGAAGTAGTTGGAAGGCCATTACATGCTGAAGTTGCTACCCTGCCATAGGATGCCCTAGTAGATGCAACTCCACCTCGTGACCTCCCAACTGTAACTCTGCCCCATGACCCCCCAGCTGCAACTCCTTCGCCCCATGACCTCCCAATTACAACTCCGCCCCATGAATCCCCAGTTGTAACTCCTCCGCGCCATGACCTCCCAGCTGCAACTCCACCCCATGACCCCCCAGCGACAGCTTTACCCCATGACTGCCTAGCTACAGAAATTCCCACTGATCCAGGAGGATCCTTGAAATGCTAAAAATTTTATAATCTCAGATGCTCATGAAACCAACACCAAGTCGAAGAAATCGTCGTGCTAATTTTAGTGGTATATTCAGTTTGCAAAATGGCCTTCATGTGAGGAAGAAAATGTGTTCTGAAGTTTTTCTCCAATAGGCAAAAAAGGGGCCAGAGTAGGCCAAGTGGCATTCTCGGAACAAGACACGTGGCGATCAAACTACCCAGCATTCAAAGTCAAACTCAACAGAAATTTCAAACTAGCAGGGTTGAGGGTCGAACCCGCGACCTCCGAAACATCATCATAAAACTTTACCAATGAGCCACGTTATTGCTTTATTAACCCATGGCGAAAGGTTTTATTTAAAGAAATTTTTATGTGCATTTGGGGGAAGGGTTGGCAGAGCTTTCATATCTGGTGGTCCACCAAACCCATGGATCACGTAGCACCATTACCAAACGTTATTCTAAACTCGGCGCATATACCAATTTTTGTTAACATATACATTAAGGTTATAACTATATGTTATAATTGGTGTAGGCAATAGTCATAAATCTACAGTCAAACCACATCAACCTCAGATTGTAACCAACTCCAATGTTCGTTATAACATATTCCACGGGAAATTTATGTCGGTTCAATGTATAAAATTTGGGTATTAAATATATATTATGTGGCTCATGGAGATTAATATGCATATATCCACCATCCTATGGTTTAAAATCATATACTATGTATTAACCATATGGTTGCACTTAACCCATTCGATGTATTCGAATTTCTATATTAATATGTTTGGTTATAACATAATTCTATGTTTGCAAAGCCAATCCTAGGAGGCCCGCGGGTTTGACCCCAAGACCTGCCCTTGGATCTATAAAAGGTATTGCCACTATGCCGAAGCCAGGGGATTTAGAAGAAGAAACATTCGAATTTATATTATTTGTGCCTATATATGTCTTTTGAGGCATATCTCAACCAATATTATGCCTTTTTGAAATCTGTAAGTTGTGTTGGAGAGATGAGGCTGAGGCCTATCAGTTGATAGTAGCCATTGATGTATGTGTGCACATTCCAGAATGGTGAATTTTGATGTAAAGAGACTTTTTGAGAATTTTCAATACAATGAATGCCCATTGGAAACGGACCTAGAGATGTAGTCTAGGAGGGACGAACCTCGTCATCAAATATTTTGTGTTTGCTTCTTTTTCTATGTTATCCATGCTTAATTTCATATTTCAAGTTTATGTTTAAGGCACATAAAAATCAATTTTCTCTCATTCATTCACATAAAATAAACCTTAGTTAATATTTGGAGAAATTGTGAAAATTTTCAATTCTGTTATTTTTGGATCATATTTTGGTATCAAGGTAAGGTTGATCATGTATAAGTAGGATATTTTCCAATGTGAATGTTGACTAGACGTAGGTTGCGATGTGGAGAAGGGAAACTTGAGAAGATAAATCCATAGATTCGAAAGAGAAAAGTCTCTCAAAAGTTGAATATGGGAGAGCCAAATGAAGGAGAAGCTCCTGAAACAAAGGTCGTTGGAGAGGAGAAATATCAGCAAATGTTCCTTAATATGCAAAGGATGATTGCAGAGCTTTATGAAGATAAGAATACTAGAGATGCAACTTCATCTTCTAAAGGCATGAAAGATAAAAAGGGCAAGGAAAAAGTTGATGGTAATGAACCTCCTTCTCCTCCATCTTTGTCTTCTTCTTCTTTATTCTCTTATCATTCAAGTTCAGATTCAGACTCACAAAAGAAGAAAAATAAATCTCCTTTTTTGAAGCTTGATGTTAAGTTTGAGTTGCCAATATATGATGGTGAAATGAATCCTGAAAAGTTAGATAACTAGATAAAGCAACTTGAGGTGTATTGTAGAATTCAAAATGTTGTTGATGATTCTACAAAAAATTGGTTAGCTACAGTTAAAATGGGGGTAGAAACTTTGATTTGGTGGGAAATTAAAACTCAATTGGATTTGAAGCAAAAAGGAAAAATTATCTCTTCATGGTCTAAGTTTGTTAAAGCTCTTAGAAAGTAATTCTATCCTTTAGGATATAAGCAATATGTTGTAATGGATTAGCAGCATTTAAGGCAAGGTAAAGCACAGAGTGTGCAAGAGTTTACACAGGAATTCGAGAAAAAGGCATTAGCACATAATGTTCCATTAAACACACGAGAAACTATGTTAAAGTATATTGGAAGTTTTCATTCTTATTTGCGACCTACTTTGCTTATGTTTAATCCAACTGACTTTGATGAAGTGTGTGTACAGGCCATTCACATTAAATTAGGTGGCAGACCTTTTCAATCAAACTTTTAAAAGAAACCATTCAATCATTCCAAGAACAAAAATTCCAAAGAAAGAAAGGGAAAGAATAATTTGAAAGGGAAGAAATCAGCAACAACAAAGAAGGAAGGAGAAAGGCCTACTTGTA
Source organism: Pinus tabuliformis (assembly GCA_031772625.1). Classification (NCBI taxonomy): domain Eukaryota; kingdom Viridiplantae; phylum Streptophyta; class Pinopsida; order Pinales; family Pinaceae; genus Pinus; species Pinus tabuliformis. Next base: position 1,655,534,903 of record CM062816.1, read on the forward strand.
CTCATTGTCATAGGGTTAGACATCAAGACTCCAAATTTTGGAAGTTTCATCCAGAACTTAAATCAAAGGAGTTCCTTTAGAAGAAGGGTGAAATGAAAGCTAATGTTGCAGTCCCACAAGATTTGGGATCTGACTCTAGATGAAAATAATATTACCGCCATGGGTCTAACAGGTAATCCTTATAAAACTAGTTCTAGTTCTACTTGTTCTACATCTTCTTCAAAATCTAATGACGTGATTGAAGAAAAGAAGAGATTTAAATTGTTTCACCTAAGGATGATATCTGAGCACACTAAGATAGACACATTATTTGATAGTGGATCACAAGCAAATCTAATTTCTAAGGAACTAGTAAGGAAAATGAGATTGGAAACTAAAACTCATCCAAAACCATACCCTTTAGGATGGTTGAAAGAAAATACTCAGATGCAAGTCATAAAACAATGTCGTTTAAGGTTTACAATTACAACTAATTTTGTTGATGAAGTTGAGCTAGATGTGATTCCTTTGGATATATGTGGAGTTGTGTTGGGTAGTCCTTATCTTTATGATCAAGATGCCATATTTCATAGAAAGGAGAATAAGTATAATCTCTTTAAAGATAGAATTGAATACATTTTCAAGGCACTCAGAATTAAGACAAACTTGGATTTAATCAATGTTAGTCAAATGAAAAGGCTAATAAATTCAAGTAAAATGTTTATTCTCATGATTTTAAAAGAACAACCTAAATATAAGTATGATTCTTTTCAAGGGTGTGATTCTCATTTTAAGGACAAATTGGTTGAAATAGTAGATTCTTATAAGGAACTATTTAAAGAACCAAAAAATTTACCTCCAAAATGAGAAATACAACATGAGATTCAACTACAATTTGATGCCCCTCTTCCAAATATTGGCATGTATCGTATGTCAGTCATAAAGCATGAAGAGATTAAGAAACAAATTTAGGAATTGGTTGATAAAGGCTTTATTCTTCCTATTTCTTCTCCATGTGGATCACCGATCATATTAGTCCCAAAGAAACACAGAACTTGTAGAAGGAGTGTTGATTTTAGAGCCTTAAATAAAACCACCATTAAGAACAGGTATCCTCTTCCTAGAATTAATGATTTTCTTAATCAGTGAAATAATGTTGTTTACTTTACAAAACTAGATTTAAGAAGTGGTTATCATCAGATTCATATTATAGAGCATGATATATGGAAAACTTCATTTAAGACTAGACAAGGGATTTTTGAATGCTTGGTTATGTCGTTTGGGTTATGCAATGCTCCATGAACTTTTATAAGATGATGAAATGATGTTTTTCGTCCTTTTATTGATAAGTTTGTCATAATCTATCTGGATGATATTCTTATTTTCTGTTCAAGTTGGGAAGGACACGTAAATAATGTTAAACAAGTTTTTGATGTGTTGCAAAAAGAGAAACTGTATCTCAAACTTTCTAAGTCTGAATTTGGAAAAACTTCCTTAGTATATCTTGTTTACATAGTTGGAGGTCAACTAAAAATAGATCCATCTAAAATTGATGTGATTGTTAAGTGGTCAAGACCTCAAAATGTGACGGAAGTTAGAAATTTCTTGGATGCAGTTCAGTATTATAGGAAGTTTATTTCTCATTTCTCTTTTATTGCATCACCACTTCATGTTTTAACAAGTTCTAAAGTCTCCTTTAAGTGGGAAGGAAAACAACAAAAATCATTTGATACTTTAAAGCAGAAATTTGTTACAACTCCAATCTTGGCTTTACCAGATCTTCAACAACCATTTGAAATAGAAACTGATGCTAGTGGGTATGCAATGGATGCAGTGTTATTACAAAAGGAAAGTCTATTTGTTTTCATTCAGAAAATTTTCTAAATGAGTTTCTAATTATCCAAGCTATGATAAAGAATTGTATGCATTAGTGGAAAGTGTTAAAAAATGGAAAGATTATTTAACGGGAAAAGAAACAGTGATTCATATAGATCATCGGCCACTTCAATACCTTCTATCTCAAACTAAGTTGCAACAATCTCGAAATTATAGATGGATGGGGTTTTTGCAGAAATTCCATTTAGCAATCAAATATAAAAAAGGTACCAACAATAAAGTAGCCAATATGTTATCAAGACCTTCTTTGAATGCTTCAATTATTCTACAAAATAGTTCTTTAGCACATGAAAGTTATATAGAACAATATGATATAGAACTGATTTAAAAGATGTTTATGAATTACTAACTCATGGTGCTGAGGTGGACGAAGTGAATTATCATGTTCATGACATGTTATTGTACCATCTTGGAAAGTTGTGAGTACCGCAGTGAGAAAGATTGCATGTCATGAAGGAAGCACATTCTTCTCATGTTTCATGGCATTTTGGTGTAGGTTCTTCTACCAGCAGATCTCCTTTGAAACATGTTATGGGTACCTACCAAAATCACCAATGGACTTCATGTTTGGTGAAGAAGCTAAGGAAGATGGACATGGAGATGTCAACAAAGAAATCAATTTCATTCAAAGAATCCAAAATATTCATGAATCGGTGTAGGATCAATTGGAGAAAAGTCAGGCTGAGTACAAAATGTGCAATGAAAAGCATCGTATGATCATCACTTCCAGTTTGGTGATCAAATATGTCTATACATCAGCAAAGAAAGGATGAAAGGTGAAGGTAAAAAGTTGAAATATATAAGGTATGGTCCTTTTAGAATTGTTGAAAAGATTGGGGACAATGCAATCCGGTTGAACTTTCCTCCATACATGCACATATATTGAGTTGTAAATGTTGAAAATTTGAAGTTGTATGAACCTCTAATGATCATGGATCCAGAGGAAAATGCTCAAATTCTAACCGTAGATGATTTTGCACCTGAATATATGACTGACTTGCAGGAATATACCATCTTGGATAGGAAGGTACACACTTCTAGGCGAGGAGATGTAGAGTATCTTCGAGTGGGACTTAAAGGCATGAATCCAAGTAAAGCATGGTGGATGGAGATTGGAAGGGTGAGGGATTTGTACTCTCACCTCATGTTTCCTCAAAACCAAAATCTTGAAGCTTCTAGTGAAGAGGAATGATCCAAGAGGATCCTTGAAATGCCCAAAATTTTATAGTCTGAGATGCTCATCAAACCAGCACCAAGTCGAAGAGCTCGTCGCATTTATTCTGGTGGTATATTCAATTTGCAAAATGGCCTCAATATGAGGGAGAAAACGCGTTCTGAAGTTTTTCTCCAACAGGCAAAAAAGGGGCCAGAGAAGACCAAGTGGCAGTATCAGAACATGACACATGACAATCAAACTACCTAGCATTCAAAGTCAAACTCAGCAGAAATTTCAAACTAGCAGGCTCGTGGGTCGAACCGCCGACCTCCGAACCATCATCATAAAACTTTACCAATGAGCCATGTTTTTGGTTTATTAAACCATGGTGCAAATATTGTATTTAAAGTAATGTTTATGTGTGTTATGTATAATTCTTCTTGAATGTGTACAAAAAAGAAACTACTTTAGGTTGTGGATGACAAACAACCCTAACAATAAAAATGGTTGTTAAACAGTGTAGATATGCAGCAAATGATAGAAACAAAAGCTGCGAAAGCCCTGATCTATGCAACAAAAATAGTTAAACAACATAATGGAATAGTAAAATAAGTGTAAATAACTCCAATAATCCAATGGAAACCATATATATAAAGAATATATTTTATTAAACAACACCCATGAAGGGAATGAATAATCTTACCAGTCCCCCTCTATGGGATGGGTTCTTGGCTATACTCAATGTCTTCAGCTTTTGTAGAGTCCCTCTCCTCTATGATGTGTAAAACCCAGCAAACAAAATGTTTGAGCTCAATGAGAAATCAAATGGAAAAGAAGATGGTGTGCAACAGTGATAATAATTAGAGTTACAACAATGAGTGCAACAATGAAAATGATCAAAAGTGAAGAATGAATGTAAAACCCTTCTATTTATAACAAAATATTAGGTTATTCTCGAATAATGAGCAATAATAAAATATTATTAACCCTATTCTAGAATTAACCATTTGGAATATTTTTTTATATTTGGTTTGGAGGGAAAAAGTATTTAAACCTTTATTTAGAAATAATAAATAAATAAATTATTTATTTATCATCTCAAGAAATATGGTTAAAGAATAATAAACAAAAAATTATTTATTTAATTATTCCTAAGGGATTTAGTAAAACTTGACAAGGAATAATAACTAATTAGTGATTAATTAATTATTTCTAGAGAAAATAAGATAAATAATGATTTATCTATTTATTTCTCATAATTGGGCGAATGTGACAAGGAATATTAATTAAACAATGGTTTAATTAATTATTCCTATAAGATAATTAAATAAATAGTGTTTTATTTAATTATTCTTCATGGGTTTAATTATAAATGACTTAACAAATGTGTTTTATTAAGTAATTTCTCACAGTGAAAGAAATTTTACTATGGTAAAATTGGCCCTACATGGTGTACTTCAATCCATCTAGTAAATTATGGCTAGATGATCAATTTTTTGTGATAACAATGTGCATGTGGGGGAAGGGTTGGCGGAGCTTCCATATCCAACGGTCCGCAAAACCCGTGGATCATGTAGCACCATTACCAAATGTCATTCTAAACTCAGTGCATATAACAATGTTTGTTAACATATACATTAAGGTTATACCTATATGTTATAATTGGCATAGGTGATAGTCATAAATTCGAATTCAAACCACATAACCGCCGGATTGTTAACCAACTCCAATCTTTGTTATAACATATGCCACTGGAAATTTATGCTGGTCCAATGTATAAACTTTGGGTATTAAATATATGTTATGTGGAAATATGAATATATCTGTCGGCCTATGGTTTAAAACCATATACTATGTATTAATTATATGTTTGCGTTGAACCCAGTCGATGTATTCGAATTGCTATATTAATATTTTTGGTTATAACATAATTCTATGTTTGCAAAGCTTATCCCGCGAGGCCCACAGTTTGACCTCGGGACCTGCCCATGGATCTATAAAAGGTATTGCCACTGCATCGAATCTAGGGGAGTTAGAAGAAGCAATGTTTGAATTTGTATTATTTGTGCCTGTAAATGCCTTTTGAGGCATATCTCAGGCAATATTGGGCCTTTCTGAAATCTGTAAGTTGCATTAGAGAATTGAGGTCGAGGCCTATCAATTGACAGTAGCCATTGATGCATGTGTGCACATTCGAGAATGATGAATTTTGATCTAAAGAGACTTTTTGAGCATTTTCAATACAATGGATGCCCATTGGAAGCTAGCCCAGAGATGTAGTCCAGGGGGGACGAACCTGTCATCAAATATTCTATGTTTGCTTCTTTTTCTTTGTTATTCATGCTTAATTTCATATTTCAAGTTTATGTTTAAGGCACCTAAAAATCAATTTTCTGTCATTCATTCACATAAAAACAACCTTAGTTAATATTTGGTGAAATTATGCAAATAGTCAATTGTATTGTTTTTGGATCACCCACAAAACCTTTCCATATGGAAACCGAGCCACCCATTGTTCAAACTAGGGTTGCTAAGGATTTTGCTGCTAAATCCGCACAGAAAGGAGACGAACAAGATGATGATGAAGAAGTAGAAATATTAGGGAGTAAACCTGCCACCAAAAGATTGAGAGGATATAGGAAATGCCCAACAATAGTGTCAAAAGCCAAGAAAAACAAGAGAAAGCGAGGTTTTATTTCTCCAGTTCCTGAAACCCACCCCGTTGTTACAAAAGAAACAATTGAAGAGAAAGAGCAAGAAAATCCACAAGATGTATTGATGGAAGAATCAGTCATGGAGAAGGATGCATGCAACAAGGATTCATGGAACAAGGATTAGGCCACCTTTCTGAAACAAAAGAACAAGTTGATAATGTTCCCTCTCCTAATTATGACTATGAGTACATACAAGGAGTAGTTGAATGGTACGGAACAAAGGGCTTTGCCTTAATTTCAATTTTGTATGGGGATGATGTGGAGGACCAACCAAATGCACCACGAGAATTATCCTCCAATGGAACAGAGGGCCTTGCCTCAATTTCAATTTTGTATGGGGATGATGTGGAGGGCCAACCAAATGCACCACCAAAATTGTCCTCCAACAATGAGGAAGACCAACCAACTACACCACTAGAAATGTATGGGGATCATGAGGAGTACCAACCAATTGCACCACAACAATTGTATGGGGATGATGAGGAGGACCGACCAACTGCACCACCCGAATTAACAAAGAATCACATTGGAACAATAACTACCCCTATAAATCTTCCTTTGTATATTTCATTGTTAAGGAAGCATATGATTCTCCTACTAAAAAACAGAGAGCTACAAATCAAATTTAAAACCCTGACATATGTGCAGAGACAAAAAGAAACTTTTGATAGATTAAAATGCTTGGCCCAAGTTGCAGAATCCCTACCCATTGGTGTCATAGATATATCCTCTCCAGGGGTCCAAGAGAATATATGCGTTGGAAAAAAATAGACTATTAACATTGATGTGCAAACAAAGGACTAGAAGCCAGAGATGAAATTGACCAAAAGCATAGTTGTGCAAACAGAAGAACAAGAATCAAAGATGAAACTAACAAAATAAATGGTTGTACAAATTGAAGAACAAGAACCAGAGATGAAACTAACAGAGGACCAAGAAGCAAAGATCAAACTGACCAAAGAAGTTGTGGTGCAAACAAAGGATGAGGAATCAAAGGATAATTTAGTCCTGTGTATACCCTCTTATAAGGGAAAACTAATACCTTTCCATTTGTAGGAAAACTTAATTCATGGCCTTTCCAAGAAATGCGAACAATATATAAACAAATTTGAAGGAAAACATTAAAACACAGTGGTTGGGATGCAAAGCAAGGTGAACAAGATGGAGAATGATAAGAAACAACTCAGACAGATAATGGATGGTGTTCTTAGTTGCAAGGTTCCTCGAACCAATTACAACGTGTACTTGACAGAAATATTATTGATGTTTAAAAAGAACGTTATCATCAATAATAAGCCTTTCTAGGTTGAATACAAACATGGTTTCATACAAGCATATAGGGTCTGCATGAATCTAGAAAAATACTTGCTCTGTGAACTATTCAAACATACTTTTATGGAATCTCTTAGCAAAAAATGGATTACCAACCCTAATATAGGGGATGTCCAATTGAGAGCCTTTGTATCGTATTTGAGAAATTAGGTCAGTTGGGTGGAAGCTGTTAAAATTTTTAAACGTAATTTTGAGAGAAACCTGTGCTTTAGAGGAGAATATGAAATACCTGTAGAGGTGATAAAATAACAACAACGGTTGTCCAATTCATCAGAGGTATCAGAGTATATGACCCGGTATAGGAAGTAAACAATTGCATATTATGCAGCTCAGATTCAAATATTGGAGACTGCCACACAAGAAGGATGTAAGGTAAGGTGGGATGCCTCGGGAAAACAAACCCGAAATAAAGATTCATTTAACTACCTAAACTTAAATATAGCCTTAATAAGGGGTACTCAGTATATTAATTCCACGGAACAGTGTGGGGATAATTGGATCGATCTTATATTTTGCTATCCAATGATCTAGCTGCCAACAAGGATATATAAAAGGCCATATACCATGAAAAAAATAAAAAAGAGTTTGAATGCTATAATGAAATTATGGAAATAGTAGGGTATCTTTGTCGTAGTGAAGCATAACACATTGATTATTGTATCAACAATATTCATGAAAATCCCCCTTCATTCTCATATTCATATTGATCCATGTGTTCTTGCTTATATTCACTCCCTCATTATTGCTGATGTTGTAATAGATATAATATTTGATGTTGTAATATTATGATTATCCAATAATATATCACCATTAGCATTGAGCAGTTATAAAAAACTAGTAAATTTGTGTTTTACATGTTTAGTTAAAATTTTGTTGCATTTCCTCTATAATTTTTGTTAAATTTCTATTGTTTTTATTCCAATTTATATATCAAATTCATGTTTAGACACCAATGTATGCAAGCATAATTCAAGTATGGAAAACCCCGTGAAAGCTATCTTCCATAACATACAAAATAATCGATGTATTGAAAGATTGAGTGTAAATGCATGGAGTTATTTGCTGACCTTAAATGACAATTCAGACAAATTAGAGAAATCAACAAACATATCCTGACCACCTATCAAACATACATGAACATATTCAACAAAACTATAATACATCAAATACATGTAATACACTAATAAATATTAAAATCAAATTGAAAACAAATGCATCACAACAAACCTAGAAAGCCATGCATTACTGGAGTGAGGGCGACCTCACTTGTTTAGTTCATCCAACTCAAATGGTTCATCTTCATCTACAGCGATATTCAAGTCAATTTCCGATCTTGCATTTTGTTTTCTTGTTTTTCTTCTCGTTTCGGGGCTCAGGAGACTCTTCTTCCTCTTCAAAGGTGCCTCAAAAGCACCCAACCCACACGTGAATTCATAATCCATAATATGAAGATTATTGGTGTCATCCAACATTTCTTTAAACAAAGAAGTTAATTGTTCAATATTGCTCAAAGTACCAAGAGAAATTTATTGAACCAGGTCTATGTTGTCAAATATCTCCACTTCGGCCAACTCGAGTCCTTCAACATTTACATCAACATAATGACTATCCATGGCAAATGTGTTTGCATTTGCACCAAGATCTACTATTGCCTCTATATTTATATCAGGTTGATCATTATATCTATTAGTTGTGCTTTGATGATTTAGCAATTGGTTATGAGGGTCATTATATGAATCAGTTGTGCTTTTATGATTTAGTAATTGGTTTGAAGCCACTGATCGAGAAGACAACCAACCCACCTTTATGGCATGCTTGGAAATGTTGGCACGAATAGGCCATGGGCAATCACAAGTTAGTAAATTTGTGTGATGAAAAGTGACAAGATATTTCTTATTAGGTTTGGATTGACTCCTCACCCAAAAAGCATGAAACATTTGCTCATGAGAGTTGCAATAACTATCTAGAATTCTTTTTTCTTTTTCCATTCATGATTGAAATTGTTTCTCTTTCTTGTAATTATTCAAAAATCCTTCCTTTTTTAGAATTTCCTTAAACAGATAACAGTGTTCAACATTTGTTAGAAGAACATATATCAACCAATCCATCTTACGAGAACATTTATTTCTCCTATTAGATAGAAATCTTGCCTTTAGGTAATGGTGATATGACTCCACAACATTGTTTGTCTCATGATTTGCATGGGGAAAATTCCGACAACCTTTTAACCACATCCATAATTGCACAAAAGTTCTCTTAATGAAGATATTTCATCCGTATGAAAACCAAAATGAGAAATATAAGAAAGAGTTTGTCAACTTACAAATCTTGTCAACAATAACCCAATTCTTGTGGAATTAGTCTAGGAACTTCTCCTCATTAGAAATTTGTTGAAGAAATCATTAATTACATTTCTCACTTCAACACTAGAACAATAATTCATAATTAAACCCAAATCACTAAACATATATTTTACTATGTGGAGTGATCTAATGCTTTAGATTTGTTTCTTATGTGTGTAAATGATGTTTGTAGAGCTTTATTACTGAGATAAAATTTTGAATCTCTTAAGAACTGTGAAATTTTTATCTTTCCCATTTCGGAAAAGTTTGAGCTACTTTTAGCGAATACTCCATTTAAATTTCAGCGTTTTGTGACCTGTCAACATTCTGTTGTTTTGAAGAATTTGCCAAAAAACTTTGGCCAAGCATCCTTTTGAATCCATCTCATAGAATTTTAAGCTCTTCCTTGGTTTTATCATCTTTCATAGCTGGAAATTAAGATTTGAGGTCCAAATCTCATCAAGCCACTTTTCCTAATGGCTTTAGTGCATTGAAAAAATAAATTGCAGATTTCCTCCATAAACTAGATATGCATTCCAAAGCTACTTTTCCTTTTAAATTTCGTCAGGTTTCTACCTTTTTATCTTTAAAGTTTGTATAGTAGCTGCTTGTAGTGAACGGAGGTAGAAACATATAAGCAATTCAAGAAATTTATGACATTCTGAATCTCTTTACTAGTTCAAAGTATAACCAACAGAAATATCCATAGTTCAGATAGACAAATATAATGAATGGACTGAGAATCCCTTCCAACTGCATGGTTTCTCTTTTTCCTCTATTTTTTTCTCATCATATGTGCGTGGAGCATTGAAATGTATGAAACCAAGCACAAAAAATGCATATGCTACAATGATGTACATGGGGACACCAAGAGACTTGAATTCTATGTTGCTATTTGGGTTATGTTTCGATCGGTCAAACCTTGTTGTTATTGCTTCAAAGGATGTTCCTTAGCAGTGGATGAGGACTTTGTAAGGATTGGGCTTCCTATGTAAAACCTTCCCTGTTGTAACCCTTTGTTTTGATCCTTAGTTTTGGTCCTTTGTATAGTTAGAGGACTTCCTCTACACTTGAGAGTGTGTGAAGTGAGATTATACAAGTGTGTGCAGGTGAGATTATGTATATAGGTAATGTTTGATGTGGTAATACTTGAATCTACCAATAAAAAAATGTAAGGTTTCCAACAATGTGATTGTTGGGAAAAATACTGAGAGGAGGTCGAGGTGAATCATTATTTGAACATTTTATTTTTCAAGTTGTATACGCAATTTTACAGAATCCAACCAACGTATAGATAATAAACTTGTAAAACAGTTAATTCATTGTTTGTTGGTCTTAAACCAGTGCATCACATCTATATTAAACATTAGATAAATAGTAACGAGGTGTAGCAATAACATAATAAACCATCACACATAAGAAACAGACATGAACACCAAGATTTATGGTGGAAACCCAATGCGGGAGAAAAACCACCTATTGATGTCGTCTCTATCTTTTTTTAATATAAAGAAAATATGTTTACAATATTGTACTGGTACAGACTCATACTAGTACGCAGGCACCCACCGGCAGAAGGCTACAACCTTCTCTTGTTATCCAGCTTCTACTAGAAGGGAGCTAAAACACCCTAGCTCTTGTACTGGCTGATATGTTTACCAGTACATAGGCATTGGCCTACAGAAGGCTACTATCTTCGCTCTTCCTCCAAGGATCACGTTTCATAAATTTTCAGACTGGATACTCCTAGTACACAACAACACAAAGTGTAGGCCACGTTTCATCAAATTTTCATACTAGACCCATCAGTAACATTGAAGCTCAAAATCAATCACCACTATAATACAACTGCATCTATCAATAATCAGTCAATCTGAATAGTCAAATAATTGTCACCAGAACATGGAGATGAACCCAGAACTCTACATCAACAACCAGAACCAACTTCAACTTTAAAAACCATATATCAGAATGTTTATGCTACTTAGAAGTGTCGAACCAGTGTGCATACGCACCTTCACCAAAGCGAACCAACGTATAAATCTGCAGATAATACCTTATAACTTCGCAACAATTCTAGACTTTAGATATAACCAGATCATAACATATAAAGGATAAAACATGCATTAGCAATCAGATCTAGACTCTCCATTATTAGATCATACAATGATAAGGCATTTCAGGTCTCATGATCTTTATCCAATATTTTATCCAAGGGTGCATAAGATTTTTCAAATCTATATCATAACCACAGCCCTTACAACCCAAAATATACTTCAAATAGAAGTATTCATCAAAAACCCTTTCACATCTACACCCAACCCTTTGATATTCTCCTCCTTATATACTTAAAGTCTTTTTCAATACCTCAGACCAAAATAACCCTTAGAACCCGTGGTATTCTTAGACGGGATCAAGTAACCATTACTTTGCTCAATAGTGTGGGCTAATACCATGGTATTGACCCTTGGTATTATTTAACCTTAATTTTCCATCCTATACACACTTTTACTTCTGTGAAAGTGCGTGCAAATGTATATTCTCCTTTTGTTCTGTGAACCCGTTTGTATACGCTACTTGGACTAGGTGAACCCGCGTATACAACTTAATATAACTTAAATCATTATTTTTCTTCAATTGCTTGATTCTGATCTGTAATCCTTGTTCCATCATCCTATTCTTCTGTGTCATTACTCTGTTACCTCTTAATTGACCTGTTACAATGTCATACATCACTGTGAGTTGCCATCAAGGACAACACCTATACCATAATGCCAATAATCTCCCCCTTTGGACTTGATGGAAACCATATTGGTGTTTATTACGTCAAGCTGTAGAAATTGTTAGATATATCAAACAACACCAAGATACTCTCCCCCTTTGACATCAAGGGAAAAGGGCAGACCAATATATTCTCCCCCTTAGAGATGCACTATGCTGTCCATGCTCCCCCTGAGCACATGCAGAGTCTGCAGAAGAATAACATGACTCTATAACTAAACTATGTGAGTATGACCTTCCTATCACCAATGAATCATACATACATCAATCACCCAACCAAGTGTGGATATACCAAATGTTCATACATGACTGAAAATTTGAAATTATTACATCATCCTTCCCATGCATAGTGGGGTTACAAATTCCATCATAGGTCTTTACATGACCTTTACATCAAATGATATTCATGACATCAAAGACCATGATAGTTATCAACAACTATCATACATCATATATGATCTGCACCATAAGCATCTGTCAGCAACATCAAGAATAACAACCTGTATATGTCCATCATCAAAAGAGTCATCTAAAGCAAAACAACTATGTGACTCAAGCTATATAAGTATCATATGAGATTTCATCATAGGAAACCTATGTTTGCATTATATTATCATTTCAGCAACATAAGCATCATTATGTTCCAAGGTCTTCTAAAGAAAAACATAATTCCAACAATGCATTATTAAAATCATAGCATATGCTACCCCTGAACCTGTGCCAACTGTTCACTGTCAAATATTATCATTGCATATGTCAGTAAGAATCATCAAGGCATCATCATCAACCAAGTATTCATCAATTCATCAACAACTTATGAGGGCCAAAAAGCACTTCAACATATCATCAACAGGCTGCAATCATCATCAATAAGAACATAAAAGATAATTGATAATTGACTGAACCATATCAGACCCATTTTCCTAAGCCTGTCTCACTGTTTCTTCATCAAACCAACATATACATGACTATGCATTTTCTAACTCGCGTATATACATGACCTATATTCATAATAACTGCGTATGAGAATTAGAATACTGAAATTGTATACTTTTAGTTCCTCCAGAGTTTGTTATGACTATACCTGTTCCTAGAATTTTTGCTGAAGCATCAGTCCCAAGAAAATCATTATCATGATGGTTCTTTATCAGAGACTCCGTTTTACTCTTATCTCCTATCATGTGATGAGCTCATCCATTATCCTCTTTGTATTTGAATAAGAAGTGAGTAAGATCACACCTTATGTGATCTTCCTTTTCTTGATTCTTGGTGGTTCATCTTTTTCAAATTTTATGATATAAATCTTCTTATTTGATTTCTTACCATATTGTCGACAATGATCCATAGAATTGGCCATGCACTCCTTTGCTACATGCCCAAACTTTTGACAAGCATAACATATTATATGTTTCATATTCGTTCTATAGAAATCAATGGCTTTGTGACCAAACATATTGCAAGAAAAACAATATCCCTTAAAGTACCTGGAAGCTGATGATTTTTCTGTGAGATGGTTATGAGCTTGAACCATTCTACTTCTCCATTTGGCTACAACATGTCCAAAATTATGACATATAAAAAATTCAACATTATTCATCAGAGGAAAGAATTGATTCACACTTCCATAGTTAGGAGTAAATGATTTTCTTTGAAGACTTTCATTCCTTGGTTGTTGATGGGGTTGACTTCTTATCTCCTTGTTGAGAATTTTAGATTTTTCATTTGAATTCCTTGCCTCAGTTTGTGAGCTAGATTCAACTTTAACAGTTTCATGAAAACCAAGACCAGATTTTATGGAAAGAGACCTTTTACTACTAAGAATATTATCCAAAACCTTAGTACTATCTTGAAATCGTAAAAGTCTATCCTTTTCTTCTAATTTAAGTTCTAGGATATTGACCTCAACCTGATATTGCTCTTCCTTTTCCACATACTGCTTCTTCATGATTTCTTCAACTTTTCTTCCTTCTTCCACTTGTTGTCTTAATTTGAGAATCTCAGTTTCTTTTTATTCATATGCTTGAAGTAGCTCTTCATTCTGCTTATTTGAATTTTCAAGGTCTTCTTTTAGAGAGACAATCTCAGCTTCAAGACCTTCACAGTATTGGGTTTTTTCTTTAAGTTCCTTAATTGTTGTATCCTTTTCATTCACTTCATTTCTCAATGATGTAACTCCATCCTGCAGCCTTTGACATTGATCTTCCTTTTCCTTGTACTACTTCCTTATTTTGTTTCCTTCCTCCAACTAAGTTTTTAACCTGGTAATCTCTTCTTTGTAGGAACATTCCTTTTATCAAACAAGTTATAGACCAATCTTGAGTGTACAGGTGTTGCATGTAGTTAGATGATCAACCTTTGTTGATCTCTAAATTTATCTGTGAGAATTTTAACTTCTGCCTTCATTAGATTTCTCACACATTCACTATCTTCAATATAACAGAGAAGGGGATCACTAGAGGAAAAAGAATCAATACCCAATAATTCTTTTTCTTGTTCATCTTTATTCTTAGGTGATTTTGAATCTAAATATTTTCTTCCACTTGATAGCCAATATTCTCTAACATTGTCACTATTTCTTTGAGTTGTCTTCTTCTTTTTCTTCTTTCCCATTGTCACAACAGATCTCCTTCAAGCGATCAAGCTTCTACCAAAGGACCTGATCTGATACCAATTGTTGGGAAAAATACTGAGAAGGGGGGGGGGGGGGTGAATCAGTATTTCAAATTTTTATTTTTCAAACTGTATACATAATTTTACAGAAGCCAACCAACGTATATATGTGACTACAACGAATGAAACTAGCGTATAAATAATAAACTTGTAAAATAGTTAATTCATTGTCCGTTGATCTTAAACTAGTGCATCAGATCTTTATTAAACATTAGATAAACAATAATGAGGTGCAAAAATAACAAAATAAACCATCACACATAAGCAACACACATGAACACCAAGATTTAAGGTGGAAACCCAATGCAGGAGAAAAACCCCCTGCTGTTGTCGTCTTTGTCTTCTTTTAATATAAAGAAAATTTGTATACAACCTTGCACTGGTGGAACTCATACCATTATGCAGGCACCCACCTGCAGAAAGCTACAACCTCTTATTGTTTTGTAGCTTATACTGGAAGGTAGCTACAACCCCCTAGCTCTTGTATTGGCTGATATGTTTGTGAGTACGTAGACACCTACCTACAGAAGGCTACTACCTTCGCTCTTCCTCTAGGGACCACGTTTCATAATTTTTTTTTTCAGACTGGATACTCCTGGTACACAACAACACAATATATAGGCCACGTTTTATAAAATTTTCATACTGGACCCATCAGTAACATTGAAGCTCAAAATCAATCACCACTGCAATACAACTGCATTTATCAATAATCAGTCAATCTGAACAATCTCATTGTCACCAGAACACAGATCTGAACCCAGAACTTTGGATCAACAACCAGAACCAACTGCAACTTCAAAAATCATGTCAGAATGTATACGCTACTTATAAGTGTTGAACCAGTGTATATACGTGCCTTCACAAAGGTGAACCAGCATATAGATCTGCAGATAATATCTTATAACTTCGCAGCAATTCTAGACTTCAGATATACCTAGATCATAACATATAAAGGATAAAACATGTGTTAGAAATTAGATCTAGACTATCCATTATCAGATCATACAATGATAAGTCATTTCAGGTCTCATGATCCTGATCCAATATTGTATCCAAGGATGCACATGATATTTTAGATCTATATCATAATCATAGCCCTTACAACCCAAAATATACTTCAGATAGAAGTATTCATCAAAAACCTTTTCACATCCACACATAGCCCTTTGATCTTCTCCTCCTTATATACTTAAAGCCTTTTTCAATACCTCGGACCAAAACAACACTTAGAACCTATGGTATTCTTAGACGGGACCAAGTAACCGTCACTTTGCTCAATATTGTAGGATAATATGATGGTATTGACCCTTGGTATTCTTTAACCTTAATTTTCCATCCCATACGCGATTTTCCTTCTGTGAAAGTGTGTGCATACGTATACGCTCTTTTTTTCTGTGAACCTGCTTGTATATGCTAGTTGGACTAGGTTAACCCACGTATAACACTTGATATAACTTTAATCACTCTTTTTCTTCAGTTGCTTGATTCTGATTTGTAATCCTTTGTTCCATCATCTTGTTCTTCTGTACCATTACTATGTTACCTCTGAATTGACCTGCTACAATGTCATACATCACTATGAGTTTCCATCAACAACAACACCTGTACCATAATGGCAACATTGATTCCATTTATATTTCCAAGTATATTTTTCCTCAATACAATTTTATTTATTAATGACATATAACTTTGTTTTTAAAAATATTAGAACAAATTTCTAACTTTTTTTTTTTTGAAGAAATTTAGGAATTCATTGACTTAAGAGGGAGCTTTATAATAATTAGAAAATAATTTAGTTTTCACTATAGGGTTTGTGGCCAAAAAATGTAAATTGATGATAACTTCTATTATATTTCTCTGGTTGGATTTTATGACCTTAATTATAAAATTTCACATGCTCTTGAATCTATTCGCACTAATTTGACTAAAATCATGCATTCTCTCAAATGATATCAAATTTGCAAACCAGGACTAATTTAAATTAGTGATAACTCCATTTCATGGGTTCATGGATGTTGTTTTGTTTTTTTTCCTCTTCTTCTTCTTCTAGAAACTAGGTATTTTTTTAGAAGAACTAACATCTATGGCTAATTCTTCAAATTATGCACAAATTTTACTAGAATGTTGTTCTCCTCTATATTTCCTTTTTTTGGGTAAAAAATATACCAAAAAAAGGAATATATATATATATATATATATATATATATATATTCGCTAAAGCAAAAGATCTAAAACTATTTATAATATACTTAACCCCAAAACTTTAGAGAAAACATGTAGAATCTAAGTGAAAAACATAAGATAAATTAAATTAGACTTGAGAAAATTCTCTTGTATTAATGATATTAAAGAATATAGAGCTAGTCTCAGTTGACTCTTCAATGGGGAAACCTCCTAGAAAAAAAACTCAAGCTTATAATAACACATCTTAACAAAAAAATGAATAGCCTTCTACTCAATATATATCTATCAATAAATGGTTTTATGTACCTATGAGCCCACTCGTAATAAAGACCTACTTATTAATTTGAGACTTATTAATAGAAAAGACCATTTTTATGATAAGTAACTATTAACTTACTAGTTAGTGGGCTTTATTCAAGGAAACTCCATATATCAATGAAGTATCCTAAGTAAGTGGGTTAGGGTAGGACCCTAACAACATGCTTAAGTACCAAAATATTATTCTTTTATTCATTGGTTTTGCAATGGTCACATTCTCGCCATGGTCATTTTCCTATATGAGAATTTGAAATTTTAATTTTTATGCGAATATATACAATGACAACCACCTTAAATCCAACCTAACCTTAG
This sequence comes from Pinus tabuliformis, assembly GCA_031772625.1. Classification (NCBI taxonomy): domain Eukaryota; kingdom Viridiplantae; phylum Streptophyta; class Pinopsida; order Pinales; family Pinaceae; genus Pinus; species Pinus tabuliformis. Next base: position 1,655,552,590 of record CM062816.1, read on the forward strand.
ATTTATCAAGTACTAACATAAACCAAATCTCTCAAACTGAAAACTTCAAGTTTTTATATCCTAAGAAATTTTTACATCTCGAAATATTTGATTCCTTTTAATACTTGACAAAACCAACTAATAATAATCAAAATGAGAGAAAAATCATTGTTATAGAACACAAGATACCCCTATTTATTAAAAGAAGTTAAATAGCTTGTAGGGATAGTATTTGGTCTCATGTGTGGGATTAAGGCTAGATGCTATTAGAAAGCACATGACTCCATCATAGGTAGGTTCAATGATAACCATAATTGATACTATATTTCTTGCAAATTTAGGATGACATTGGTTTTTAGTCTTGGAATGATACCTAGAACCATTTCTAATTCACTAAGTGCTCATCTTCCTTGAATGCGAGGAAAGAAATGAAACCCAAAACCTAGAAGCCTCTAGCAAGAGAAAAAGTCTACTACCTTATAGATCACTAGATAATTTTAAATGGTATAATTTTTCTTTGAATACTAATACTAAATCAACATACATTTATAAATGAAAATCAGTAATAAGTATACTTACTAAGAATTGATAATTGAATTATAATAAACATATTACTACCTTGAAAAAAACATAGAAGTCATAGGTTCACTTGGCGTATGCCTAACGGTTTGATTAATTATCATCCAACCACTAATTTTATTATTAAAATATTTCATTATGTACATTGACATTTTGTATGTGTGAGATGGGGATAGAACTCACATTATTTGTAAATGGTCTTAAGGGTTGTCTTATCTTTCTCATTTGTAATCCAATTGACTACATCGACGACTTTTGTCATCACTTATCTTGTTTTTAAGTATTTAGATACCATTTAGATTATTTTTCATGATAGGTAATTATTATATTTTACAATTATTTATAACAATTATAAAATATATAGTTATTTATATTTAAAATTATTTCAAAATTAAAAGGGCAGAAAAGGTATAACTGATTTGGAAATAAATCTCAACCATTGACTTGTGAATACTACTAAGAATATTCTCGAATATTATGTGGAGGTTCATTCCCTACCATTCACCTAGTAATTATTAATAATTAAATTAAAATTTTGGAATCCCTATTTCAAAATAGACATGCCTATTGGCATGATTAAAGATTATATTTTAGATTTTATTTGAGTTTTGGTTATTTATAATAATTATTTGTGATTTTTTCTAAATAATCTCAGTGATGGCAATAACACAAGGCAAATAATGGATCAATGCATGGATACTCATCATGATTTTGATGGGAGATGACTGATAAAACTCTCCAATCACCCTCATATGTCTCACATTACTTCCACCCTGGCTTACAATTCCTCCTTTGTTTCTTGATGTGGTCAATTTTGGATCTATCCCATTGGTAGCAGATCTCCTCATTATTTTGTATATTCCATAGACCTAATTGAAATTTATTCTAGTGCAAACGTACTTTGGCTCATAAATACCCTCTTCCCTCAATAATTTGGTTCTTTTAACATTGAGAAATCGGGGGCTTATGAGTTAGATTATATTTCTCTATCATGATAACTTCTTGTGAATTTATTGGATTATTTATTAGCTTTATATTTTGTTATTTCATCAAGAAATTACCAAAATTATGTAACATGAAGGTCACATATGTTAGGGTCCCACCCTAACCCCCTTATTTAGGTAGTAGGATCAAGTCATAGTTATAGTTAAGTAAAGAGTCAATAAAGCACATATTAATAATTGTAAGTGGTTAATCCACATTTAATGATGGGACCACAGTTAGTTATGGGCCATGGTATTAGATAGATGGTATTAATAAGAACCATGGTATTTCTCCATGGCATTGCATGTATGAGTCATATATAAAGGATAGAGACTCCCTGCGAGGAGCATCGTGTCTTATTTTGTAATCGAGCTTTGCTCTATTGGAGGTTGCCCCCTCGAAGAGGCAAGTGAACATTGCTTTCTGAATAATAAAATACTTGATGTTATTTCTCACTATTCTATGTTCTAGGTATATTTCTTCGCATATTCAGTATTCCGGTATCCTCTTGCAAGTTAAGAGTATAACAAGTGGTATCAGAGCACTTTCCAAGGCCGGCGGGATCTCCATTTCTTAGCAAATTCTTTTTTGGCTAGAGATGTGTTCCGACGTCTTTAAACCATGGGATCTGTCGTTGAGCGCATAAACCTGCGGATTTGGGGAGGCATGCACGCAGGAAATACAAGAGGTGGTCACGCTTGATGGACTCCCTTGTAACCCCTGTGGGTACCCGTTCGAGTAGTAGCGCATTAGACAGAACTGTGCATGGACTGTCTTCCAAGTACCCTCTGGGTATATCGGAAGCCCCCTAGCTCCTTTGCAACCTCGCCATAGATAAACCGTTGGCCGTCTTGCTGCTACAGTACATCGAGAACAGCACTCGGAGAGATTACTCGCCCGTACGAGAGGGTAGTCGGGTTGTACGGCTAAGGGTACAGTTGATCCTCCTTAGTTAGAGCCCTGAAACATTGGGCTGAGTACTACTATTAGACCCTTATGTATATTCCGATTTTTAGCACCTGACACTCCTAGAGACTATAGTCCCCTTTTCTATCTCTGGATCACGCATAATCTCTGCCAGATCAGATCTCGCAAGTGGGGTTTACAGCAGCAACAGACATCAGTCCCGTAGTTCCGAGTTAACAGAACAGCCATTCAGATCTATTAGATCCATCAGATCCACAGCAACAATCTGTTCTGCCTCTCAGAGCTATCTAATTATCCATTCAGATCCACCAGATCTGAGTAGTTGTGTGGGGTTCCTATACCGGGGCGTGATTTTCTTAGGACTTTTGGTAGCATTGACATTTTGGGGATTCGGCTACTGCAGTATTACTAAGCAAGGATGATGAGCTAAGCAAGGTGGCACCATTCAACTGTTAGTGCCAAAAAAAAAAATTTGGTCAGTCCCAAATTTCAAGTACATCAGATCGGTGCATGGTAGAAACTAGAGCTCAAGCTATGGCCAATGAGAAGATCGACAAACTTGAACAATCCTTGAAATACCTCCAAGATCAGCTGACGTCACTAACTAATGCACTCTCTAAGGGCAAGGCGGAAGCCCACGAGGAGGCGTATATTGGCCATGAACACAGTGAGGGTGAGTCTAGCCACTCTCTTCACCTCTGGGGCACCCACCAACAATCCCGTCCGTGACCTCCCAAGCTGGATATGCATAAATTTGATGGTTCTCACCCGACAGCATGGGTAGCACAAATGGAGCAGTATTTCAATCTGAATTACATCTTAGATAATGAGACTCAGCTTATGGTGGGGAGCATGTACTTGGAAAATGAAATATGGCAATGGCATCAATGTTGCAATGGAAGATTTTTGACTTGGGATGCTTTAAAAAAAGCTCTTATAGAGCACTTTGACCATGACTTTGCTTTTTTGGGTCGTCTCACTAAGCTCCAACAGACTGGCACAGTGGATGAATATATTACAGCCTTTGAAGCCTTAGCTTTTCGCACTAGGGGTCTCCAAGATGCGTTCTACATGGAATGTTTTATCAGCGGTCTTAAAGAGGCCATACAAGCCCTCGTCCAACTGCACCACCCTCCCACATGGTCAGAGGCTTGCAAGGTAGCTCGTAACGTGGAACATGTGTTAGCGGCCCAGTCCACTCGCCCAAATTTCACCGCCAAGAGTCGCCCCCCACAGGCTCACAACACGACTCAAACACTTAAGGTTCAAAAGGTGTCACCTGCAGAAATGGCAGAAAGAAGAAAGCAGGGATTATGTTACTACTGTGATGAAAAATACTCCCTAGGTCATAAATGCAAGGAGCCCAAATTCTTTCAAATTGATGCCACTGATTACAGCTCATCAGAGGAAGCCCCACCACTTGAGGAACCTGAGGAGGCAGAAGAGGACAACCAGAAGGACAATGTCCCTCACGAACCAGTTATTTCGCTGCATGCTTTGGCAGGGATTTCTTCACCTCAAACTCTCAAAATCAGAGGTTTTATTAAGCATCGCCCAATAGTAGTCTTGATTGATAGTGGAAGTACACATAATTTTATCCATCGAAAAGTCATGGAAGTAGTGCATTGTTTTGTACGAGCAGTTTCTAACTTCCAAGTCCAAATTGCGGATGGGGGAACAATGAAATGTGAAGGCCGCTGTGAAAATATCAAACTTCAAATGGGGGATTATCAGCTGAAGACCCACATGTTTGCCATACACATGGGAGGGTGCAACATTGTCCTCAGTGCTGAATGGCTTTGCACACTTTGGCCAATCACAATGGATTTCGAGGAGTTATATATGAGCTTTAAGCAAAACAACTCCACACATACCCTCCGCGGACTCCAGGTGGGAGCTCCCTCTATCATCAGTTCACATAGGATGGAAAAATTGTTAAAAGAGGGCGATCATGGAGTTATAGCTCAATTTAATGCCATCCAGGCCGTCGAACCCAATTCTCTATCGATTCATCCTGAGATGCAACAGATTTTAAATAACCATATGCCAGTCTTTGACAAGCCTCATGAGCTTCCACCCTCGAGAGGGGAACATGATCATAGCATCACCTTGGTCCCAGGGGCTCAACCACCAAATGTGCGCCCATACAGATATCCGTTCACCCAAAAGAATGAAATAGAAAAAATAATCAAGGAACTTTTGGAAGTAGGCGTCATTCGTCCCAGCATTAGTCCTTATTCATCACCAGTGGTCATGGTGATCAAGAAAGATGGGGAATGGCGTATGTGTCCAGACTTTAGGGCCCTCAATAAGTTGACAGTCAAAGATAAATTTCCCATCCCGGATGTTGATGATTTACTAGATGAACTCAATGGGGCACAATTCTTCACTAAGCTGGATCTTCGTGCAGGCTACCACCAAATTCGCATGAAGGAAGTCAACATTCCAAAGACTGCTTTCAGAACTCATGAAGGCCATTATGAGTTCCTGGTCATGCCATTCGGTCTTTGTAATGCCCCGTCTACTTTTCAGAGCCTTATGAACCACCTTCTCAAACCATATCTCAGGAAATTTGTCCTTGTTTTCTTCGATGACATCCTCATCTACAGTTGCACTTGGGTTGCACATCTTCAGCATGTAGATCCGCTCTTGCAACTGCTCCGCAAGCATAAATTATTTGTTAAGATTTCCAAGTGTTCTTTTGGCATGGAAGAAGTTGAGTATTTGGGACACATTGTGGGGCGTGAAGGTGTCAAGGTGGACCCCAAAAAGATCCATGCAATGCAGGATTTGCCTCAACCTAAGACCTTGAAGAGCCTGAGAGGATTTTTGGGTCTCACAGGCTACTATCGCAAATTTGTCCGCAATTATGGTCGCATTGTGAATCCCCTCACTCAACTCCTCAAGAAAAATTCATTCTTCTAGAATGAGGAAGCACAACAGGCATTTACAGCTCTCAAAAATGCCATGTGTTCCACTCCAGTCTTAGCACTACCCGACTTCACCAAATCTTTTGTCATTGAATGTGATGCTTTAGGTACGGGTATTGGGGCGGTCTTAATGCAGGACGGTTGACCCTTGGCCTTCACAAGCCAGCAACTAAGTGGGAAGAATCTGGGACAATCTACCTATGAGAAGGAAATGATGGCCATCTTACATATAGTAGATACCTAGCGACCTTACTTATTGGGGTGACGTTTCCAAATCCGCACAGACCATCACAGTCTTAAATATTTTTTGGAGCAACGCCTATCATCCCCACAACAAAATAAATGGCTTACCAAAATGCTGGGATATGATTATGAGATCATTTACAAGAAAGGGCGCGAAAATATTGTAGCAGATGCATTATCTCGCCAATTTGAGGAGGAAAGTACCCTGCTCGCAATTTCCCTTCCCATTCTAGAATGGATTGAAGAGGCTCGCGGGGAATGGTTTTCACATCATGGTAGGATGAGATTCTTTGCTACAAGGACAGAGTCGTAATATCACCAACATCCACCCTTAAAAGCCGCATTTTGGCGGAATTGCACTCATCCCCCACTGCAAGACATTCAGGCTTTCAGAAGACGTATGCTCACACTAGAAGATCATTTTTTTGGACAAGCATGAAAAAGGACATCCTTACTTTTGTAGCGGAATGCGATGTCTACTAGCGCCACAAAGGGGAGACAGTCAAAGCACCAGGCACATTACAACCATTACCCATTCCGGCATCAATATGGACGGAGGTTTCTATGGATTTCATTACAAGTCTTCCAAAGTCAGGAAACAAGTCAGTCATCATGGTGATTGTGAACCAACTTTCTAAGTATGCTCATTTTTGTGCCCTACCCCACCCTTTTACACTGACTTTGGTCGCTCAATCTTTCATGGATCAGATCTTCAAATTGCATGGCATGCCCCCTTCTGTTGTGTCTGATCGTGACCCAATCTTCACTAGTAATTTTTGGCAGGAACTCTTCAGGCTACAAGGTATCCAACTAAAACTCAGTACTTCCTATCATCCACAAACGGATGCTCAAACTCAAGCAGTCAACAAATGTCTAGAAACCTACCTTAGGTGTTTCACTTCAGAAAAGCAACATCTTTGGGTACAGTGGTTACCTCTAGCTGAATGGTGGTATAACACTAACTATCATGCCACCACCAAAGTGACTCCCTATGAAGTAGTTTATGGTCAACTCCCTCCATCCCCTACTTCTTATATCAAGGGGTGCTCAAAGGTACAAGTCGTGGATCAACTCCTACAAAACCGCACAACCATGCTCGACCATCTTAGAGAGAATCTTCATCAAGCGCAAAACTGCATGAAGCAACAGGTAGATCAGCATCACTCAGAGCACCAATTTCAAGAAGGGGATCAGGTATTTTTTAGGCTGCAACCATATAAGCAAACATCACTCAAAGATAAGGGTTGTCAGAAACTATCTCCAAAATTCTACGGACTGTATCAAATACTTCAGCGCATTGGAGAAGTGGCCTACAAGCTAGCTTTGCCACCCACTGCAAAAATCCATCCAGTTTTCCATGTCTCATGCCTCAAGAAAGTGATTGGGAACAATTGCAGAATTCAAACCAGTCTACCTGAATTGGATGAAGAAGGTTCAATCTGGTTCCAACCTGAACAGGTCCTAGACACATGAGAACGGCACCTGCGTGGCCGCATGATCAAGGAAGTCCTTGTCAAGTGGAAAGACACCTCTCCGGAAGATGCAACCTGGGAACCAGCCACTATTCTTCAACAATTTCCGCAACTTTAGCCATGAGGACAAGGCTATTCTTAAGGGGGAGGCCATGTTAGGGTCCCACCCTAACCCCCTTATTTAGGTAGTATGATCAAGTCATAGTTATAGTTAAGTAAAGAGTCAATAAAGGCCACATTAATAATTGTAAGTGGTTAACCCGCATTTAATGATGGGACCACAGTTAGTTATGGGCCATGGTATTAGATAGATGGTATTAAAGAACCATTGTATTGCTCTGTGGTATTGCATGTATGAGTCATATATAAAGGATAGAGACTCCTTGCAAGGAGCATCGTGTCTTATTTTGTAATCGAGCTCTGCTCTATTGGAGGTTGCCCCCTCGAAGAGGCAAGTGAACATTGCTTTCTGAATAATAAAATACTTGTTGTTGTTTCTCACTATTCTATGTTCTGGGTATATTTCTTCGCATATTCGGTATTCTGGTATCCTCTTGCAGGTTAAGAGCATAACAACATAAGACAATAGAACACAAAGATATAGGCTCCAAGCCAGGGCGAAACCCCTCCAAGGGGAAAACCTAGAAGAACTCTCTTCTTATAAAATCATATCAAAATGAGAAATCCAAGACCCAAGACCAAAACCCAATCTCTCCACGAGAACCAAGTCAATCCCCCGTTATGTCCTTAAGAGAATATTCAGAAACTTAGAATTTATCTCTTCATTTTGTTAATGCTTCCACATGAATACAGTCCCATTACTCCTTCATCAGCCCTCAAGGAATTCACAATTATTTTCCACAAGAAATTCACATCTTTCCAGAAATATTCCACAGGAGAAATTGACATATCTAGCCTTAGTAGGATCGCATACCTTGCCACAGAAGAGCAGCGAAGTCTTTTACAAAATGAGGAGCACACTAGCCAATATATAGTGATTCGTGCGTCTCAAAAGTCACATCCTTTAGGCATGCTGACCTGATCTTGTAGAATGTCGACTTGGTGTTGAAGGTACAACCTGACTCTTTCCACAAAAACAAAATATTTAATTTTATTTAAAAATCCAAATGGGACTATGACTCATGACAATTTCAATAAACCTAGGGGCATGAAATGCATGCCTACTCTAAAATAATAATAAGAAGTTTTATTTTTCTTCTTTTTGTATTTTACATAAAATATACATTGACAATTATGAAGACTGAGCCTAGTAACATTTTCTAATACTCCCTCTTAGCTAGGGAGGTATTCATAATTTCATAACCGGCACAAGGATACTTCTCAAATTGAAATATTCTCATAAGAAGAGTCATATAAGCCATATTTAAGCATCAAAATCATAACAAACATTGTCAACATAGAAACATAGCAAGGCCTTGACTAACAAGCTCTATCTCTCCACTAGATTAGAGAAAAGTTTTGGGAGGCTTAATGTGATACACCACACTACCTTTCAAGGAACATATCCCTTTTGGATGTTCACCATGTATGTTATTCTAAGAATATTCTTATCTTGGATTCCCAATCCTGAAAGAATATTGATCTTTGAACACTCTTGTCTTTGATACCCTGTCCAATCCTTAAGAGTGTCGGTCCATGAGACTACTTCTATCTTGGATTCCCAATCCTCAATAAGTATCGGTCTCCAATGCTTATCCAATCTTCCATTCTCCCTGCCATGGCCTTCTCTAGACATACAATTGTTTGTCCTCTCCTAAGGCATAACACATGGAGAAGGAAATACAGTGTTCATCCTCACTCCCTCTCAACTAGGGATATAGTCCTCATTCCCTCTCAATTGGGGAATATATCCGTGCTCTCTCTCAACTAGGGAGACACAGCCACAAGTCTTATATTATTTCATACTTCATCAATACATCAGCCACTTCTTCTTTCATGGAGATCTTCAATAGTAGTTGCAAGGATTCCCCTTCCCTTTGCATCATCATATCATACTTAAGCTTCATCCTCCTAGATGATAAACATTCTAAGATACTTCTTGATGGGGTTTCTTTACTCCTAACAACATTTTTTACCATATCAAATTGTGAGTTTCCAAATCTTGACATTCTTCCTGCAACATTGTCATTAATTAGTCCATTTATTGTCTTTAGGAAGCCAAAATTCTCACAACTACTAGCACATGTTATTTTACAAAATTTTGCCTCATGTTCATCAACAAGTCACATCAACTTTCCAAATATCAATTTTGTCACCAAGCTCTTTCAAGCCATCAATGGTTTTGTTCGTTCAATCCATATGCTCTCAACTAAAGAAAAAAGTAGTTGTCGGCACAATATTATCAAGCAAGCTCTCCTTCTATCCCATTCACATGATTTTGTAATATGTCTTACCATGGAACCATGTCTTATCCAAGTAGATCATCAATATCAGAATTGCAAAATTATAAAAACCTCTAGTCAAGGCATTATGTCAAATTCTGCTACTTTCTCTCTTTGGGGTCAATCATTCATTTGTATGATCTATCTTCATATTGTAGCAAATTTTTGGTTCATATACTTTAGCTTTCAATAATAAATTAATGTGAATGAACCAATTAGTAGGCTTCTAGATTGTATCCAACAATTTATTTATATCTCCCTTTTTCCATATTCTTTGATGCATACATCAAACTATTCATTCCTTGTTGTTATGCCACGTTATTTCATAATCAAGCTTTAGACAGAATTTTCCTTGATGTATAACCTTGGTTAGAAGACTTATGAAAGAATAGGGAGGCAAAATATAAACTAGGTAGCATTAGTAAGATTAAAAAAGATGTTAAATACTTGTCTCTAGAGGAAGTTTGACTCCCTCTTAATGTTGGACCCTTTTTCATGAAACTTTGTCTTCACATCATCATGATAGTAACACCTATTATTCTTAAGAACTAGATTCCTTGTCCTTTCACAATGGAAACGATTAGTTAAGGTTTCTATTTCTAGGGTTTCTTATTTTATTCCATACTTTTCTAGGGTTTAAAAGCCCTAAATGCCAGAAATGTCACTTACAAACTTTAAAATTTCTACAACCACACAAGTTAGCTGCAAAACCCTATATTTTTAAGGTCTTCAAGATTTGTTACAATAATAATTACAAATATGCAAATCCTAGAAACTTCATAATCATCAAGACTTGTCCTCAAACTGTTGCAAAACCCTAATGATGTAGTTTGGTAATTTAATTGATGTTAAATTACTTACATAAATTATCAACCAGGGCTAGTAAACTGATGAAATGTATGTGCATTGTATGTATTAGGAGTCTTTGTCACTCACACAATTCCTAAGTTAATTTGAGATATAAAAATGCACATGTTTATCTACAGCTGTTAAGTAAATAAATCACTCTTAGAAATGGAATCAATTCTATTTGTAACACCCTCCTCACACATCTACCCAAGTAACCAGCCAACTGGGGTATGTAGGAATTTATAGGGTAAGTTCCTCAGAAAGAACACCAAAAGGACACCGCTCACAACCAGATCACAGATCAATACACCAGTATTTTTGACGTGGTTAAAACCCTCAAAGAGGGAAACAGTCCACGGCCTGCGCCAACGTGGCTACTACAGGCAATTTATTAATCAAAGAATGAAAATTTACATAAGCTTCTCTCATGCACGGATTACCCGAACAATGACCCTCGATGCGCTTTAAATAGAACTCATGGACCAATCGGGTGTCAAGCCACGGATCAAGTGTTGGTAATACCGAGGAGAGAGTGAACCGTCGGATCACTACATATCGTGACCGTCAGATTGTAAGTTACAAAATGTACAACGGTAAAGAAACACACTTTACCTAACTCTATACCTAACTCTATATTAGACCAAGTTGAACTTAACTATTTCCTATGTGTCGGAATATCCTAACATCCCCCCTTAAGAACAACTTGGGATAGGATTGAAGGATTTACAAATATGACACAATAGGAAAAGGAAGAAGGCACTAGAGCCTATCCCCCCTTAGTGACAACTTCCTGAACTCCAAGCATATATCGAAGTTTAGTGAACTTCGCCTCTGTGAGAGCCTTTGTGAAGATGTCTGCAACCTGATCATCTGTTGAACAATATTGCACTTCAAGAACATGGTCATGAATGAGCTTTCTGATGAAGTGCATGTGTAGTTCAATGTGTTTGTTGCGCTGATGCTGGACTGGATCTTTGCATAGCTGAATGGCACTTTGATTATCACACCAAAGTGTGGTTGGATGCTGCTGCTCAAAGCCAAACTCTGATAGGATTTGACGAAGCCACAAGGCTTCCTTACTAGCTTCCACGGCACCACGATACTCTGCTTCTGCTGACGAAAGAGAAATGGCAGCCTGTTTCTTACAAGCCCATGTAATAGGTCCTGAACCAAGAGTGAAGACATAACCGGCAGTAGACTTCCGATCATCAGGGTCACCAGCCCAATCAGAATCAGTGAAACCAACTAATAGAGGAGCTGCTTTGGCACTGTAATGAATCCCAAACTGTACTGTACCTCGAACATAACGAAGTATTCTTTTGGCTGCTTTCCAATGACTTTCACGGGGGTTTTGCATAAAACGAGCAACAAGGCCAACATCAAAGGAAAGGTCAGGACGAGTATGGGTTAAATACAAGAGTTTTCCTACAAGTTGACGGTATAAGGTAGCATCAACTTCAGGAGAAGTACAAGAGACTGAAAGTTTGACTCCAGACTGAAAGGGAGAAGGGGCTGGCTTACAGTCTTCCATGTGAAAATGACGAAGAATATCACAAGCATACTTGGACTGGGAAAGGGAAATACCCTCCTTGGATTGCAAGACTTGAAGACCGAGAAAATAGTGTAAGTGTCCTAAGTCTGTCATTTCAAATTTCTTTTTAAGGCTGGACTTCACATGGTTTATAAGGTTGGGATCACTACCAGTAAGAATAAGATCATCAACATAAAGAACAAGGATGATAAGAGAGTTGCCCACTTTCTTGGTGTAGACAGTATTGTCAGAATAACACCTAGAAAAGCCAGATTCTAAAAGAAAGCTATCCATTTTGGCATACCAAGCCCGAGGAGCTTGCTTGAGACCATAAAGGGATTTCTTAAGTCGACATACAAGGCTGGAGTCTGTTTGTATGAAGCCAATGGGTTGTTCCATATAGATTTCTTCATGCAAGTCCCCATGCAAGAAGGCAGATTTAACATCCATCTGATGGACTTCCCATTTTAAAGAGGCAGCAAGGGAAAGAACAAGGCGGATAGAGTTCATTTTGGCAACAGGGGAGAAGGTTTCAGTGTAGTCAATGCCTTCAACCTGTGAAAAGCCCTTAGCAACAAGACGAGCTTTATGTTTATCAACTTTCCCATCTGGTCCATACTTGGTTCTGTAAACCCATTTACATCTAACAAGTTTGCGTCCCTTTGGTAGAGGAACAAGATCCCATGTATCATTTGCCAACAATGAATGATATTCTTCATTCATAGCTGCTTCCCAATGTGGATGGCCTGAAGCTTCTGCAAAAGTGTCAGGATCATGATTTACTGGAGCTTGAGCCAGTAAAGAAGAGGCTCTTTCAAACTGAGAACGTGTACGTCGCTGATCTGTAGGATCACTGGCAAGATCACCTGCTGCATCCCGAGTAGCACGGACCCATCTTGGAAGTTGAGGATCCTGAGAAGGTGGGGGAGGATTGTCATCCTCACTTTCATCATCTGAAGAAGAAATGTTTTCAAAAGTAGAAGAGATAGGAAGAGGTGGCACATCCGCCGGACTAGGCTCGCAGGCCGATTTATTTTCATCAAATTTTACATCTCTTCTAATGATAACATTTTTGGACTTAAATGGAATAAGTCTATAACCTTTTACATCTTCAGAATATCCAACAAAAGTACATTTCTCACTCTTAGGTTCTAAAGCTTTATGCTTTTCATCTGGAATATGGGCCCATGCTTCACTTCCAAAAACACGAAAGTGACTTACATCTGGTTTAATGGAACTCCAAGCTTCTTCTGGAGTGATATTCTTTAGAACCTTAGTAGGAGTGCGATTGATTATATAATTTGCACAATTAATTGCTTCGGCCCAAAAACTAAGACTGAGTCCTTTAGATTGCAGCATACAATTAGCCATTTCCTTTAAGGTGCGATTTTTCCTTTCAGCTACACCATTTTGTTGTGGAGTGTATGGAACAGTATGTTGCATTTGAATTCCATTTTCGGTGCAAAAGTTGATGAATGTGTTTTTAACATATTCTCCACCATTATCAGTTCTTAGCTTAAGAATTTGATGTCCAGATTGTTTTTCAACAAAGGCTTTGAAGGCCAAAAAAGTGTTAAATACTTCGCTCTTGAGTTTTAAGAAGTATACCCAAGTGCGTCTGGAGAAATCATCAATGAAAGTTAAGAAATACTTGCAGCCAGAGAATGAAGCAACAGGAAGTGGACCACATAAATCACTGTGCACAAGCTGTAAAGGGGCTGAGGCGTGCCAAGAGGCACGTTTTTCAAAACTGTCCCGATGATGTTTTCCGAGTACACATCCGGAACAAACACCATCTCTGCAAGATACCATAGGAAGACCTGTCACCATATTTTCTTTACATAGATGCTGAAGGGAGCGATAGTTTAAGTGACCAAATCGCTCATGCCAAAGTTTGCTCACTTCATCATTATGAGCAACAAATACTGAGGGAAGATTTGATGACCCAAAGTTGTGAAACTTATACAACCTTGTGGAATCATCAGCAATACCAGTAGCTAGAATCTGTTTAGGATCTCTTAGATCCTTGATTACAACATCATGAGGTGAAAATTCAACAATTTTACCTTCACCTGAATGAGTTATCTGATATACAGATAGAAGGTTGCAGGATAAGGTTGGAACACATAATACATCATTAAACTGACCATTGTCTAGATGAACAGTTCCAGTCCCTACAACATTAAGAGATCTATCATCACCAACATATATATTTTTGGTGTTACAATCATTTAAAGAAGAAAACATGGCTTGGTTTTTGGCCATGTGATAAGAGGCTCCAGAATCAATGAGCCACTCATGAGAATGAGAAGAAGAAGATACATTTAATGCATAACCAGACTGAGATGATTGACAGGGACATGCAGAAAGTGCCATTCCTGAAGATGAAGTTGAAGTTGAAGTTGAAGAATGCTCCACATGGATGTTATGTTTCTTCATTGCGGCTTCCAAGGCTTCCATCTTCTTAAAGCATTTAGATTCTAAGTGGCCATCTCGATTACAAAAGTTACAATGTCTATCAGTCTTCTTCCATTTGTTTTTATTGGTCCTATCATTTTGCTGAAATGATCTTTCATTTTGAGGCTGAGTTTGCTTAGGACCCTTGTTTGGTTTAGGACCATTCTTTTTAGGATATGACTTCTTAGGATTCTTTGAATTTGGTTGCTGCTGGGCGGCTAACGCTTTTTTGGAAGAGTTTCCAAGATTAAGAAGACCAAGGTGTAAGAGTTTTTCTTGTTCTCTTATTAAAGAATCACAAAAAGAGTCAAAGGAAGGGGCCTTGTAGTCTTTTCCCTGACAAATGAAAGCTTCCCTTGTAGAATGGAAGGTGGAAACAAATACAGAGTAGGCTGGTCCCAACTTAGTAAGGATGGAATAAATAAGGTTACCATCTTCTTTCTTAACCTTAACACCTTCCAAGAGATATCTAAGGGTCTTGAATTTGGACAAGAAATCTTCAATGCAAGAAAAATTATTAGGATCCAATGTAAGCAACTCATTTTCAAGTTGATGGGCTCTAATTTCATTTTTAATCCCAAAAACTTTAGTGATTTGTTCCAATGCTTCATGAGGAGTCTCAAGTTCTGCAATATGGAATCTAAGATCAGGAGAAATAGACATCCCTATCAAACCACGTGCTTGATCTTGTCTATTTTCCCATTTGGCAGCCTTGTCTTCATCTTTTGGTTTCTTCTCTTGGTCTGTGGCTATTCTGTAGAGACCTTTACTTCTAAGTAAATCTTCCATGTAGGATATCCATTGGAAGTAGTTAGTGCTGTCAAGAATGACTTGGCATGGACTTTCCATTTTTTTTTTTTAAAACTGAAGCTGAAGATGCTGAAAGTAAGTGTTCCAATGGATAGATCTCAAAAAATTAGGCGGTTTTAAAAAAAACGGCTCTGAAAAAGGCTTCCGGATGAAGAAGTTATGGCTTTTTGAAAAAAAATTGTTGAAGTTGCCGGCAAAGTGCGCGAATGTGCGGAAATGAAAAAATCCGCCCCCACAAAATGGAGACTTGAACCCAAGACCTCTACTCTCTTAAAATAGCTTTGAACCAATTGATCTATACAAAAAATTTGAGAGAGAGAGAGAGAGAGAGAGGGGGGGGGGGCTTGGTTTGCGTGCTTGCCTTGAGAAAGCTCTTTTTCCCTACAAAACACAAAACACAAAACCCAACACGGACATGCAAAGAAAACGAACCTTATGGCTCGAAGTTAGCTTTAGCCAAAAAACTAGATATTTTAAAAAAAAGAACCTTGCGGCTCAAAGTTAGCTTTAGCCGGAAACTAAATATTTTTCTCAATGTTTCTGATTTTCCAAGATCACACTAAGGTGCAGGGAAAAGAGCATACGCATGAGAAAAAAAACTTCCTTTCTGTTTCTGATTTGCCCAGATCGCACAGAGTCGCAGGGTAAAGAGCATACACAGAAATGAAAGGTATAGATCCGGTAATAAAAAAGGCTAAATAAACAGAAACTGAAATAAGCAGAGAGAAAATAACAGTAAACTGCAAATAAAGACTGTATACCTCCAGATCTAAAAAATGACGCAGCTAGGGCTATCGAAAACCTTTTCACGTGAAACGAAAGGGGTTCCTCACTGGAACAGATGCTCCGAACACAACAGAGTAGTCCTCTCGGCCTGAAAGCAGTCAGAAACAACAGATCTAGGAAACGACAGTCAGATGCAGTTCTACTAGCTTCAGATTTGGATCACCAACGGACGCGGCCCTCAAATAGCTCTGATACCATGTAGGAATTTACAGGGTAAGTTCCTCAGAAAGAACACCAAAAGGACACCGCTCACAACCAGATCACAGATCAATACACCAGTATTTTTGACGTGGTTAAAACCCTCAAAGAGGGAAACAGTCCACGGCCTATGCCAACGTGTTTACTACAGGCAATTTATTAATCAAAGAATGAAAATTTACATAAGCTTCTCTCATGCATGGATTACCCGAACAATGACCCTCCATGCACTTTAAATAGAACTCATGGACCAATCGGGTGTCAAGCCACGGATCAAGTGTCGGTAATACCGAGGAGAGAGTGAACCGTCGGATCACTACATATCGTGACCGTCGGATTGTAAGTTACAAAATGTACAACGGTAAAGAAACACACTTTACCTAACTCTATATTAGACCAAGTTGAACTTAACTATTTCCTATGTGTCAGAATATCCTAACAGGGTAAACATGTGATGAGAGGCTACTATGATTGGATCCGACTTCCTATGTAACCTTAAGGAAGTGGAATCGATGGAACACATCAACCAACCTATCCACATCAACAACATAACCCTCAAGAGATATGTCAGCCACTCAGGAATCATGTCCATGCATCCAACTGATGTTTTGGATATCTTAAGCCTCAGTTGCTCCCATGCTATAGGCATGAAAACATCCAGAAACCCAGAGTCACTCTTACAAGCTTGCCTACTAGCATCCAAAGACCCAATTTGCTAGTTTTGTGCCAGCATCCCTCGAATTTGAGCCACTTTTTCAGGCCTAGATCCCAGGTCACTACTCAGAATGGAATGATAACTTAAGATTAGTCAAAGAACAAGGAAACAATGATGCAAAAGCAATAAGTTAAACAATACCTTAATTAGACCCCTACTAGCCATGACAGGCATTTTGTCAAACATATCATGAACATGTAACCTATAGGTGTAAACAACAAAATTAAATGTAGGAATCTCATACTTATTTGAGAATCGCTATGAACCATTATTCAATCATATCATTTGTTGCGTTATCATCTATTAAGCCATAGATACATTATCCATTCATTTACAAGTAAAAACATGCGGAGAGACATACATAGCTATTGTCATAAAACACACATATAATTAGCATGATAACAACATAAATACTCATGAAAGTACAACCATATAGCCCACATATAATCCATCAAAATACTCATAGAAATACAAGGAGAAATAACCTTTCATTAATGATACAATAAGCCAACTCGAGATGGGACTACCACGTTCCACCCGACCATAGATTGGTTGAGCCAAGTCTCTCTTCAGCCAATCACCTCCATTCCATATTCCAAGCATGAATGTGGGACTCATAGAACACACCAAATAAGCGTGGATGCTACCGGAGTTCTCCACCTACACCGTGAGGAATTTGACTACCTCCTAGTTTCTCAAGATTTACTGTAATCCATAGTCTGGTGAAGGGATCACTAGGCCCTACAATAAGACACACTCTCCAAGCTGTACCATACATCCCATCCTGGGACTACTAGGCCAAACAGAGAGAAATCCATCTCTTGGCTTTACCATATATCCTGCCATTCACTGGCAAGGATTTATAGGCCCACCAAGGCACATAATCATGGCTTTACCAAAACCCACAGTCTGGCTCAAGGGTTACTAGGCCAGTGGCTTTACCATGATCCACATTCTAGTTCAAGGACCAAAAGGACATGTGTTATGAAACCAACTCACAAAAAGATAGAAAAGGTAGATCAATGCCTTAGAATTAAGCCTCTTCGAGGGTTAAACCTCCTTTGCATTAAACAAATGAACAATTATTGGATGATACAAATGAAAAGACCTCCTTTCTATATATAGGAGTCTAAGGGGTCATAATATAATCAGAGGTGACATAACAATAATAATGTAAGGGCACAATAATAACAATAGTGGGATTCTATGGGGCACAATAATAACATTATGGGGACTATATGGGCACAACAATATAATAAGGGGGTTGTACTAATAACAATAAGGGGTTCCACTAGTAGTATAGGGACCTAACATGCCCCTCTCCTTCAAAAAGTGTTGTCCTCAATGCTTCAGTAATTCTTAATGCTTCTGTATAAATTCTTATCCTCCCATGTGGAATCTTCAGTGAGTAAGTTCTTCCACTTGATGAGATACTTTGAAATTGATTTATTTCATAGCTGTTGATTTCTCGGTTCTGTGACTGCTTCAGGTTCCAATATGATTTTTCCTTCCTTGTCAAGTTCTCGCAATATTATTTGAACTGGGATCTTTTGCAACTTTTGAATGAGTTCCCACTCCTTTGGGCATATGGATATCTATAAGGCCTAATTTTTGGAGGAAAACTTCCTGGAATCAAATGAATAGCATGATCATGATCACGAATAGGTGGGAGGCCTTTGGGAGTCTCAAATACCTTGAAATGATTGTCCAAAATGTTTTGGAGATCTGGAGAAACACATGATTTTGATGTGGGATCTTCTAGTGAACATAATTGTGCAATTACGCCCCGTTTTTCTTTATTTAGAAGCTTTGTCATGCTGTTAGAGTTGATTAACTTTCCAGGTTTCCCTTCGATACCCCTCAATTTAACTTCCTTTCCTTCCCAAAAAAATTTCAAGAAAAGTTCTTGAAAATTAAAAGTTATCGTACCCAAAGATTGTAGCCATTGGACTCCTAGTAAAACATTAGCACCAATGGAAAGCATTGGGCTATTCAATACATATTCTCCCATGGATAGCTTGATATTATGACACTTTCCAGAGCAATTTATGGTTCCTCCACTTGTAGCCATCACTTGACACTCTGGTGCTGGATATAGGAAGCAATTCAATTTGTTGGCTATCTTAGAATGAGTAAAATTATGGGTACTTCCCGAATCAATAAAACTATTACCTTTTTCTTCTTGATATGTCCTTCCATCTTAATAGTTTGAGAAGTGGTAATTTCTTCCAATGCATTACAAGATATGGTCGGATTCATTTCTTGATGCTCGATGTGATCTTTCAATTCTTGAACATTTTTCTTCTTGATATGTCCTTCTATATTGATAGTTTGAGGAGTGGTAATTCTAGCCAATGCATTACAAGATATGGTTGGATTCATTTCTTCTTTCTTGATGTGATCTTTCACTTCTTGAACCTTTTTCTTCTTGATATGTCCTTCTATCTTGAGAGTTTGGGGAGTGGTACTTCTTTCCAATGCTTTACAAGATATGGTCGGATTCATATATTCTTTCTCTGGGGTGGGTTCCTGGTGTATATCCTCTTCTTTTGATGTTTCTTGATCCTTTTCTTCCTCCTCTTCACAATCTATGTAAAGTAATTTCTTCTCAGCACACTTATGACCTTTAGTGTATTTGCTATCACAATTGTAACAAAGCCCTTTTTCTCTTTTTTCTTCCAATTGTTGTGGTGTAAACCTTCTAGGTTGTGGAAGGCTAGGAGAAAAAACACTTCCATAATTATAGTCATGAGTGGTGGGATTCCTTGTTTCCATAATTTCACTTTCAATTTATCTTGCAAACCTGAATGCCTTCTCCAATGAATCAGGTTCCCAAAGACAAACCTCGTGTTGAATATTATCCTTTAAAGTCCCTATGAAGACATCAACCATTTTCTTCTCTGGAATATCATCTACCCTTATATTCAATTTTTGGAAGTCCTCAATGTTCTCTACCATTGAACCCTTTTGTTTTAGATTTATCAATTGGCTAAAGAAGGTGTTTCTCTTTGTATCCTCATAATGTGCTATCATTTCCTCCATGAAAATTGACCACGTGACAAGTGGTTTACAAGAACAAAGCCCTTTATACCATAAAATTTGATTTGGTTCTAAATAATTAGATGCAATACATACCTTTTGTAACAGTGGTACACCATGTAGATCAAAATATTTCTCCATCTGTAGTATCGAATTTACTGGATCCTTTCCATCAAACTTCCTCATCTGGCATTTTCTAGATTTTAGAAGCTCGATCTTGAAACGAATTTAACTCTGTATGTTTGGATCTTTAAGTTATGAAATTTCAGTCTGTAATATCCCTCTAAGTCCTCTTTCTAACTCCACAAGTCTGATCACAATTGGATTCCTGAAGAAAGATCTATTCCCAATCTCCCGCGATGACCTAATTATAGACTAGTTCAGTAGAGTGAACTTGTACGACGTGCCACATGTCACTGTTTCAACCTTAGGTTCTGAAAATTATACCCAAACAAAATACAGTCTGTCCTCTTTCTGTAACTTCTTACGAAATTTCAATCTGATGCTCAGAGAGAAAGTTATGATGATTTTCCCAAGGTCACCTGTTTAGGATGTAATTCGGGAGTCTGCAAAAACCATAAATTCCTCGTATTATATATCCAAAAATATAGCGAGAAAACATCTAAAATTTGGACCCAAGGTTCAAAAAAATTTCTTCTCAAATGGGTTTTTGTTTTACGTTCAGAAACTTCGTAGCAAAAAAGTTATAGCGAAAATTCCACAATGACTTGTTTTAAATGAAAATATCGAGCTTGCAAAAACCCCAATGATCTGAAAATGGGGCCTAAAGGCTTCTTGTGGGATTACAAGAACCTCTCCCACTAAAAAAGCTTAATTATTCCCAAGACAACTATGATTAACCAATGCGGAACTAACAATGTGCTTGACAATAAGGTGTATGCTTATGTTTATTTCAACCGATTATATGCTTTAAAATCTGTTGTTTGTGCTGATATGTAAATACATGTAACAGTGGAACAATGAAACAATAAACAAACACACAAAACAACAATGTAATATGGAGTTCACTCAAAACTCGGGGCTATGTCTCCTTGAGCTCTGGTCAACTTGACTAGGCTCTCTGGGATTATGGTATGAGTCCTTTTACAAGCTCCACGCTCAACGCCACTGGTTTACACAGAACACAATAGGTTTAGACACCATATTATCCCTGGCTCTAAATCCCTCAGGCTTTCTAGCTCTGGCTCTCACTCTGGCTCTCAACTCTGGCTCTAGCTCTTGGCTCTGGCTCGTGGCTCTAGCTCTAGCACTCTGCTTTTTCTCTGTTTCAACAACTACCCCTCTATCTCTGACATTGAGTGGCCTTTAAGCTTATCGGTGCTTGTCTATTTATTTCCCATTTCAATCTCTCTATCCGTTCAAATCCCCTCTGTGCGTTAAACAATCATTATAAAATGCCTTCAGGTATGGTGGCCACCTATTTTTAGACGGAAAGGACCACTGGCGCGATTGAAATCCCCAAAAAGTTGATTCTCTATTTACACAGAGAAATACACTAAAAACAGTGAAAAATCCGCCAAGCTAGACTTCAAAAATTATCAAGTCCGACCTATAATCCATCGGGTCCATTGTTATATTGCTATCGTAAGTCGCAAGTCGCGGTTTCCTTTGTATTTGGGTTTGTAATGGAAAAACCCCAAATACATAGAAAAACCCGATAAATGGTCCTATATTGGACTTCAAATAATATTAAATCTGCCCTAGAATCCCTATCGGGTCTGCCTTTGGTCGCTATCGTAAGCCCACCATTGACCCGCGTGATCTCTGATCCAATAGTTAATATCCATTTCGGGCGGCTTATGTGTACGGGGATTACCCGCCCAAAAAGGCATTTTTCTCTCTCTAGAGCCAAGCCACGTGTCGACTAGTTTATGGGATTGAGCGGAGCCCATCCAATACCACTTACCACCTGAGGCCTGCCTGAAATCCCGCTCATTACAGAACTAAAATAATATAAGGTTGCATTTATAAATCTTTCGGGTCCATTTTATCGCTGCGGGCGTATTTCCTTTGTATTTCATTTATATAGCGGAAATGTGTTAATACACAGAAAATCCAAAATCTGGATTTCATCCATAGTTCTTATCGGGTCCGCCTTTTTATCGGCATCGGGGATTGCCAATCACCAATCGCCGATTAAATTTGGACCGTTGATCTGATTCTGGATCGGACGGTTGAGATCACATCGCATGTCACTTATCTCATCGGCACTGTTATTGGGGATCGTCGATCGCCGATTAAATCCTATCCGTCGATCCCTTTCACGATCCGACGGCTGAGATCGCACGTCACTATTAACCCCAATCGCAAATCACAATCGGCATATTGCATTTGGAATAGCCCGAGGGTTCTTTCCATTGACTATGGACTGTGCTGACCCGATCCGTCGACGCTGATATCGGCAATCACATGTCGCATTGGCCCGGGGTCCCGATATCGCATTCATGCCTGCCTCTGACCCAATATGTTGGAGATCGGTGATTGGGGGTCTCTTCCACCTCCACTTTAAGTCCTCCTCTCGACCCTTCCGATGCAATTTCTTTTATAAGGCCTTTTAGGCCATTTTTTGAAGATTTTGCCTCTTTTTCAAAGGAAAAAGGGTAACTTCTTTCTGCAATAACTTCTGCATCCGAGGTCCTCTTTAGCCCATTCAAATTGCAGCAGATTTAGAATGCAAATATCTCTACAATGGGACTATTTCTAGGATAATCCTTGCACTTTCATTTTCCTCTGTGAGGAACACTTAGACTTAGAAATCTACCCAAAATCCATTTTGGATCACCCAACTTCCTCAGATCATATATTCTAAAATATAGCGAGACAAGATCTGAAATTTGGACTTAAGTTTTAACAAAATTTTGTCTCAAATGGGTTTTTGTTTTAGCTTCTGAAACGTCATAGAAAAACATTATAGATAAAATGCCACGATGACTTGTTTGGAGCAGTGAAACCCTAGAATCTAAAGCTCTGATACCAAATGTTATGAAACCAGCTCAGAAAAAGATAGAAAAGATAGATCAACACCTTAGAAATAAGCCTCTTCGAGGGGGCAACCTCCTTTACATTACACAAATGAAAAATTCTTGGATGATACAAATGACACGACCTCCTTTCTATATATAGGAGTCTAAGGGGTCATAATATAATCAGAGCCGACATAACAATAATAATGTAAGGGCACAATAATAAAAATAGTGGGCTTCTATGGGGCACAGTAATAACACTATGGGGACTACATGGGCACAACAATATAATAAGGGGGTTGTACTAATAACAATAAGGGGTTCCACTAGTAGTATAGGGACCTAACACCATGTGTTTTTCATTTCAAAGATCCACTCCACTCAGCTTCGAATCCATCTAACCATCCCATATTAACTGAGTATGAAAAACCAACTCATCAAAGTTATCAGAAAATGGCAAGGCTAGGTTGAAGAACGCTATCACACCTGGAAAAACCCATGCCATGATAGAAAAGAACCACATGCAATACCATGCATGCCAAATATAGAAAGGAAAATACAAATGTAAGTTGATACCTACAATGAAGACTGATGTAGCTGCTTGATCTTTGCTTCCTCTTGCCTTCTTTTCCTTTCTTTCTCCAATGCCAAAGTGATCCAAGAAAACTCTAAGTGTCCAAGAGTGTGAGAGATATTGAATAATGAGAGAGCTCCAAAACTCAGCTAACAAAAGGTTACCAGTTGATCCTCAGAAGCCTTTTTATGAATGAGTCCTTTATTTCCTTCATTTTCCTCCTCACATGCAACCTATGACCTTTCACCTCCCTTTTCTCCTAATTTCCATTATTTTCATAAATAAAAGTGTCAAAAATACCATTTTTCCTTTCCAAAGCCTTAGCCATTTCCTTTTCCAATTTCCTTAGCCATAAACAATGAAATGAACACCCACTAAGATGTCTTGCCCATCACTCATCTTGGAATAACTTTCCCATCAAATGTGGTTATTATTTTGAACTTTTATTACATGGAATTTTCATCAGGGCTATTACTGCACTTTAACTTGCTTGACTGCTCGATTCTAGAGCATGAGCACCTTTTTTTGCAATATACAGTGAGGCTCTGACTGGAATTCTCCATCTGGTTCCACCTCCAATATAGACTAGTCAATCACTTGGTCAACATCTTTAACATACTTCTTAAGCAATGATACATGGAAAACATCATGGACTTTCACTGTCGGAGGTAGTATAAGTTGATAGGCTACTGGCCCAATCCTCTCAATGATACTAAAGGGTCCATAAAACCATGGTGCCATCTTGGCACATGATCCAATCCGCAAGGATCTCTTATTCAGTTTGATGTGAAAGTACACTTGCTCCCCAACCTGAAACTCCTTAAACAACCCATTCCTATTTGCATAACTCTTTTACCTATCATGTGTTTCCTTTAGATTCTTCTTGATCACCTGCATTTCATGTTCCATGTCTACCAACATATCTGGTCCAATCAATACCTTGTTAGCCAGATCACTCCAACTAATAGGAGTGTTACAACTCTGCCCATACAATTCCTAAAAAGGACTCATCCTCAATGACTCTTTATAACCATTGTTGTATGCGAACTCTACCAAGGGGAGATACTCTTCCCACTCCCAATGTTGGTGCATAAAATACATCCTCAACATGTCCTCCAATATCTTGTTGACCCTCTATGTTTGTCCATTTGTCTTCAAATGATAAGTTCTGTTGAAGGCCAACTTTGTGCCCAAACATGCAAATAACTCCTTCCAAAACTTAGAAGTGAACTTCGCATCCTTGTCTGACACAATATTCTTTGGAACACCATACAATTTGACCACATCTCTATTGAATACTTGTGCCACATCACTAGTTGAGAATGTAGAATTCACTAGAATGAAGTGTGCAACCTTCGTCAATCTATCCACAACAACCATGATGGAATCATGTTGTCTCACTGTCTTCGACAAACTTGTGATGAAGTTCATGTAAATTACTTCCAATTTCCACTCTGGAATCATGATCAGCTGTAGCAGTACACTTGGATGTTTACACTCTACCTTTACTCATTGAAAATCAAAACATCTAGCCACAAACTCTACTACATCCTTCTTCAGTTTTGGTAATAAAAAAAAAAAAATTCTTCACTGCAATCAATGTCCTATGATAACCCAGGTGACCTGAATAAGGTTTCGCATGAAAATCCCTCAAGATCACCTTCTTGAGCTCACTACTATCTGGCACATATATCATGTCTCTGAATCTGACCAGTCCATCCGTTGTAAAACAATAATCCACACCCTGTGCACCTGCACCCATACCTGTAATGGTATTACCACCTGTACATGTACCTGCAATTGTACATATAATATCGCTTGTACCTATATCAACATCCTGCTACAACTTATGTACAATCTCCATATACCTGACATCCTCCTGACTTGCCTGTATGATCCTATCATGTAATTTTGTCCCATAGGAGTTCATAGCTGCCAAGTGATTTACCTGTACCCACTTGCTGAGAGCATCTGCTACCTTGTTATCTTTTCCTTTAATGTACCTAATCTTAAAGTCAAACTCATTGATCGTGGCCAACCATCTAGCATTCTTGGTGTTCATATTCGATTGGTCAAACAAATACTTCAACCCAATATGATCACTCATCAGTACAAACCTCATGCCAAGAAGATAATTCCTCCACATCTTCAATGCATGTATAATCACTTGTAAGTCAAGATCATGTGTCGGGTATTTCTTCTCATGCACGTTTCGTTTCCCCGACTCATACCATACCACCTATCCATCCTGCATAAGGACTCCACCAAGTCCTCTCTTTCAAACATTTGTGCACACTACAAACTCTTTGTCTGAATCTGCAATCTGTATCACTAGCGCATGTGTCAACAATTGCTTAAGTGGATCAAAACTAGCCTCACTCCTTTGTCCATTCGAACTTCTTACCTTTCCTTTGCAATAATGTGATAGGATAATAAATCTATGAGAAGTTCCTGATGAACCTACTCAAATAGCCTGCCAACCCCATGAAAGATCTCACCTCATCTACATTCTTAGGAGCTACCTACTCCATGATGGCCTTTATATTTTCTGGATCTACTGCAATTCCATCCTTGGAGACCACATGCCCCAAGTAATGTACCTCACTCTAGGAGAAACTACACTTTCTAAGCTTAGCATACAATTGATGATCTCTCAACAACCTCAACACTATGGCTAAATGCTCAGCATGATCTTCCTCATTTTTATAATATACTAATATATCATCAATGAACACAATTAAAAACTTATCCAAATATGGACACAACACACTATTCATCAAGCACATAAATGTAGTTGGAGTCTTAGTTATGCCAAATGGAACTACAACAAACTCATAATGCCAATACCTGGTCCAAAAATGGTCTTTTAAATGTCTTCTTCTTTGATGTGTACCTGATGGTATCCGGATCTCAGATCAATCTTCAATAACACTTCTGCTCCCTTCAGCTGATCGAACAAGTCATCAATCATTAGTAAAGGGTACTTGTTCTTGACATTCACTTTGTTCAACTACTTGTAGTCAATGCATAATCTGAGAGTTCCATCTTTCTTCTTCACAAACAATATCAGTGCGCCCCAATGTGATACACTCATCCTAATGTATCCCTTGTCCAATATTTCCTTCAACTGTAGCTTTAACTCAACCAACTAAGGTGTGCTCATCCTATAAGGTAATTTTTATGCTAGAGCTACCCCTGGCACTAACTCAATAGAAAATTATACCTCCATGTGCGGTGGCAAATCTATAATGTCCTTAGGGCTGAAATTGTTGCAAAATTGGGTACCTTCTCAACACATCTGCATCCTCAACCTCCTCTCACTTATCACTAGAAATGTGTACTACAAATAACATACACCCTTTCCCATGAGTATGCTTTTCTTGCATAGTTGTCACCATCCTAACTGTTGTGGCTTTCTTCTTACCCTGCAAGACTCTTGGTTCCTCATTATCATCAACACACTCAATAAGTTTGTCATAACAATCTACCTTGGTTCTATGAAGATACAACCAATCCATTCCAAACAAAATATTGTATGATCCCAATGGTAATAGATTTAGATGTGTTGCGGTAGGCATACCATTCAAATCAAATGCACAAGCCCTTACCCAATGATGAACTCGCTTCTTTGTACCTATATCCAACTTCACTAAATAAGATTTTTCATGCAATTCCTTACTCAAACCACACTTATCCACCAAATCAGGACTAACATAGTTATAATTAGATCCAAGGTCAATCAAAATATAAATAAATTGATCACAACACTTACCTTCCATATTAATTATTCATTCTTGGTGTACTTCCTATCTGTAGTCCAATGGTGCATAGATACAAGGAATGCTCTACCCTACATCCCCAATAGTATGTGCCTTCTGTGCACTGTATATCCGGGTCCTACCATGTTGATTTTATGGACAATCTCTCTTAAGATGTTCCTTGCCACATGTCCAACACTCCAACTGAGAAGTACCAAGACCTCTATGTTGTTGTTGCGACTAATGTCCCTCTCTAGATGCATTAAACTTCTTTTGTGGTGCCATATTTTCTTTCCCACCTACATTTTGAGGCCTTGACTTCTTAGGCTGCCATTTACCTTTAACTTTGTCTTTCCCTTTCTATCCTTGCTGAGATTCATTCTTACGCATTGATTGTTCATAGCAATGCTTCAATTTCCTAATGATTTCCTCAAGTGACCAAGGCTCATCATACTCAATATTATCTCTAAATGCTAATGAAAAACTATTGACAAATCGTGGAACTTTACCCTTCTCATCAGTAAGATACGATACATACCTCAATAGCTCCAGAAACTTGGTCGTTAACTCTTCATCTATCATTGACCCCATCTTTAGCTCATAGAATTCCTTGGCCTTACTTTCATAGTACCTCTCTGACAAGTACTTCTTCCTGAAAATCCTCTTGAACTCCCACCAACTCAGGTAATTTGTCTTGATGTCTTTGGCCTGCTTAACATCTTCCCACAATATGTTTTCTTTACCTTTCAAGACGTAGATAGCTACTTTGGCCTTCATGTTATCTATGTACTCATGCAACTCAAATAATTTGTTCATCCCAAGTATCCAAGTCTCCGCCTCTTCTGACTTCTTCACATATCCATCAAAATTAGGTGGTTTTTCTTTCTTAAATTCATCCATCAAGTCTCCCCTATCACTCCTCATGTAAGGATGATAATGGTGAAAATCATGATGTCTATATAGAATAGTACATGTACTCATCGCCCCTCCTATTTGGGGTGTCCAACAACCTGCCATCTCTCACCCTGTCTAATATATCCAACCTGTGTCTACCAGGAGACCTATTGCCATATCCTCCATTAGTTCTATCCTCATGTCCATGGTCGATCCGAAGTGGCCTTTGTCATTGCAATCCTAACAAACTCTGGAGAAGTATTGCATTAACCTTTGCTTGTTTCTCTTGTGCCTATATGATCCGGTCATTATTTGCCTTAAAACTTCTTATCTCTTCCTTCAAGCTTCTCAGTGTATCTCCCAAATCAGAAGAGTGACACACACCACAATGTTCATCTGATGCATAGGGAGATTCTATGTAGTCTAACATGTTTCTATCCATTTTATCTCTTTATTGTAATGCATAATATGTCAAATAAACCAAATCACAATAAATCAACGTACCTTAGTATAATTTGGGGAGGTTACCTCATCTGTAAGATCAAAAAATCAGCATGATATATGTATAATATAATCATAACAATGAATAGAAACATAACATCTAAGCATATGACCATGAAACCATCATTATAGCTAAGGTCCAGTCATCAATGCAAGGCCATAACAACAATACATGCTATGACCTCTTGCATGACAACGACCATTAATCCATTGTGCACATTGCCACATGTAACCATCAACATGCAAAAGCAATTCGTAATCAACTACACGTATGCATAAATGCATGTAATCTAGCATAAGTGATCAATTCTTGTAATCATCCTACAAAATTGATACATGTAATCAAAATATTCAAGAATGCACCTGACATAAAATGATGTAATCAAGCGACATACAATCAACATGTAAGTGACATATAACCATATGCAACCAATCATATACTCATGATGATGTATTCCACAAAATCAATCATCAATTTCCTCATGAAAACCTTACTACCATCATTATCAACATCAAGCAAATGCAAGAAGCACATGGAATGCAAGCGTAAGAGACACACATTCAACTAACATGCATGCATGACCAACACACACCACCATCTAGTATGACGGGTAAACCATGCTTTGATACCACTCCATAACATCCTCCTCAAACATCTACCCAAGTGCTATCACCCTATTTTCCACTGCATTATAGTGAGAGAAACCCAATATCGACTTAGCTTAGTTGTTTGGATAAAATGCATCCCTTTTCACCTTTTCTTTTACATACATGAGATTTATCCCATCATAAAAGGGTGAAATTACATAATTGAGCAATTTCTCATAATTATTTTGCCAAAATATTATAATTATGAGATAATATTTACTTCATAATTGAGAAAATTGAGAAAAAACTGATAATTGTGCAAAAGGTTTCTAGAGTTTTCCATTCCCAAGGAGATCAACTTGACCCACTTATGTATGAGTTGGCTAGGGGTCTATTATTGTATAAGTTTCCTAACTTCTCAAGCCCCTAGATGTCTAGATACATTCTCTTGGAGGATAGAATGAGCCTTTATAATCTCACCAAGTGGGAAGGAAGGTGGGTGTCCAAAATATAGCGCTAGAGCTCTGATGCCTTAGGAGGGGAGGCCATATTGCAAGTTGGAGGAGAGGATCTTCTTTGTATTTGAAGGTACACATTTGATGTACTTTCATTTGTATGGTTAATAAAAATATATGTTCCCTTCCTTACATGAATTTGTGTTCAGTATGTTATATGATCGTATCTATTGCTTTTGATCTAATGATCTTCTAAGGAAGACTGACTTTTTTCCTTGTTTAGTTGTGTTTGTGTGTAGGGATAGAGATTTGGTGCAGACGTGTTGGATCACTCGAGTGGAGAGCAATATCTGCATCGAACTCAAAACCCTTTGTCGACATGTGAGGATTCTAGGTGTGATCTCTTATATATAGCATAGATCTGACTGCTTGTTGCATGCATGACCATTTGTATTAGGGGGCATTATTAGATCACATTAGCCATTATATTTTGTTGTCTGGTGATCTCAATCAGGCGTGAGATCACAGGGCAATATCTCCTTGTAGATTCAGCTGCAACACCTGGGTTCAGTATCCAAAAGGAAAAAGAAAAGTTCACGGGAGAAAAGAAAAGCTTCATGGATGTTGGGGCTTCAACATCTAGTGCCCAACCGAAGTTAATGCCAAAGAAGTACTAAATCTATGAGGTAACTATCATGTGGTTATTATTTGATATTATGAGATTATACTATTTTTATGCTATGGACAGGCTATGTTTAGGAATACATCAACATAATGAAAGCAGTGTGATTTGCAGTATGTTGGGACAAGCATGTATAACACAATAGAATCAAGGTTGTTTGATAACGATAGTGTGGTATTAGGATCAGTACTGTTGTTGTTACATGTAGAATATATAGTATTTTGTACATTTGGTGTTGTGTACCTATTGTATATATGGTGTTGCATATATATTGCATATGCAGTGTTGGGTATAGATGGTACTATGTACATGTTGGATATGCAGTATTGTGTACATATCATATTGTGCACATGTTGGATATACAATGTTGTGTGCATATGGTGATGTGCACATGTTGGATATGCATTTTGTATACATATGGTTCTATGTACATGTTGTATATGCAGTGCCATGTACATATGGTGTTGTGTGCATGTTGTACATGTGGTGCTATGTACATATGGTGTTGTGTGTATGATTGTACATGTGGTGATGTGTGCATGTGGTGTTTTGTACATGTTGTACATGTGGTGTTGTTTGCAAGTGGTGTTTTGTACATCTTGTGCATGTGGTGATGTCTACATGTGGTATTGTGTACACATTATACAGTTAGTGCCGTGTACATGTAGTGCTGGTGTACATGTGGTATTGTGTGTATGTAGTACATTTTGTGTTATGTAAATGCGGTACTACGTATGTGCATTGTGTAGTCGTGGCATCGTGAAATGTGTATTTTTTGTGTTGTACTATGTGTATGTATGTGTATTGTGTTGTAAGCAGGATGTATGAGTATGTAGTGTATTGTTTTGTACACTCAGTGTAGGTGTATGTGTCGTTATGTATATCAAGTCTAGGTGTATGCATTGTGTGGTGTCGTACATTGTGTGTGGATGTATGTGTTGTGATTTACATTGTGTATGTGCACATGATTGAAGAAAATAAAAAGGCATAAGGTGTTCGTTGGGTGTGGCAACCAATCCGATGTGTGTACGAAAAGGAAAAAGGATAAAGGTAGAAGCAAAGGACCGATTAAAGGATAATTAATGGTATTTTATTTTAGATTTATGATGCATGATATCTATGATTATGATTTATGATGGTTACATGTGATTTATGATTTTGATTTATGATAGTTGCATTATGAGCTAACCGGATGTGATATGTTCAAAAAACTAGTTTGACTTGTTCCGACAGGAAGTGAAAAGAGTTACAAGTGTACCTTATTGATAGGCCATTAATGAGGTATGATGTGATTTTATTTCAATTTATTTTGAATCTAATGGAACTTATGTTCTTTGTACAGGAGAGCATGAAAATGCCTAGATGGGTGGTTGGAACTGACTGTAATGTTAGCAACAACAGCGAAAGGAATTAGAATAGAAAACAGTATGTTTGTAAAGCACTTCAGGAGCAGGACCATTATGGGACATTGGTACCCAATAGTGTCCATTTATTTCCATGAGCATGGTATGATTGGTATGACGATTTTAAGGCACATATATTCCTTATTTGTTTGACCTTCCGATGCGAGGAAGCCTTGCCAATGGATGGATCGCCCGGGATAGGGTATATCAGGGAACTTGGAAGGTGACTGATTGCATGGAAGGGGGTGACCAGATTTACTAAGGGACTGTGTAGAAGGGAAGGCTGGGGAATATAATTATATTTGGTCATTACCATTTCCAAATGGAATCAAATGCACATTGGGAGTGTGCCCTAGAACAATGAGTCGGTAATTGTTCACTAAGAGGAGAAGTGTCGCATGATTGTAGTGTTGGACATTAGATGCAAGTTTGACTTTGGCAGTGGATTATGGACTTCCTGGGAAGGTGGTGAATCTTGGTATTACTTTTGAGGGTGGAGGTGTGAGCCTCTGGATTCCCTTGTTGCTGATGCAGACATCATATCCTTTTATTTGTTAGTTGAGAAAATCTGCATATGTGTATATTAT
This sequence comes from Pinus tabuliformis, assembly GCA_031772625.1. Classification (NCBI taxonomy): domain Eukaryota; kingdom Viridiplantae; phylum Streptophyta; class Pinopsida; order Pinales; family Pinaceae; genus Pinus; species Pinus tabuliformis. The sequence goes on from CM062816.1 coordinate 1,655,584,917, forward strand.
TGTAAATATTGTATCGAGTTGGGTTTATATAGCTTCGTAGATAGTATGATTATTTGTTGGTTGAAGCAAATGTGAATAAGTATATGTGGTGGTTATTGTAAATATCGTAATGAGTTGTATTATAAAGCTCTGGTAAACAATATGTTTGTCATGTTTCAGTAGGATGTCATTGTAAATGTTGTAACGGGCTGTGTTATAAAGCTCCATTGGAAATATGTTTTGTTTTCAGTGGTTTTCTAGTTTATAGGTGTTATTGAACACCTAGGATGGTGTTCCCCGTAGGGTGAGGGTTCCATAACAACCCTGGTAAAACATTCATGTAAAAAAATATAAAACCAAGGTCATGGGACACGTATTCCAAGTTGAATGTTGGGAAAAATCATCCTAGTGGGTTTTATTTCAGTCATTATGGCTAAAGGAAATTGGCAAAGGCTTTGGAAAGGCGAGAGGCATTAGTTGGCACTTTATTTATGAAAATAATAGAAATTAGGAGAAAAGGAAGGTGAAAGGTAACAGCTTGCAAGTGAGGAGGAAAATGAAGAAAATAGAAGCCTCATTAATAAAAATGCTTCTGAGGATCAGTTTACAAGCTTTTGTCAGTTCAGTTTTGGATCTCTCTCTCTTTTCTCTCTCTTTCTCATACTCTTCGACACTTATAGAATCCTTGGAGCACTCTAGGATTAGATCAAGGAAAGTAAAGGAAGGGAAAAGAAGGAATAGGAAAGAAAAGATCAAGTAAGTAAGAGAAGCATCTAGCAGCTACATCATGATTATTTGTAGGTGTCAATTTGCATGTGCGATTTCCTTGCTATATTTGGCATGCATGGTACATGAATGTGTGATGTCATTGGCATGGGGTTTTCTAGGTGTAGAAATGTTCTTCAACCTTTATTTTCCATTTTTGGATAGCCATGGTGTGATGGGTTCTCTTTTATTTGGTTAAGTTGGATTATCGGATGGTTTCGAAGTTGAGTGAGGTGGTATCTGAAAGAAAGAGCACAAGGCCTAGGAATCCCTAGACCGCGCTGGGATTGCGGTAAAGATATATTTTTTGTGCCTTGGTGGGCATAGGAATCCTCGACCAATAAATGGTAGGATATAGAGTAAATCCTAGAGGTGTGTGGCCTCGATTGAGCCTAAGAATCCTTGCCCAGTGAATGGCAGGATATACAGTAAATCCTAGAGGGTGGAGTCTTGATTAGACCTGGGAAATCCTCGCTTGTTGTATGGAAGGATATACAGTAAATCCTAGGGACTAGGAGATAGGAAAAATCCTCATGGTGTAGGTGGAGAAATATGGTGGCATCCATGCTTTTTTAGGGCCTAGTGATCTGGTGGGGATTGCGGTAAAGCTTGAGGAAACCTAGTTTGGTTTGGTTTTGAGTCCCACATTCATGCTTGGAATATGGCACGAGGGTGATTGGCTGAAAGAAATATTTGGTTTAGCCAATCTATGGTCAGGTCATTCGAGGAAGTCCCAAACCTGGTTAGCTTTTGTATTCAATAATAAGAGTTCTTTGTCCTTGGTATTTCATGTGTAAATGTATTGGTTTATATGTGGATTTTATGGTTGTTATATCCTTGTTATTTCTATTGGTTATATGTTGGTTATGAGTATGCTTTATGAAAACTTTATGAATGGCTCTCATCATGTTTTGATTAGTAATTGAAAGTACAATTAATACATGACCTAATAGATTTGAATACAACTATTGCGATATGGAAAAAATGCTTCTTTATGAATCTCAGGTAAGTATAAGACCCATATGCTCAAATTTGTTGGTATGACCTGTAGATTGCATATTTGTGACATGTTTGACAAAAGGCCTATCATGGCTAGTAGGGTTCCGGTAAAGTAATTTCTCAAGTGTTTGCATTTTCACCTTTACTCCAATGTCATTTATCATTCTTGAAAGTTTCATAAAGTTCTGGTCAATGGCCTGAGTTCTGGCCGACCTGAAAAAAGTGGCATAGAATCTGGGGTCGTTGGCTCAAAACTAGCTAAAAATGTCCATAGTGGATGGCATGCTCTTGTTGTGGGAGTGAATGGAAGGGCTCAATCACATGCATGGATTGTCATGGGAGCAACTAGGGGTCTAGATCAGTGAAATGTCAAGTTTCCTCAGGATTTGATCACCTAGAAGGGTTGGTTGGATCCTGAAGGTTTTGTAGCATGTGTGGAAGATCATATTGGTTTTCTTTTTTGGTTCCACTTCCTTAACTATACTTGGGGATTTGAATCACATCATAGTAGCCTCTCATCACATGTTTACCCTATCGTATCAGTTAACTTGGGTAAATGTGGGAGAAGAGTGTTACACATTATAATATAATTGAGTTACTTCAACAGAGAAATATAGCGAGATTCACAAGAAATAAAGTAAGCCATAGAAATTATGAGATGTTTGAGCCACTTTGAAGAGAAACAATTCATACATAGAACAAATTCAAGTCACTAACCATTAAACCAATGAACTTTCACATTACTATAGTGTAGATAACTGTATTGTAATAACAAATACAATCCCACATAGGGTGATGATGTCATTGTATAGATACATAAAGAATTTGAGATTAGTGTCCACATGAAGCCTAGAATCATTCCACGGAAGCTACAACAATCCAAAAAAAATCATATAAAAATCCATAGAGAAAGAGAACCATCACAGACTAGAAACCAACAAAGTGTGATCTTAAGGCCGCTTTCTTCAAACCTTAGCTCTAATACCACATTGAGAAATCAAGAGGCTCATGAGTTAGAATAAATTTCTCTATCATGATAATTACTTGTGAATTTCTTAGCTTATTTATTACATTTATATTTTCTTCTTTCATCAATAAATTACCAAAATTACATAACTTGAAGATCACAGAAGAAAAGCGAACACAAAGATATAGGCTCTAAGTCAAGGCGGAACCCCTCCAAGGGGAATGATCCAAAATTATAAAGTGAAGATTTCGTAAATTAATTTGCAAACAAGTTCATGTCTTTTAGTAAATGGATATAAAGTAAGCCATAGAAATTATGAGATGTTTGAGCCACTTTGAAGAGAAACAATTCATACATAGAACAAATTCAAGTCACTAACCATCAAACCAATGAACTTTCAAATTACTATAGTGCAGATAAATAAATTGTAATAACAAATACAATCCCACATAGGATGATGATGTCATTGTATAGATACGCAAAGAATTTGAGATTAGAGTCCACATGAAGCCTAGAATAAATCCACAGAAGCTACAAAAATCCAAAAAAAATCATCTAAAAATCCATAGAGAAAGAGGACCATCACAAACTAGAAACCAACAAAGTGTGATCTTAAGGCCTCCTTCTTCAAACCTTAGCTCTAATACCACGTTGAGAAATCGAGAGGATCATGAGTTAGAATAAATTTCTCTATAATGATAATTACTTGTGAATTTCTTAGCTTATTTATTACATTTATATTTTCTTCTTTCACCAATAAATTTCCAAAATTACATAACTTGAAGATCACATAATAAAAGCGAACAAAAAGATATAGGCTCCAAGCCACGGCAAAACCCCTCCAAGGGGAATGATCCAAAATTTAAAAGTGAATATTTCATAAATTAATTTGCAAGCAAGTTCATGTCTTTTAGAAAATGGATCATGGTTGCAAGAGTACACAAAGTTAAGTAAATTTTGTAGAATTTTAACAATTAAAAATGGAAAAACATGCAACATCAAACACAAGAAAATTGAAAACAGATTTCACCCCTTCTAGGCTATGTCTCCGGGTCAATCTTCCAAAGGTGGCGTTTTTATTATATGCCCAAATTCTCAATAGATCATCATACAAGATTCAATATGAAAAAATAACACTGCCATCATGTCCAAAATGCTCAAAATCCCTAGTTTAGGCTTTTCCTGAGCTCAAAAAGGTTGAAAAATGAGCAAAAAATGACCATTTCTCTAATCTGGTCTACAAATTGTCTCAGCCCTGCTAATTTGGCAACAAAAATCCTTGTGGTGCCCAAAATTAGTTGGGAAGAGGTCACTAGTTTGAACCACACGTCGCGTCATTGTTTTTGTGGTTTTCTTATAATATATCAATAAAAAGTTAAACCAACGGGATGAAGCCCCCTCCGAATTTTGCACTGTTGGTTGCATGGGATCATAATACCATGGGGTGTGGGTCATAGGGTATGTGTATCCCATTATACCCACTCTCAATGCTCTAGTCACGTGGTTGTTTCATATAACCATGGGTTTGGGCCTTAGGCGCAGGCATGGTGTCACATGTCCCACCCCCATACATCTCCGTCAGTGGCTGTGTGGTATTTCCATAACCATGGGTCGGGCAAGTCAAGTGCACTCATCGGCCCTCCCTTCCCCCCAACCACTCCACTATATTACAATAACTAAAATGTGCCCCCGTTGTATAAACGAGACTCACGGTAACCTGATCGGTCGGGCGAACAATTTTTTGGTTAGAGTTCATGGGGCCAAACCCCATGGAGATTTTCGGTCAATACCCAAAACATTTGGCATGAATGTAGAGGCCACACAATGGCCTCTCATAGGGCCACATGGCACCCTTTGATTGGCCCACATGGTGGCCTATGATTAGACCACTTCTCCAACCATATAGCCTAATCACCAATGACATCAGCTGACACATGGCTTCCTATTATTCGACAACCTACCTCTCCATACACCCAATCAACATGCTGATGTCAGCACCACATTAGCATACAAACTACCACGTGGCATCGTACCTACACAATCAACCTTGCACTTTGACTTTTTTGTTGTTTACAAAAAACTTCAAAACACGATAACTTCCTCATACGATGACAAATTGAGGTTATTCAAGCATCGTTTGAATCATAATGACAAGCTATACAATTTGGAATTGGTATCAAGATATTTTGAACACTTTCACTTTTTAGCATATTTTTAATCCCCTGGATCACTCCTCCCACTAGAAGCTTTTAATCCACCAAAAGTCTATTTTTACTCAACAAGTGAGGGTACAACTCCCTCACTTTCTCGATCTCTATCCACCTTGCATTGCTTGGATTGGTACCTTTGAGCCCCACACAAAGATACTCCACATTGCCTTTGCGTGAATTTATTATCCTCTTGTCAAGAATAGAGTCTTCCTGTAACTCATTTAAATATTCAGGAGAAAAATATTCTATAGATGGAATCAGAACATTCTCTTCTTGATCAACGATCATAGGAGGCTCATAAAATCTCAAATTTTCCACATTCACAATAGAATAAATCTGAATGTAAAGTGGAAAATCTATATGGAAAGTGTTGTTACCAATATTCTCCAATATTTTGAAAGGACCATATCTAATTGGCTTGAGCTTTTTACCTTCACCTTGTAATCTTTCCTTGTTGATGTACAACAAAACTTGATCTCCCACTTGGAAATCATGATCAACCCGATATTTATCATGTCTTATTTTGTACTTGTCTGAGTGATCTGGATTTAAACAGGAACACAACAAATTATAGATATAACCATAAATACAAAGATGCAATAGAAATAAAACTTCATTTCATTAATATCATATACTAAAATATGCTTACAAACAAAATGGAAATACGACTAGCTCGAGCGATGGTAGCTTATCTCTGAGAAGAGATGTGCTAGCTACATGCCTATGAACTATGTTACAATGAGGCTCGAAGGCCTATTTATTGTTGAGAAACAATGAAAAACCATAAACATCCAAAAACCTAACCCTAGGAGATGAATTGCCAAACTATGGGCCCCGTTTGGGTAAATTGGTACATCGACTTCCCAGGGTCATAACTTTGGCATACAATCTACATTTGATGCGCACAATACCTCATTAGAAAGATCTATACGAGGAATAAAAATTTTTATTGAACATTGTTGGTAAATGACCCGTGTTTCTCCTTCCCAAAAAACATTGTTTAGGGCCTCAAAACGGATTCGGAAGTTCAGGACCCGAAAACTGCCAAAAATAGTAAATTGTGCTACAGATAAAGAAACTAAAAACTTGAAAGAAACAATGGTGGGGGTCCAAGTTGAATAAGTAGGTGGCCACCAATATCCACCTGGATCATTCCTCCCCCCTTAGGAAGAAATGGTCCCCATTGCATTGAGTTCCTCCATGATATGAGGAAACTTATGTTGAACATGGTCCCTGGTGAGCTACTTGCCCTGGTGAAGGAGTTGACCTTCTTTGACAACTCGATATAGTTGGATCCTTTATTGTCGAGTGTTCTTGATTTGCATGTCCATGATCCAATCACTTGTGTCTTGCTCCATGCAGTTCAGATTTATCTCTATAGGTGTGAGTTGTTCTGCAATGTCTAGTGTGTCCAGCAATGGTGGGAAGTATGGTCGAAGGCAGTCCACATTGAACACTGGGTGCAAGCCAAGGAATGGGGGAATGTTGAACTCAAATGCATTGTCTCCCACAGCCTTGGAAATGGTGTAAGTACCATATAGGAGTGGTATGAGTTTCCGATAGGCTCTGGTAGTGCGTTCCTCCTGCAAATGCAACTAGACTTTGTCGCCCACCTGAAACTTGTGTGGCACCTGATGTTGATCATGTCGCTGCTTTTACTTGGCATTTGATTTCTCCAAAATTTCATGGACCTTCTTGAAAATATGTTGGATGTGCTCAATTAAGTTGTTTGCCTTATCGACTTCCAACTGTACATGAGTCGAATCTGCCTGAGTAGCTACAAATGGTATGGCCACATCAATGGGACATAGTGGCTGGAATCCCAAATGCACTTGAAAAGGGTTGTGGCCAGTTGAGCTGTGGAGAGCCCGATTATAGAAATGTTGTACATAGGGGAGGCTCTCATCCCATGTGTGTGGATGCTTTGAGTTGTACATGCGCAGAATGTGTACAATCATCCTATTGACGACCTCTGTCTAGCTATCAGTTTGGGGATGGAAAGTTGTGGACTTAGTGAGCTTGGTGTCTAGCATCGACTAGAGACTGGACCAAAATGTATTGAGAAACATGTTGTCCCGATCTGAGATGATAAATTGTGGGATCCCAAAGTGTACCCACACTCGTGCAAAGAATAGTTTAGTAGAGACTTCTGTTGTGATATTCTTCTTGTAGGCCGCCATAATGGCCATCTTCGAGAATCTGTCGATGACCACAAAAACACAGTCATTGCCATGCTTAGTAGAAGGAAGGCTTGACATGTAATCCATGGCGATGGATTCCCAAGGTCAAATAGGGGTAGGAAGCAGAGTATAGAGGCCTTGCTTCTTGATGGTTGGTTTGGAAATGGCACAGGCAGTGCAGGATCTGATGTACTTCCTGAAATCTTGTCGAAGATTCAACCAATAGAAATATTTCTGCAATATTGCCATTATTTTCTCAACCCCAAAATGCCTAGCGGCCCGACTGTAGTGCGCTTCCCAAATTATCTTGGCTCACTCACTTGAAGGAACACAAAGGTGTCCTAGGTGGCATAGTAGGGCATCGTGGAGGTGAAAATCAGGAACTTGCTAACCCTCCAAAAGCATCCGGTATGTGTGGCCAAATTCTGGGTCGCTTTTATAGAGAAGTGACCAATCAGAAGTCTCTTGCCCATAAGAGTTGAGCATGGTGGTTAACGCCATGATCGGTGGTCAGCTAAGGTAGTCTACAACATTATTGGTGCTACCCTTCTTATACTTGATATTCAAATGGAACTGCTATAGGTATGTCGACCACTTCTGATGGTGATCATTCTGCAAATTCCCTTGCATCTGTATGAACTGCAGGGATCGGTGGTTTATGTGGATGACTGTTTCCTTTTCAAAAATGTAACTCTTCCATTGTTGGCAGGCCTTCACAATGTAATGCATTTCTTTTTCATAAGTGGGATACTTCTAGACTGTGTCTGAAAGTGTCTCCTTGTGATACGCCATTGGATGCCCCTGTTGAGTAAGGGCTGCCCCAATAGCATAGTCACAGGCATCTGTCTTGATCTCAAGTGGTTATTGCAAGTCTGGTAAAGTGAGCACTGGTGGAGAGCAGAGGCGATGTTTCAACTCTGCGAATGCAATCTGTTGAGATTCAGACCAAAAGAATTTTGCTTTTTATCCTCCCTTGGTGACTTGATTCAAGGGCCAAGTGATATGAGAGGATCACAACATGAACCCGCAGTAGAAATTGGTAAGACCCAAAAAGCTACATCGCTCTGTCAAAGTGGTTGGGACTGGCCAATCCCGAATGACTTGGATCTTGGATGGATCCACATGCACCCCTTGTTCATCAATAATGTATCCCAGATACTGAACTTGGGTCATGCCAAAAGTACATTTCTCTAAATTGGTAAACAGTTTGTGTTGCTGTAGTGTTTGGAGAACCTATCGAATGTGGTGGAGGTGCTCATCCCAGCTCTGCCTAAAGATCAGGATGTCATCCAAGCATACCACTACAAATGAGTTGGTGAATGGCCACAAGATGTCATCCATCAGCCTCATGAAGGTTGCAGGAGCATTTGTCAACCCAAAAGGCATAACCAACCATTCGAAAAGGCCCTCCTTGTCTTTGAAGGCAGTCTTCCACATATCAGAGGGTTCGAATGGTACCTAGTGATGTCTTGATTTCAAGTCAATCTTGCTGAAATATTTTCCCCCCTTCAATTGGTCCATAAGGTCATCAATCCATGGGATCGGGTACCTATTTCGGGCAGTGATCTTGTTCAACACCCGATAGTCAATACAAAGTCTCCAAGTCTCGTCCTTCTTCTGTACCAGCATGATCAGGCTCCCACAGGGCGATGAACTCGGACAGATGTGACCTTTTTTCAATAACTCTTGAATTTGCTTCTTGATTTCGTCATTCTCTGGAATGGAGCACCGATAGATTGGTTCATTGGGCAACGATGCACCTGGGGTGAGATCGATGGAGTGCACCCCTACGGGGGAAGTGAAGATGTCCTCATACTCCTCCACGACCTTGTCCATATGTTGTTGTCATGCAGAGGGACCCTGTCTGGAGGTCATGGCCACCATCTTCCTCTTTCCCTGACGACGTATCACGAGGAAAAAAAATTCATGGTTTTGGAAATGAGCTTACTGCATTGTTTTTCAGTAACCAAAGATATGGTGGTAGGCAGTGCTACCTTCGGTATCATGTACAACTTATTTCCCAAAGTAACAATAACAACACGAGGCCTTGACTCATACACAACATATCACTTCCATAAGTATGGTTGACCTAATAATAGATCACAAACATCAAGGGGAGAAACGTCACATAATACCTCATCCATGAAGGGCTTGATGTTGCATGGAAGGTGACACTGCTGGCTCACGCGAAGATCTCATCCTTGGTGAAGCCACCCAATGGTGTACGATTGTGGATGTATTGTGGTCGGTAAGCCCAGCCGCTTCACGACCTTTGCCGAAATGAGGTTATTTTTGGCTCCCACTGTCGAAAATGAACTGTAGCAGGGAACCCTTTACCCACATCTGTGAGTGGAAGAGGTGCTCCTCCTCCTCTGGATCTTTGGGTTCCTCCTTCTAGATCTTCGTGGTGGTAACGATGGTGTTGGGCTTCACATCGATAATCTGCTTCACTTTGTCATTCCCCTTGTTGGGTTCTGACTCAGAGTCAAAACATGCATCTGATTTGGAAGCCTTTAGCTCGGCCACCAATGACTTCTTGGTCTGACACTCACTTGTGTTGTGAGTAGAGATCTTATGGAACTCACACCACTTTCTTGTGTCCTTCTTCGGCTTCACGGCATTGCTCTTTGCTTGCGGCTTTTGTGGGTTGTCTTGGGCCACCCCGCCTTGGCTTTGTCCTATGTTCTGCGGTTTGGGGGCACCTTTCCCCTGCTTTGGATTCGCAGATCCAAAGTCTCGCTTCTTCTGTTTAAACTTTTGTTCGATCTTGATGGCATATCGGTAAGTCGTGCCAAGCGAGGATATGTCCAGGAATTCCATCTCATCCTAGATGTACCTGTGCAGGCAACCACAGTACTTCAAAACCAAATTCTTCTCAGAATCCTTGATACCCAAATTCGTGCGAAGGGTATGAAAAACATTGGTAAGCTCTGACACATCTTGGTCCCTTCCCTATCACAGCGTTGTCCACTTTATGTATTCATCCTCATAGCTCTTGATAGGGTAGTACTACTCCTTGATGGCATCCTGAAATGAGTTCTAGGTGGGTGCGGATGAAAATAGTGAGTTCGTACTTTCATCCTTCTACTCACAATAGGTTTCCCACGAGTTCTTGATGTGGGGGGTTGCTTTGAGATGTGAAAAAGTGATCTTTTCCCGGCTAGAAAAATAATGAATGGAAAAATATTCTTCTTGAAGATTTAACCATTTATCTATAGTGTTTGCATCTATGTGACCCTCAAATATGGGAATGTCAAAGTTAACTTGTACCTTAAAGGGTGTGGCGCTTCCAGAGTAGCTGCTGGGAGTAGATGCGTCGCCCTTGGGTAGCCACTAAAGGATCTAGGCAAAGTTGTCCATCATTGCATTCCTTTGTTGCTCGAGGGCTTCTTCGAGAAATATTATGATAGGATCTCCTACCCCCTCATATTTCTTTTCATCCACCACGGGAGGTCGTTGAGATTTTCAAGACTAGTCTTGCAAAGGTTCGACCAGTTCAAGCCCTAACTCCTTATATCCCGACCTCGTTGGGGACATGCAAAGAAAAATAGAGAAAGAGTAGACCGCTCTGATACCATTGATCCGGATTTAAAGGGGAATGAAGAAAATTACATATATAACCATAAATACAAAGATTAAGTAGAAATAAAAATTCATTTCATTAATATCATATACTAAAATATTCTTACAAATAGAATGGAAATAAGACTAGCTCGGGCAATGGTAGCTTATCTCTCAGAAGAGATGTGGCACATACATGCCTCTGAACTGTGTTACAATGAGGCTTGAAGGCCTATTTATTGTGAGAAACAATGGAAAACCCTAAACATCGAAAAACCTAACCTTAGGAGATGAACCACCAAACTGTGGGTCCCGTTTGGGTAAATTGGTACATCAACTTCCCGAGGTCGTAACTTTGGCATACAATCTTCGTTTGACGTGCACAATACCTTGTTAGAAAGATCTATCCAAGGACTACAACTTTTTAGTGAGAAAAATGGTTTTTTATTTTCCCAAAAAATGTCGTGTAGGGCCCCAAAATGGCTCTAGAAGCTTAGGACCCGAAAAAACTGCCAATAATAGTAAATTGTGCTACAAATAAGGAAACTGAAAAACTAAAAGAAACAATGGTGGGGGTCCAAGTGGAATAGGTGGGTGGCCTCCAATATCCACCTGGATCACTTATATTTTCTCCAGTTGTTCTTGTACCCTTTGATGCACTAATTGGATTTTTCAATAAAATTCTTGGCTTTGTCCACATCATTATGTCCATCTACTGCAATATCTTTACCAAAGATGAAATCCAAAGGGGACTTTGGCAAATAATCCAAACAAGCTTTACATGGAGATACTTGTGTAGATGAATGCTTGGCGCGATTGTAGGTGTTCTAGATGTAATGCAAATGCTCATCCAAAAGTTTTGGATGCTTACGAAAATATCGACGAAGGAGATGCACTATTGTTTTGTTCACTACTTCTGTTTGGACGTCTATTTATGGATGGAATGTTGTGCTCTTCTTAAAATTTGTGTCCATGAGTTCCCATAAATTGGACCAAAACTTCCCAATAAATTGAGAATCTCAATCAGAAATAATTGAAGTAGGTAACCCAAAATGAACCCATACATTTTGGAAGAACATATTTGCAGTTTGTTCAATTGTAACCTATTTCTTACAAGGCATCAACACACGGATTTTGTTGAAACAATCCACTATAACATGTAAATAATCATGACCTTTCCTAGACATTGGTAGTCCCGAAACAAAACCCATGGAAATAATTTCCCAAGGATGAGAAGGGATAAGAAGTGGAGTGTACAAACTCAATTTCTTATTGCTTGATTTTCTAGTAGCACATAGAGAATATCCTTTTACATATCTTGATACGATTTCATTCATATGAGACCAATAACAATACCTCTTTAACTAAGAAATTGTTTTTCCTACACCAAAGTGACCAACAATAAGAGAAGTATGGGCTTCCCTTATGAAATTAACTCTTTCACCTTATGGAATACACAACTTGCCAAGATGATACGACAACTTGTTATGAACATGATAATCCAACTCTTCAACATGATTTCCTTGACTCAATGTTGCATAAACATCTTTAAAATTATCATCTTCAGCATAATGCTCAATATAACTTTCATGCATAATTGAGTTATGCTTGAGAATTATAGATGCATCAACAATAGGCCTTGATAACATATCTACAACTTTGTTGAATATACCTTTCTTATACCAGATAACCAAATGAAATTGCAAAATGTCTAGATTTTTGTAACTTAGTTTGTGATTGTAAATATTACAAAGCGTTGATGGTCAGTCTTAATAATCGTTTCTTTACCCATCAAATAATGCTTCCATTTCTTCGCGTTTTGTACCAAAGCATACAACTCTTTATCATAAGTTGGATAGTTAATTACTGCATTGTAAGAGGTTTGGGAATGATAACATATTTTCTTACCATGCTACATCAAAACAACTCCCATAGCATATTCACTTGCATAAATTTGAATTTCAAATGACTTCTTAAGATATGGAAGTTATAGAACTGGTTTTGTAATTATTTTCTCTTTTAAAGTGTCGAAGTCTTTATGTTGCATGTTAGGTCCCTATAATACTAGTGATTCCACCATTACTATTTTCGTTCTAGCCCTTATTGTTATTGTTGTGCCCCTATTGTCCCCATATTGTTATTTTTTTGCCCCTATTGCCCCCATATTGTTATTATTGTACCCCATAGAATCCCACTATTGTTATTAGTGTTCCCTTATATTGTGACCCCTTAGACTCCTATATATAGAAAGGAGGTTTTTTCATTTGTATCATCAAAGAATTATTCATTTGTGTAATTTAAAGTAGGTTTCCCCCTCGAAGAGGACTATTTTGAAGTCATTGATCTATCTTTTCTTCAATTTTTTGAGTTGGTTACATAACATTTGGTTTCAGAGCTTTCGATTCTAGGGTTTCACTGCTCCAAAGAGGTCAGCGTGGAGGTTTCGCTATAACATTTTCTCTACAAAGTTTAAAAAGCTAAAATAAAAACCCATTTGATAAGAAATCATTATGAACCTCGGGTCCGAATTTCAAATCTTGTTTCGCTATATTTTTGGCAATATTTTCCAAGATATGTAGGGTTTTTGCAGGCTCCCGAATTACATCCCAAACAGGTGATCTAGGGAAAATCATCACAACTTTCTCTCTGAGAATCAGATTAAAATTCTGTAAAACATTACAAAAAGAGGACAACATGTTCTTTTCATTTTATCGGTTTTAGGTCCTAATTTCAAAATAGTGACGTGTGGCACTTCGTACAAGTTCGCTCTACTGAACCAGTCTATAATCAAGTCATTGTGGGAGATTTGGCATAACTCTTCCTCGGAGAATCAAATATTGATCAAACTTGCAGTGTTAGAAAGAGGAATCATAGGGATATCAGAGGACACAATTTCATACCTTGTAGATCCAAAATTACAGAGATACAACAGACTCAATATCAAGCTCCTACAAAGTGAAAAAAGGTGTGTAGTTGGTTTAAAATTTTGCATAATTTTTGTTTGAAAAAATAATTTGAAGGAATTCAAAGGTCATAGTGAAGCATTATTATCATTAATTGATGCCCCGAAGAAAGAAAATGGAAACACCTATTAAGAAACCTAAAATATCTAGCATGACTCATGAAAAAGAGGAAGAAATGCAACATGATATATCAAAATTACGAGACCACGTGCAACAAAATTCACTCTCACAAAAAGTAACAGAAGCTAAGATGCATAGTTTAAAGAAATGAAAGTAAGCTACTATAGATGGCGTTGATGATAAGATGGATGGCGTGGAAGCTAATATGGATGGTATAGAAGAAAAACTTAAAGGCAACATGGAAGATTTGAAGACAAATTTGACAAATTTTCTACAAGAAATGCTTAATAAGGGCGAAAGGGTAGTAAATAAAACTCATGACGAGAAAAAAAAAGAGTTAATCATGATTTTATAGAATCTAATAGTGGATTGAAGACCCACCATGTTGTAAAGATCGATATGAGGAAGTTTGATGACAAGGATCTTGTAACATGGATACTACAAATGGAGCAATATTTCAATCTCCATAATGTGCAAAACATACAAAAGGTACACATTGAAACTTTATATTTGGAACCAAATCAGTTTGTATGGTATCGATGGCTTTTCTCTTGTAAACAAATTGTCACTTGGGCAATTTTTATGGAAGAAATTCTAGCACATTATGAGGATACAAAAAACAACACTTTTTTTAGCCCACTGATAAATCTCAAACAAAATGGTTCAATGATGGAGAATATTGAGGACTTCCAAAGATTGAATATAAGGGTAAAAGATATTCCAGAGGAGCATAGGATTGATGTGTTCATAGGGACTTTAAAGGATAGCATCCAACATGAGGTTCGCCTTTGGGAACCTAATTCATTGGAGAAGGTATTTAGGTTAGCAAGAAAAATGGAAAGAAAAATTATGGCAACAAGGAAGCCTACAACTCACAACTATAAAGATGGAAGTGTTGTTGCCCCTAACCTTCCACAACCTACAAGGTTGACACGACAACAATTGGAAGAAAAAATAGTAAAAGGGCTTTATTATAGTTGTGATAGCAAATACTTTGAAGGTCATAAGTGTGTTGAGAAGAAATTATTTTACATATATTGTGAAGAGGAGGAAGAAAAGGAACAAGAAATGTTAAAAGAAGACAATATACACCAAGAACAAACCCTAGAGAGAGAAGAAATGAATCCATCCATATCTTGTAATGCATTGGCTAGAAAGAAGAAAAAGGTAATATTGTTGATTGATTCAGGAAGTACCCATAATTTTATTCATTGTAAGATAGCCAAGGAATTGAATTTCTTGCTATATCCAACACTAGAATGTCAAGTGATGGTTGCAAGTGGAGGAACCATAAATTTCTCTAGAAGGTGCCATAATATCAAGCTATCCATGGGAGGATATGTATTGAATAGCGAAATGCTTTCCATTCCAATGGGTGGCGCTGATGTTGTACTAGGAGTCCAATGGCTACAATCCTTGGGTATAGTAGCTTTTAATTTTCAAGAACGTTTCATGAAATTTTCTTCAGACAGAAAGGAAGTTGAATTAAGGGGTATCACAGGGAAACTAAGAAAGATAATTAGCTCTAATGAAATGACAAAGTTTCTAAAGAAATAGAAACCAGGCGTAATTGCACAATTTTGTTCCCAAGATATCCCCACAATGAAATCATCTATTTCTCCAGATCTCAAAAAAGTCTTGGACAATCATTCCAAGGTATTTGAGACTCCCAAAAGCCTCCCACCTATTCGTGATCATGATCATGCCACTCATTTGTTTCCAAGAAGTTTCCATCCAAACATCAAACCTTATAGATATCCCTATGCCCAAAAGAGTGAAATTGAACGTATGGTTGCAGAAATGCTAGAGGTTGGTATAATTCAACCTAGTCAAAGTTCTTTCTCTACTCCACTAGTATTGGTGCACAAGAAAGATGGGTCATGGTGCATTTGTCTAGATTATAAGGAGCTCAACAATCTCACTATTAAATATAAATTTCCCATTCTTGTCATTGATGAATTATTGGATGAATTGCATGGATCAATTTATTTCACCAAGTTGGATCTTTGTTCAGGATATCATCAAATCAGAATGAAGACTGAAGAAATTCCAAAAACAACATTTAGAACTCATGAGGGTCATTATGAATTTTTGGTCATGCCTTTTGGCCTTACCAATGCACCTTCTACATTTCAATGTTTGATGAATTCCATTTTCAAACCCTTAGAAAATTTTTGTTAGTATTTTTTGATGATATACTAATCTACAACAAGTCTTGGAAGGATCATGTTCAACATGTTGACAGGGTGCTCAAACTATTGGAGGAGAAACAATTATATGCAAAAATATCCAAATGTTTCTTTGGAGTACAAGAGGTGGAATATATGGGTCACATTGTATCTCATGAAGGTGTGAAGGTTGACCCTAGCAAAATTAAAGCCATTAAGGAATGGAAAATCCCCACATCCATAAAGCCTTTGCAAGGATTTCTTAGGTTGACAGGGTATTATCACAAGTTTGTCAAGAATTATGGATGAATAGAAACATCTCTAACAACATTAGTGAATAAATATGCATTTTCATGGACTCCAGAAGCAACGAAGGCCTTTGAACATCTTAAAGAGGCAATGTGCCAAGCACTGGTCTTAGCTACGTCAGACTTCACAAAAACCTTTATTATGGAATGTGATGCCTTAGGAAATGGAATTGGTGTTGTTTTAATGCAAGAATAAAGACCCATTTCTTTCGAAAGTCTTCCAATCAAAGGAAGGTATTTACACAAAGATATTTATGAGAAGGAAATGTTGGCAACACTACATGCACTTAAGAAATGGCGACCCTAGCTAATGGGAAGACACTTCAAGGTAAAAACAGATCAGGATAGTCTTAAATACATTATAGAACAAATTTTATCTTTAGAAGAGCAACAAAAATGGGTCACAAAGATCTTGGGTTATGCCTTTGAAATCATCTACAAAAAACGGAAGAAAAATGTTGAGGTGGATGCACTCTCAAGATAGAATGAGGATGTGGAAGCATTTCTTTGCACAATTTCTATTATCCAACCAGATTTGATAAACGAAGCAAGGGATGAATGGAAGAATGACGAAGAAGTGTGGGCACTCATTCAAAAGTTACAACAAGATCCCAGTACATATGATACATTTAGTTCGAAAAATGATTCGTTATGGTACAAATGTCGCTTATACCTATGTAATAATTCCCAACTCAAACAAAATATTCTTATGGAATTACACACCTCTCCCTTAGGAGGGAACTTAGAATTTTTAAAAACTTAACACAGGGTTAAGAAGGAATTTTTTTAGGATGGCCTTAAATAAGATATTCAAAATTTTGTGGCGGAATGTTTGGTTTTCCAACAAAATAAAGTTGAAACAATGAAGACCCTAGGTATATTACAACCTTTATCCATTCCAAGCCAAATTTGGGGTTTCAATGGATTCTATCTCAGGCTTACCCAAGCCCAAAGCAAAGAGTTTCATCATGGTGGTAGTTGACAAACTTACCATGTATGCACACTTTTGTGCATTATTGCATACATTTAAATCCAGTACAGTTTCTACTGCATTTATGGAAACAATTCAAAAGCTACATGGAAACCCAAAGATTATTCTAAGCGACAGAGATCCCATTTTCACTGGAAATTTTTGGACAAAATTATTTTCTTGTCTTGGTACTCAGTTAGCTCATAGTTGATCTTATCATCCTCAATCTGATGGGGAAACTAAGATAGTAAACAAGTGTTTAAAAGGATATATTCGTTGCTTTGTACCTGATAAACATACACAATGGGTCAAATGGTTGCCTTTGGCTTAATGGTGGTATAACACTTCCTTCCATACTGCAACAAAAATGACCCCATTTATGGCACTTTATGGATACCATCCATTGTCCATCACATCATATTTAAGAGAAAATTCTAAGGTTCAAGTAGTGGAAGATCACATCGAGCCTCAAAAACAAGTTCTCCAACTCTTAAAGGATAACCTCACTTTGGCACATAATAGAATGAAACAACAGGCAGATCAACATCGCAGCGAAAGAAGGATAATAAAATGTCCCTCAAGTAAGCTAAGAAGGATAATAAATTATCACCAAAGTTTTATGGTCTGTACAAGGTGTTGCAAGAGATTGGTACTATGGCATACAAATTGGAGCTTACTGCAGCTTCCTGAGTGCGCCCATTTTTCCATGTTTCATGCTTAAAGAAGGTTATAGGTGACAAACTCCTAGTTCAAACAATATTTCCAGAGCTTGACGAGGAAGGAAAAATCATATTGGAACCTGAAGTAGTCACAGTAACAAGAACTCGATAGCTATGAAATCGATCAATTTCAGAGTATCTCATGAAGTGGAAGAACTTACCCACTGAAGATTCCACATGGGAGGGTGATAATTTTGTACAGAAGCATCCAAAACTACTCAAGCATTGAGGACAACACTTTTTTGAAGGAGAGGGGCATGTTAGGTCCCTATAATACTAGTGATTCCCCCATTACTATTGTCATTTTAGCCCTTATGTTATTTTTGTGTCCCTATTGTCCGCATATTGTTATTATTGTGCCCCATAGAAGCCCACTATTGTTATTATTGTGCTGTTATATTATTATTGTTATGTCAGCTTTGATTATATTGTGACCCCTTAGACTCCTATATATAGAAAGGAGGTTTTGTCATTTGTATCATCCAAGAATTATTCATTTGTGTAATGTAAAGGAGGTTGCCCCCTTAAAGAGGCTTATTTTGAAGTTGTTGATCTATCTTTTCTTCTATTCTGTGAGTTGGTTAGATAACACTTTCCTCCCCACTAAAAGACTTGCTTCACACTTGTCAAAGCATGTAAAGGTGCTGCAATGAATGAGAAAGCAATAAATTTTCTCCAATATTGGGTTGCTCCCAAAAAGCTCCTAACTTCTATTACATTGTTGGGTTTAGGCCAATTCAAAATAACATCAACTTTGGAGGGATCAATCTTCAATTCAACACCTCCTACAATGTGACCTAAGTAAACCAAAGAGGTTTTCCCAAATTCACATTTAGACATCTTCAAATACAACTTTTCCTTTTTCAATACATCTAGAACTTGCTTTACATGCTTCATCTAAGTAGAATATGAAAAATCATCAAGGAGTGGTCGCAATAAATCATTCATAACTCTCATGAATGTGGCAGGTGCATTACAAATCCCAAATGGCATAACTAGCCATTCAAACAAATCTTGTTTTGTCTTGAAAGAAGTTTTTCAAATATCATCTTCAACAATCCTTATCTGATGATAACCACTTCTCAAGTCTAACTTATTAAAATAAACAGCCTCCTTTAAATGATCTAGCAAATCATCAATGCGAGGAAGAGGATAGCAATTCTTTATCGTGATCTTGTTCAAAGCTTGGAAGTCCACACACATGTGCCATGTACCATCTTTCTTTGGAACCAAAATAATAGGAGAACCACAAGGAGATGTACTAGGTATGATGACCCCTTTTTCAAGTAGCTCTTGGATTTTCTTCTTAATCTTTGTATTCTCCAAAACTGATATTATGTACATGCCAATATTTGGAAGTGGGGCATCCTGCTGCAATTGTATCTCATGTTGGATTCCTCTTTTTGGAGGTAACCCTTTAGGTTCCTGAAACATCTTGCCATAAGTATTAACAAATTTAGCCAATTCATGCTTGAGTTTAGAATCACATCCTGAGAAAGCTTAAGATTCAACAATATCTTTAACTTTAATCATCAACAACACAAAATTCTTATTAGCATTCACAAGTGTTTTCATTTGACCTACACTAACAAGAGATAAGTTCATCTTCTTGTGATGTGCTCTAACAATATACTCAACTCCATCTTTGAAAAGATGATATTTGTTCTCATGATAGTATAATATGGATTTTGGTCATATAAATATGGACTCCCTAAGACTATCCCACAAATATCAAGTGGTACAACATCAAGCTCCACATCATCTATAAAATCAGCAATGATGGAAAATTTGAGTTTGCATTTTCTTGTCATTTGCAATTTGGCATCATCACATACCTAGCCCAATGGGTAAAGTTTTTCATGAGGTGTAGTTTCCAAGTTAATTTTCTTAACAAATGCTTCAGAGATGAGATTTACTTGAGATCCACTATCAAATAATGTATCAACCTTTGTATTTTTTGTAATGAACATGATATGAAAAAACTCACTTCTTTCTTAAATATCCTTTTGAGACTCAACAGACTTGCTAGAAGAACTAGCACTTGCATTAGAATCTATACCTTTCATTCCCATGGTTGTGATTTTGGTTTCATCATCTAAATAAGATACTATGTCTTGTTGAGTTGTAGCAACAATCTTTTGTTTCCCCTTGTTATTGAACTTATTTGGTCTCTATTCTAGATGTAATTTCCAATAGTGGTCTTCATCATGGCCATATTTTAATAATGTTTAGAATTAAGTTTATCTCCCTCTTTCTTGATGGTAACATTCTTCTTACCTTTTCCTTTAAATTTCCCCTTTCCTTTGTCTCCAAATTTAAAAGGGTTCTTGCTAGACTCTTGAGGAATATTCTTGCCTCTTGATTCTAAATGAGTTGCATGAACACATACTTCATCTAGATTGGTTGGATTTAACATAAGTATATTATGTCTCAAATAACTATGTCATCCATATATATACTTAAGGAGAGTATATTGTGAGGTCAAATCAACACCTAAGATTAATGCACCTTTTCTAAATTTTTGGGCGTAACATTGAACACACTAACCTTTAGCTTGTCTAAAATTTTGCTAATTCATAATTTCTTTTTGCATGTAAGCTAATGGATAATATTTCCTTCTTAATGCAACTATAAAATCATTCCAATAAGAGATAATTTTACCACTTTTCTTCAAATATTATTGAGTTCTGGCCTCCCACCAGATGAGTCTTGCATCTTCCAAGTGAAGAAAATCAAGTTGGATATTTGTGACATCATCATCAATCTTTTGAAACCTGCAATAAACTTCAATTTGACGAACCCAATTATCCAACTTTTCAGCATTTAATTCTCCATTATATATTAGCAATTCAAACTTGACATCAAGATTAAGCAAAGGAGACTTAGCATGTCCTCTTGGAGATGTAGGAGGAGTAGATTTATGTGAAGAAGGAGGTGAGGAAGGAGGTGAGGATGGAGGTGAAGATGGAGGTGAAGGAGGAGGAGGAGGTGGAGGCTTTCTCCCATTACCACCATCACCTTTTGGTTGATTAGAACTTTCTCCTTGCAACCATGTTGTTCTCTCATTGTACAACACTTTCACCATCTCAGTCATATCAAAGAAAGCTTTTTTAAAAGCTCTCTCATCCTGAGACATCAATTCTTGTCCTTGTCCTTCTTCATGTGCCATGACTTGTTAAGTTTGTGGCCTCAGTGAGCCAATTTTAGGGTTAGGTTATTCAAGTGCTCATTCTCCTCTTCTCAATTTAGACCTTGTACATATTCAAAAACCTTGCAAATTCTGTCAAACCTTCACAAAAACCATGCTCTGATACCAAACTAGTCTAAAAATAAAAAAATGAAGGTTTCATAAATTAATTTGCCTGCAAGTTCATGTCTTTTAGGAAATGGATTGTGGTTGAAAATTTTCACAAACTTAAGTAAATTTTTCATAATTTTAATATTTAAAAATGGAAAAACATGCAACATCAAACACAAACAAATTGATAACAGAGTTCACCCCTCCTAGGCTACGTCTCCGATTCTAGCTTCCAGTGGCGGCCTTTTTATTATATGCTAAAGTGCTCAATACATCATGATACAAGCTTCAGTGTGCATAAATAACACTGCCATCATGTCTAGAATGCTCAAAAACCCTTGTTGAGGATCTTCTTGAGCTCAAAAAGGTTGAAAAATGAGCAAAATTTGACCATTTCTCCAATCTAGTCTAAAAATTGTCTCGACCCTACTAATCTCAAAATAAAACTCCCTATGGTCTATTGGTGGTGCCAAAATTAGTTGGGCAGAGGTCACGTGTTCGACCTGCACCTCCTATCATTGTTTGTGTGGCTTTGTTATAATATATTAATTTTTTTAAACCAACGAGTCGAAGCCCCTCTTGAATTTTGTGTTGCAAGTCGCATGGTATCACAAGGCCATGGGACGTGGGCCATAGGCCACATGCCTCCCATTATACCTGCTCTCAATGCTTCGATCACATGGCAGTTGCATATAACCATGGGTTTGGTCCTTGGGCGCGGGCAAGGTGCGACACACCCTACCCCCATACATCTCTGCGGTGGTCATGTGGTATCTTTGTAACCATGGGCCATGCTAGTTAGGCATGCCTGCCAACATGCCCTTCCCCCCAACCACTCCACTGTATTACAATATATAAAATGTGCCCACATTGTATAAATGAGAGTCACAGTAGACCGATTGGTCAGGTGGACAATTTGTTGGTTGGGGGTCATGGGATCGAACCCCACGGAGGTTGTTGATCAATACACAAAAAAATTGGCGCAAATATTGAGGCCATGTGGTGCCCTCTCACATGGCCACGTGGTGCCCTCTCATAGGGCCATGTGGTGCCCTCTGATTAGCCTGCATAGTGGCCTATGATTGGACCACTTCACCAACTCTACAATCCAGTCACCAATGATGTCAGCTAAAAAATGGCTTCTTATGATTCACCTACCTACCTGTTCATACACCTAGTCAGCCCGCTGACATCAGCACCATGTCAACATATGGACTACCATGTGGCATCCATATCTGCACATTCAACCCTACACTTTGAATTTTTTTCGTTTGCCAAAAAATTCAGAACGTGATAACTTCCTCTTATGGTGTCAAATTGAGGCGCTTCAAGCATTTCTAGAATCAATACAAAGAGCTCTACGATTTAGCACTACTTTCGAGAGATTTTGAGAATATTTTTGATCCCCTAGATCAAGGAGAACCCAAAAAAAATCTCTTCTTATAGAATCAGATCAAAATGATAAATCC
Source organism: Pinus tabuliformis (assembly GCA_031772625.1). Classification (NCBI taxonomy): domain Eukaryota; kingdom Viridiplantae; phylum Streptophyta; class Pinopsida; order Pinales; family Pinaceae; genus Pinus; species Pinus tabuliformis. The sequence goes on from CM062816.1 coordinate 1,655,607,593, forward strand.
AAGACCCAAAACCAAAAACCAATCTCTCCACAAACATCAAGTTAACCCTCCATTTTGTACATAAGAGAATATTCAGAAACTCAGAAGGTATGTACTCTTCATTCTTGTAATGTTTCCATAGAAATACAGTCCCATTACTCCTTCATCAACCCCCAAGAAATTCACAAATGTTCTCCAAAATAAATTTGCATCTTTCCATAGCTATTCCATAGCAGAAACTTGTGTTTCTAGCCTTAGTAGGCTCGCATACCTTGACATAGAATAACAACGAAGTTTAATCCAAAATGATTGGGAGCACACTAGCCAATATATAGTGATTCGCATGTCCGAAAAGTTGCATCCTTTGGGTAGGATGACCTGATCATCTAGAGGGCCAATTTGTTCTTAAGCGTACAACTTGATTATTTCCACAAATAATACTTCTTTTTCTTTACAAACAGTCCAAATGGAACTTTGACTCATGACATTTTCAATAAACCTAGGGGCATGAAATGCATGCCTAGTCTAAAATAATAATAACAAATTTTATTTTTCTTCTATTTGTCTTTTACATAAAATATAAATTGACAATTATGAAGACCGAACCTAGTTACATTTTATAAAATTTAGCACTAATAGTCTAATGTTTTCTCAGCACTCGGTTGGAATTCACAAGTTATCTACAAACAATTTTGTCACAAGGTGTTTGGGTCCTCAATTATTATTCCCCTTCATTTATCATTGCATTTTGGGAGTTTCTTGCTCACTTTCATGTGTTTCTGTGAAGGATTGAGAGTGTCTAACTATTAGTCAGATTTTTTTCCATCCCCCAGCTCTCAGGAAGTGTAGGATCCTAGGATGTAGCAACACCTCCCCTTTTTCACTCCCCCAAAATGAGGATAACGTAACACATTGTCTTTTATCAGTTCTTAGGTCCTTAAGGGATATACATCAACATATCAACATGGCCTATAGAAAATTATGTGGAATAAGATAGATGTTGGAAATTAGTGAAGCCATCATTAAGGAATTAGAGAATTAATTGGAGAATCAAGATGATAAAATCAAATACAATGATAGGAAAATTCACTTCATCAATTAGAACTCATGAAAAATGGAGTTGTCACGAGTTCCTTGGTATTCCAAACTAAAGAATTTTGGTCCTGGAGAAAAAAATTTGAGAAAATTTGCCTTAACTAGTACACCATTCCTCTTGAACTCTTGCTTCTCTTGCTCTTAGGATGCTTGCATTTAGTCTTATCAATTTAAATATGGAGATAGTCCATGAAGAAAACAAGGATCAACACTAGGTATCTTCTCCATTTCCATATCAGCAATCTAGGAAAGATCTATCTGTTGAAATAGTGATGGACATTCCCCAATTTTAGTAGGAAAAATTTTAATATTTCTTTAGGGCAAGAAGCCTAATTTATTCTACTTATGAAATGATCCATTAAAAACAGACTTTTCTAATGGATTAACTTTACATTTATAACACCTCGAATGGGGTGATTAGGAAGTACAAGGGTGGCATAGCCACCATCACCTCAAGCCTTAGGCAAGGGAGACATTCCTGCCACCCTTTCTAATGATCGTAATATGTATAAAATTTGGCATGCACTCCCATTTTATTTCATAATGATTTCTACACTTCAGTTTGGTCATTTTTGTCCACTCATGTTGGGTATTCTGTATTTTCCACGTTCTCTACTACTATTTTGGTTAAGCTCTTCATCTGTAGGTGGGTCTTCTGGTTCGTAGTGATTTACTTGGGGGTGCCTTGGGTGATGGACTAGGCTCTCTTGATCTATGTTCATATATGCATCATTGGTCTCAACTCAAGTCCTTGACATTTCTTCACCAAGTCTATTAGTCTATTTCAAAGTATGCACTAGCTAGCGATGTAATTTTTTTTTTCTTGGAACAATTTTGATCTAGGTTTGGATGTTTTGTGTGGAGCTATCATAGAACTTCTGGAACAATTTCAGAGCACATAGCCCCATCAGCGATGTAAATTTTGATGATGTGGCATAGTTTCAAAGGGTGGTTGACTAGAGTGTGCGAAGGTATAGTGGGTCTTATAGAATAGTTTTAGAGCATACAACTTCCAATATTGTATGTTATAGTGTGTTGGAACAATTTCAAACAATGATTGGATGTATTGTGTGGAGGTATTATGGGTATTCTTGTTTGGTTTTGCACTTTTGTTTGCAGTTTTAGTCCATGTTGGTCCTAGTATCTAGAAGTTGGTCAATTTCCATGCCTTGTTAGTGAGTTAGGCCCAAAAGGGGTGTTGGTTGTCGTGGATATCGTGCAAGAGCCCAAGCTTAGTCCTTTTCTTGGCTCTTTCACATGCAAATTCTGCACGAAATTCAACAATAATTACATGAATATGAGAAAGAAATTATTACAAAGTGTGATTGTTACTTTGACTTTGAATTTATTGTCAATGATGGTTACTTGGGGTTTGGACATTGGTCATTCAAGGGGTCATCAGAATTAATACATGCATATGATGGGTCTCTACTGGCAGATAAAGATGCTCATAGGAAGAGTTCTTCTTAACATAAATGATGCACAAGATGAAATACTCTTGATGATGGAAAAGCTTCAGTTGGAGTCTAAAGCTATGGAAAAATGTTTGGCTAGGATTGAGGCGATCATCATCCGTGCCAATGGACAACCTCCTCTAGACAATCCAGGTGATCCAATGCTTATTGTGATGGATGTTTCTACCTCCTCTTAATTATTGCATGGTGGTGTCTCTTTCTTTTATCTATTGCTTTAGTTTTTTTAGCTTGTTATCTTTGTTTATCATTCTCTAGTTTTGATGGTAGTTTTTGTGGTTGATAGGCCATGTTTTTGTAATATTTTTGAAGACTTATGATGGTTATGGCATCTATATATTTTTTGAAAAAGTTGTCTCGTTTTTCCAATTGCCTAATTTCTCCATTAACAAATCAAAAACACATAAAAAGCTAGACAATATGTAACAACTTCAACTCAATAAAAACTTTTAATTTATAAAAAATATATATTTATGACTTTTTTATAAATAAATTAATTTTACATTAATATATTTATAAAACATGTTTTAGATATTAAAATGATTTTATTTATAATTAAAAAAAATTGATTAATATGGTTCTGATATAAAAATGATTTCTTTCTTGTACTATGATTTTTGGTATTTTAACCCAATATTTATAACTATCTTAGCGATTTTAGCGTAAGTGATACTCTTAAATCCTGGTTCATACATGAATTCTTCTTTAAAACATTGCAAATACACTATGGATTTTTCCATAGTAAAGCATAAATCAATTGAAAATGGAAATCATTGCCTATTCTAAATCTATGTGGAGATAGTAAAAAAGAGCTTTAATGAATTTAAGAAATGAATTATGAAAATACAACTCAAAACAAACACTTCGAATAATAATGACCTAACTTTGAAGTTCCACTCTTATGATTTGGATATGAACTCAATGTCTTTATTTTTTTATGTAAATGGTTTGGATATAAACTCAATATATTTTTCTTGAAAAACTTTTTTATAAAAAAAAAAAAAAAAAAATTAAAAAATTAAAAAATTATAATTATAGAATTATAATTCAAAGATATTATGTTATTTAAAATTATTAATTTGTTATCCATATATATTATGGAGGTGGTGAAAATTTTAAGAAAGCTAGAGTTAAACTCAAAAATGACCTTCTTTGCAAAAGACAAAAATTCAGAGATAAGTAGTACTTACTCTAACATATTCATTGTTCCTCTTGGATTCATTAAATTGAATTTTGATATATTATGGCAGAGTTTTTAAGGATGATAAAAATAATAGGGTGAACACATGAAGATGGGTTACACATTTGGGCCAAAAGTGGCGATGAAATTTTAAAATTTACTCTTTTATCAAATTGAAGCCCTCAAAATTCATATAAGCATTGTGAATTTTGATTCGGAGTAAAAAGAGAATTTGTGGAGAATTATGTTGTTTTCTTAACGATATTTTTTGCAAAAAATAATATTGTCATATAATTTGTCAATTTTCCATTAAATCAAATGTTTGAACTTACAAATTTTCGCACATCTTAAGAGGTATGTGTGTTTACGTAGCATAACTTAGTCTAAAATGTGTGTGTGTGTAATATATATATATATATATATATATATATATATATATATATATATATGGAGAGAACTAAGTTATGCATATTAATTTTTTTTTAATGTAAAATTATATTTTTTATTATTTTTCGAAGTTGGCAAAGTAATATTTCAATTGCATTTTGCAAACACATGTTCACGTAATATTTTTTCAACTGTTTAAATAAATTGAAAAACCAAGAGTACCCTTTTGAAGAGGACTCGTAAATGAAGATAGTGGTATTTTTTGAAATTTTTTCATTGTGTGTATTTTATATTATTGATTTTTTATTCATCCCCTTTGAAATTGTCCAAAAAAAAATTCAAGCATTATGTTTAAAAGAAATTAGATGAAAAATATCATATGAATTCGAAAATGTCAAACTCATATTCCATTGGATAGAGAATTCCTTCATGAAACCAACATGATCAACTATGCCACTTTAGGACAAATTTTGCACCAAGTCTGTCAGGGTACAAAATGGTGTTGCAGAGAAATACACAGAAGGGGTGCTAAAACTATTATTTTTAGAACCTCATCATGTTGATCGAGCGCTTAAAATTCTCAATCGATCGCTTGAGTTATAAATTCAAATGGCTCAATCAAGGGTTTAAGAAACCCTCGATCAAGCCATTAACGTGGTTAATCGACGACTTTATTGAACCCTTGCGAAAATAATCACCCACCAACTCCACACCAGCTATATTGATGGCATTGATGTAAAAAGCTACAGACTAAGAGCTCAATCGAGCTTCAACTTCCACCCATATATATATATATATATATATATATATATATATATATATATATATATATATATGCATGGAAAAATAATAGCAAACATTCATTCATAGAAAAATAACAGAACATGGAAATTACATAAAACTTTACAACAAGCATGGGAAATTGGAGATTTTAATCTTGAAAAGGAGAGAAAGTTCCAAACATGGAGGAAGTGCAAGAAAAAAGCTAAAGAAAGGATGAGAAAAAGACGACAAACATTGATAGAACAACAATATTATGGAATTCAACAAATTCATGCAAATATAGGTAATCCAAGTTGTATCACTTCTCATATTACCTGCTTCATATTGTATGCATTAGGAAATATGATTTTAAAAAAAAAATGGAGAATTAAATAATAAAATTAAGATAAAATAAGCATTGAAAGTAATAACATGTAGTTAAAAATTGAGATGTAACAACAACTAAAGAAAAATCACTTGGCGTGATTAGTGGTTCATTAGAATTTTCTAAAACCACTTGAATTCATGCAAATTATGAACCACCTTTGAGTTGAAATGGTTTAGGATAACCTACAAAAACTAAGGATGTGATTTAACCAAATAAAAACATTACATTTCCATATATTATTTATATGAATTACAATTCATGGAAAATTATTTACAAGAGGGATTAGAAAAAATGGTTATCACATAGGTGCTCCAAAACCTATAAACATCAATTTGATTAAAGCTTGATATCCTTGTAGGTGTTAAAATAGAGAAATGGTATCAAGATCTAGGAGTAAGAGTATCCCTCCTTTCAATGTGCATGCTGAGAAGACATTCTTTGTTAAACATATAACCACATTAAATTTTCATGACATCCATCATCATATATAACATTTAATGGTTCCTTGAATCCTGAATGATGATTCCTAACTTTGAAAACCTCACAAGTTTCTTATTTCAATCCTCACATGAAGGTTATGAGAATTTTTTAAAGAGGACATGTTTTTTAAAGACATACAAAGTGTAGTGTTGATTCGTGCTTGCAAAAAAATGAGTGTATTATTGCATATCACAATAATGCTCCACGGAAGGCTCATGTGATTAATCAATATTAAATTCATATATTATAAATTATGCAAAAGAAATAAATTAGAATGCATGTATTGATGATATGCTAAACATTTACAATGTTAATCTTCTTAGACTGTGGCAATCTAATGTCGATTCTCATCTAGTTATTTTCAACATGTAATCATGAAATATATTGAAAACTATTGTTCAAAAGTAAAAAAGAGTAACCTTATTTTAAACTTTGTCAATATTTGATGAAAATAATTGAAAATATAAATTACATTAGATATACTACTTTACACATGCATAAAAACGGTTCCTTGTAGAAACATATATTTTTTCAAATCCTCTTACCCCTCCTTATGCCCGACTTGATTGCTGTGTTAAAATTTCCATGTACATTCTCCCAAAAAAGACACTCAAATCACTTGTGCCCCTCTTCACCAAAAATGATAGCAATGTACATCCATTGTTGATAAGCATTAAATCATATTTCTTGTTCTCTAAATCGTGACTAAAACATCTATCTCTTGATTTATTTTTGTTTCCTTATCAACAATTTCATTTGTCTTCTCATACTTATCATTCCACATTTCTTCCACTTGTTTTTGGAATTGTGAAATCCTTTGTAGTTATGATAAGTTCTTACTTTAAGAAAGTTCTTATTACTATTGTTTTATGGTAATTTTAGTTACACATTTTAAAATGCTAAATGATATGGTGCTTCTAATGAAGAAAAATTTTCCAACTAATTTGATATTGTATAGTAGGATTTTAGTTGAATAGGTTTCTTCTTGTATGGAGTGTGTATTTATGTATTGTATGGCTTTTTAGTCACAAATTATCTTATATAATTAAATTTGTATAAATTTATATATATATATATATATATATATATATATATATATATATATATATATATATATATATATATATATATATATATATATATATATATTTCTCTCTCATGAAATAAAATTGGCCCTTTAATTTGGTAATCACTCGCTTGATTTTTCAAGAATCTCCCATTATATCAAATTCAAAATATTCTCCATATGATTAAATTAGTAATAATTCCCTCTAAAATGTGTATTAAGACTTCCTATATAAGAATTTAAACTTTAATTTCTATTAATCTTTAGTTCAACAACCTTGCAAATTATTATACGATATCTTCTTCATCAACTTTGTTAGATCTTCATCGTCTTCTCATTTTTATGCCACTCTCTTTGGCTTCTTTAGTAAAATCTCCAATTTTTCTAATTTAATTCCTAGCACCTATTCTTTTTTAATCACTTAAATCTATTTCCTTCCCTTCTCACAATCCCTTTTACTTGACATTGGATTTTAATTGAAATGTTTGGTGAATGAGATATATGAACAAAAAAATAATACCATCCTTGTTATAGTAGGGATCACTTTTAATTTTGGATTTATATAGTCTTTTGAAGAAATAAAAAATTTTTGTTAAGAAGAACTAATTTTGAAAAGGTCAAATGCTTCACTTGGTAAATGTGACTTCTTGTGAAACCAAACAAAGCTTCAAACCTAGATTCACTAGTAAAATTTTGGGGTTATATCTAACAATAGATCACCTTTATCACACACCCTTCAATCCTATGCCAAATAGTTAAGTTTTTTAACTTCTTAAACATGTGTTAGGGGCAGAGTGAAGAGAGATTATTGCTTGTGGGACTAGACTACTCAGGAAATTTAGGTATATTGACTATGCAAATATTTTACAATTTACATACCTTCAACTAGTTTGCAAATTTATTATCCTTTACATGGGAGTTCCTCTATTGGGTGTTCTCAATTGTGGCATCCCTTGAAGTTATCATGATTTATGCATAAGCAACAAATTTGAGCTATTTCAATGGATTGGTTTAATGAAATTTACTTGTTCATATACTTAATCTATAATTATTTCATGTGACTCTGATTTTTTCTAGGAATCAACATGTATAAGTTGAGTAAATATTAAGAAAAAACATATTAATTTAGGTAAGTATACATATATTTGAATGGTTATTTTGTAAGATTTAATTAAATCAAGTTATGTAATTCAATTTGGTTGGTAATGGCAATATAATGTTTCCCAAAGCACTAATTTCCCATCTCCCTATATGCTCACATAACACAATTTGGAAAAGTGGTCCATTATACACACATATTTTCTTTTGCAAGGAACAAACATCACATAGTTTAATTAGGGGAATTTTATTAAAGGATCACTACATATCCACATACTTGCAATTCAAAAACTTTATATGTGCACTATTCACCTTGCACACACCATCACTAATAACCAGTTTGCTTTACTAACCACTACAAGTAGAGTAGTTACTTGTCTTTTACTTTGAAAATTTTCACACACACACACATCATAAAACTATGAGGAAAGTAAGTGGTCCTAATCCACATATCATTTTACTTGTTTTGTTCATTTCAATTCACACTACACCTATCTTAACTAGAAGGAAAGCAAGTGGCCCTAAATCCACACATTTTTTTTACTTGTTTGTTAACCAATGCCATTATTTCACTTTATTTTGGGACTAGGAGTTGGAGTTAGAAAATAAATAAAGTAGATACTCCCCCCCTTGCACCCTTGTGGAGAACCTATGGGGTTATCTGAAATATTTCTCAAAGCATTAATTTTTCCATCTCCATATATGTGAGAACATAACATAATTAAGAAAGAGTAAGTGGCCCACTATCCACACATCTTATATTTTCTTGCAAGGAACAAACATCACATAGTGTAACTAGGGGAATTGTAAAGGATCATTGCATATTCACATCATTGAAATTCACACTTTTTACACTCACAATTTCACTTACACACATTAAGCTCACTTAAACTTGGTATAAAGGGTATCCTCTTTTGGAATATTTGTACTTAGTTTCTTTGAGCTTACATTTTGTGCACACCCTAAGTGAAACAAAGACTCTTTAAAAACAACCTTAACTTGAACACATTAAATTCCCCATAGGGGCCACAATATAATTTATAGTTTAGGTTAGGACCACGGGGGTAGGCAACACATAAGTCGTCATGGTTGTTTTCAATTGAAAAATAGAAGTTATCTTTTAGGGAGCTTAAAATCCTACATCATCCAGTGAAAAATATAATATTGAGAAGAAACTTGTAAAGGGGGTAAGGCTTAGGTGGTGAATTCTCATAGCCTCCTTGTTGTCTCCCAACACTTTGTAGGGGTTCTAGGTCCAAAACTGACAATCATAAGCTAAGATTCACTCATTCAAAATGGACATTAGTAACTTAGTGGCTAAATATTAGGGCATATTTCCCTATAGGTAGCAGGTGTGGGAGCACGATCCACTTGAGGAAATTTTTGTCATGCCACTAGAAGTGTCACCAGCTCTTTCGGGAAGTATCTCTAGTACCCCAAGCCACTATAACCCTGTCCATACCTTGGTTGTTTTTTGGAAGTTGAAGGCATCGCTAGTGACATTCATGATGTGACCCAGTACCCTACTCTAAAATATTCATAAGGACCAATTACTACTTGAGCAAAAGGACGTTAGGTATTTTTAATATTTTTTCTCATACACAAAAAATTTTCATTGATTGCTTCACACATTAGAATTAAAGGAAAAATTAACCATTTTTTTTGCTTTGTCTTATGTTTGCGATTCATTTGATTTTCCCAACTAAAAATCCCCTCACCATATTTTCCCACAAACTTACTAGGAATCCATAGGGGACCCAAAGGTTACCCATCACTCTAGTCACCTACAATATCTCCCACCATTATTGGGAGGACTACCTGGTCTCTCACCATTCTAGCATAAAAGATAGGACCAAGCCACCTTGTTTGGCACATCCATTCTTGGAGCCACCTTATTCGGATACAACTCCTCTCAACACACCCCTGCCACCATCCCTCAGGAAAATAAAAACACTACCTCGCAGGGTACTCCAACCAACCTCACCCTGCAAGGTACACCAATACTAATAACAACACCAATACACAAGGTCATTACATCATGGATAACACTAGCAAGATACCATTTGTCACTTCTTTAAATATCACATATTTGACGAAACTCACAAATGATCCCATTTCCTGTAATCAGCAATGGCCCCCCATATCAACCAAGTTTCCATCAGATATCCCTAAATTCAAAGTAAAACAGGGGGAATATCTTGTCAATCATATCATGACCTTCCACCTATGGTAATTTCTTAAATATAAATGTGTAGATCTATTATTAAATACTTATGATTCACTTGACTTACAAGTATATTTTGTATTCCACTATGCAAGGATGGAAATTGATCAGCCACATGAGGAACAAGATGTGCCCTATCAAGCTGATCAACCACATGATGAACAAGATGTGCCCTATCAAGCTGATCAACCACTAGAGGAGCAAGATGTGCCCTATCAAGTTGATCAACCACTAGAGGAACAATATGTGCCCTATCAATTTGATCAATTGTCACTAGGGGAACAAGATTTACCGTATCAAGCTAATCAACCACTATAGGATCAAGATGTTCCCTATCAAGCTGATCAACCACTAGAAGAATGGGTTGTGCTCTCTCAAGTTGATAAGATAACAGGGAGCTACAGTGGTTTGGAAAGGGGTGGAAAGTTTGCAGAAAATTTGGATGCAAGCACAATAGAGGACATTAGGGAGCCTATCTCTACTTGCACTATTACAGAGCATGTCAATAACATCATTCAACATTATTTTTAGAAACATTCAGTTGTTGTACAAGCTCAAATGTTGCATGGGTTAATCAAACATAAGAAACTAAAACATGCCACAAAGTTTTTGGGTATCCAAGATGCTAAAAGTAGGACTAAATGTATGAATGTCACTGAAAATATATTAAAGACATTCTCTATGTTTGGAAAATCAATAAAACTCGATGTTCGAGCTGCTCGTAGGGCACTAAATGTGGTGATTTGGCATTTTTTCCTTCAGAAAAATCTCACTGATCCCAACCAATCTGGGATGTCAAATGTTACCATCACATGGAAGCGATATGAGTATGTCGTGGGAAATCAACCATCTTGTTCAACTTGGTGCCTAGGAGGACCAACTATGTTGAGGAAGAGATTCCTATTTCATAATTCATAGGGGTTTTTTAGAACAAAATCTATAAATATGTCAAACAATCACACAAGCCCAGGTGGCAAACTTTTGAATTTAAGCATTCTCATGAAGTATTCTATCTAGGCATAATCTTATCAGTGGTATACTTTGTCGAGGATTACACATTTACTCAAACAAAAATTGATAGTCAGTACTATCACTTAGACTAAGTTTCCATATTCATACATGTTTTGCACAGACATGCACAATTGAATGTTGATGGTAGTGATAACACTAACAAGTCACATGATGTGATTAAGGAGTATCACTTCTACATCAACAATGATAGTGAGAATGACACATTGTTCATGCTTTGACCTGATTTATGAATCATTCAAAAAAATGACATATCATTCAGAAAGCATTAGATATGGTCATATGGTTGTGTAGGGCAGTTCAAGTTAGCACACAGTTTCCGTAACAACCCTAGTGAAAATTCCATGTAATAAAAGATAATAAAGGCAAAATAATAACCATGGTTAATGGGACACTTATTCCAAGCTTAATGTTCGACAAAACATCCTAGTGTGGGTGTTCATTGGTTTATTATGGCTAAGGAAATTGGAAAAGGCAATGGCTAAGGCTTTGGAAAGGCAAAATGGGATTTTTGCACATTTATTTATGAAAATAATGAAAATTAGGAGAAAAGGAAGTTGAAAAGTCACAAGTTACATGTGAGGAGGAAAATAAATAAAATAGAGATCTAATTGAAAAAAAGGTTTATGAGGATTAGTTTGTAACCTTTTGTCATTTTAGTTTTGGAGCTCTCTCATTATTCTCTCTCTCTCTCTCTCTCTCTCTCTCTCTCTCTCTCTCTCACTATTGGACACTTAGAGTTTTCTTGGAGCACTTTGGCATTGGATCAAGAAAGACAAAGTAGGAAAGAGGAAGGAAGGAGCAAGAAAGGAAGGGCAAGATCAAGTAGCTACCATGGGATTCTTTGCAGATATCAATTTGTATGTGTTTTTTCCTTACTAGATTTGGCATGCATAGTATTACATCTGGTTCTTTGTTGTTATGGCATGGGTTTTTCCAGGTGTGACAGTATTTTCAGCCTAGCCTTTCCATTTCCAGATAGCCATGGTATGATGGGGTTCTCATGTTTTGGTTGAGCTAGATTTTTGGATGGATTCGAAGCTGAGTGAGGTGCATCTCCAAAAGAAATAACACATGGCATAGTGATCCCTGAACCAGACTATGGATTGCGGTAAAGCCACTGGCCTAGTGACCTCTGAACCAGACTATGGGTTGAAGTAAAGCCAAGTATTGTCTGCCTCAGTGGGTCTAGAAATCCTCGACCGGCTAATGGTGGGATCTACAGTCAATCCTAGAGGTGGTTGCCCTTGATTAGGCCTAGGAATCATTTTCAGTGAATGACAGGATATACAGTAAAGCATAGAGGGTGGAGTCTCAGTTTAGGGCCTAGTGATCCCTAGATCGGACTGTGGATTGCGATAAGGCCTAAAAGACTAGGAGACAGGAAAATTATTCATGGTGTATGTGGAGAAATCTGGTGGCATCCATGCTTGTTTTGGCCTAGTGATCTGGTGGAGATCATGATAAAGCATATTATTACATGTTTATTGTGGTGGCCTAGTGATATGGGATGGATTATTGTAAAGCCTAGTTTTTATTGATGAGGGTGAGGTGGTTTAGCCTTGGGATGCCTTGGTTGATTATTTTGGTTTGTCACACATTCATACTTGGAGTATGGCATGGGGGTGAATGGTTGAAGAGATATTTGACTTAGGCATCCTATGGTAGGGTGGAACGTGGTAGTCCCATCCTGGGTTGGATTTTGCATCATTAATATGAGGTTATTTCTCCTTGTTAATTCATGAGTATTATCCTGGTTTATATGTGTATTATAGCTAATGTATCCTTGGTATTTTTGTTGTTATTATGATGGTTATAAGCATGTATTATGATAGTGATGATGTATGGATATCCTCATATTTTTACTTGTAAATGAATGAATAATGTATCTATGACCTAATAGATGATAATGCATTTAATGATATAAGGAAACAATGCTTCTTAGTGATTCTCAGATAAGTATGAGACCCCTATGCTCAGTTATGTTGCTTACACATGTAGATTAAAAATTTATGACATGTTTGAAGAAATGTTTGTCATGGCTAGTAGGGGTCTAGTCTGGACCTTATCTTTGTTTTTGCAAATGCATCATTGTTATGTTGTGTAAATTCATTTATAAAAGTGTTGAGTTATAGGTAGTGACCTGGGCCTAAAAAAGTGGCTCAAATCTCGAAGACGCGGGCACAACACTGAGCACAAAAGTCCTTGGACGCATGCATACACATGCTATGGGAGCGTCCAAAGCCTCCTCGATGCATGCATTCCCATATCAAGGAAGCGTTCGAGGGTTTAATGGTCTAAAACTTCAGTTGGTCTCAGGGGCTGGTTACCTGAGGGGTTGGGTTGGATCCTGGGAGTTATGTTTTGGATGTGAAAGGTCTGTGTGATATATTTCCATCGATTCCACTTCCTGAAGGTCACCTAGGAGGTTTAATCCCATTATAGTAGCCTCGCGTCGTATATTTACCCCGATTGGCCGATTACTTGGGTATATGTGAGATGAGGGTGTTATAGAGTGGTTTCAGAGCATGGTTCATCCCTTGTACTAGATGGGCAATGTGCATTGGTCATGCATTCATGTCAGTTGCATGTGTGTTAATCATCCTTGTGGTCTATATGCTTGTTGCATATGCATGGTGTCAGTCATGGCTTTAGTGATGTCTCCATGTGAAAGAGGATATTGTTGTTGTGAAGTGTGTCATCATGAGTGTATGATTGGTTACATGTTGTTTATGCTTATGTATTGTCAGTGTACATTGGTATGGTTGTCGTTATCATGCTTGAGGTCATATTATGTGTTAGTTATTATGGTCATGAATTGATGACTGGACTCTAGCTAGAATGATGGTTATATGCTTATATGTATTATATGTATATATGATGTCATGATTATGTTTGTACATGTATTATGCTGATTTGGTTGATCTTGCAGATGATATATCCTCCTTTGATTATGTTAAGGTGTGTTGGTTTATTATGATTTGGTTTAACTGACATGATATACAATGTAGGAATAATAACAAAGATGACTAGTAAGATGGTAGACTACAAAGACTCTCCCTATGAATCAGATGAGAAGTGTGGTGTGGGGTACTCTTCTGATTTAGTAGACACATTGAAAAGCTTGAAGGAAGAAATAAGGAGTTGTAAGGTGGACAATAATAGAATCATGCAGGCACAAGAGAAATAAGCAGATGTTAACGCAATACTTCTTCAGAGTTTGTCGAGATAGCAGTGACAGGGGCCACTTTGGATCAGCCATGAACATGAGGATAGAACTAATGGGGCATATGGTAGTAGGTCTCATGGTGGTCACAGGTCGAATAGAGATGACACAATTAGAGATAGCATATTGTTAGAAACTTCGGATAAGAGAGGTGATGGATACAGGTATTACTCTAGTTCTAGTTCTGACGAGCATCATGATCGTCATCATTTTCATCCTTACAACAGGAGTGGTAGGTGATATTTTCTAGATGAGATTAAGAAAGAAAAGCTACCTGATTTTGATAAAGATGTGAAGAAGTTGAAAGATGCAGAGGCATGGGTACTTGGGATGAATAAGTTCTTTGATTTGTATGAGTACACAGAAAACATGAAGACCATAATTGTTATCTTCAGCCTAAAATGTAAAATAGATATCTAGTGGGAAGATGTGAAGTGGGCTAGAGACATCAAGATGAAGGACTTGAGTTGGCATGAGTTCAAGAGACTTTTCAAGAAGAGTTACTTGTCAGAAAGGTACTACGACAGTAAGGCCAAAGAATTCTATGAGCTAAACATGGAATCGATGATAGATGAAGAGTACATGACTAAGTTCCTAGAACTATTGAGGTATGTAATGTATCTTAAAGGTGAGAAGGCTAAAGTTCAGTGATTTGTAAGTGGTTTTCCATTAGCATTTAGGGATTGGATTGAGTGTGATGAGCCTCAATCACTTAAGGAATTTATTGGAAAATTGATACATTACTATGAATAGTCAAAGCATCAGAATGAATCTCAGCAAGCATGGAAAAGGAAATATAAAGGTAAAGCTAAATGGCAGTCGAAAAGAGCAATTCCTTAGAAAGCAGAAGAAAAATAAAATGTGGCACCACAAAATAAGTTCAATGCAGCTAGACAGTGACATGGATCACAACAGTAGCACAAAGGTCATGGTATTGGACAGTTGGAGTGTTGGACATGTAGTAAGGAAGACCTTAAGAGAGATTTTCCACAGAATCAGGGTGGTAGGCCTCATATCTATAGTGCATAGGAGGCATAGACTGTTGGGGATGTTGGACAAAGCATTCCTCATATCTATGCAGCACTGGACAATAGACAGGCAGACCATGAGGCATCTATTATTGAGATGGACAGTAAGCTTTGTAATCAAGTTATTTTTATTTTGATTGATCCTAAATCTAATTATAGTTATGTTAGTATTGATTTGGTGGATAAGTGTGGTTTGAATAAAGAAGTGCATGCAGAATCTTGGTTAGCGTAGTTGAGTATAGGTACAAAGAAAAGAGTTCATCATTGGCAAAGATCTTGTGCATTTGAGTTGAATGGCATGTCTACAGTAGCGCACTTGAACATATTATCTTTGTGATCATATGGTATTCTATTGGGTATGGACTAGATATAACTTCATAGGACCAAGGTGGATGGTTATGACAAAGCCAATGAGTGCTTGGATGACAATCAGGAACCAAAAGTCTTACTGGGAAGGAAGAAAGCTACATCATTTAGGATGGTGACAGCTATGCAGGCAAAGCACAGTCGCAGAAAAGGGTGTGTGCTATTTGCAGTGCATATTTCTAGTGACAAAGGAATGGAAGTTGAGGATGTAGATGTTTCGAGAAGGTACCCATTTCTACAGCAGTTTCAGGATGTGTTTCCCACAGATATTTTAGAGTTTCCACCTCATAGGGAAGTAGACTTTTCTATTGAGTTAGTGCCAAGGGAAGCTCCACATCAAAAGCACCTTACAAGATGAGCACACCTGAGTTCGTAGAGTTAAAGTTGTAGCTAAAAGAGATGCTTGACAAGGGATACATTAGGCCAAGTGTATCACCTTGTGGCGCACCGATATTTTTTGTGAAGAAGAAGGATGGTACTCTCAGATTATGCATTGACTATAGGCAGTTGAACAAGGTGACAATCAAAAATAGGTATCTATTGTCGAGGATTGATGACTTGTTTGATCAATTGAAGGGAGCAACAGTGTTCTTGAAGATTGATTGAGATCAGGATATCATCAGATATGCACTAAAGAGGAGGACATTTACAAAACAGTTTTCCAGACCAAGTATGGGCATTTTGAGTTCGTTGTAGTTCCATTTGATTTAACTAATTCTCCATCTACCTTTATGTGCTTGATGAATAGTGTGTTGCATTCATATTTGGACAATTTTGTTATTGTGTTCATTAATGACATATTGGTATATTCTAAAAATGAGGAAGAACATGCCGAGAATTTGGCAGTAGTGTTGAGGTTGTTGAGATAGAATTAGTTGTATACTAAGCTCAATAAGTGCAATTTCTTTCATACTGAAGTACATTACTTGGGAAATTTTGTCTTCAAGAAGGGCATAGCAGTGGATCCAGATGTGTTGACTTTAAATGTAAAATACACAAATGTATTTGTAAGTAATATTTTTGTTGGGTTGTGTTATATTCTTTCCACGACTAGCCCATGTAGTTAACCGAGGGGTTAGAGGGGAGGCGGAGCCCCCCCTTCGTTGCACCGATTGCGTATCAGGGGGGTCATAGGGGGTTTGAGGGGTGCAGGTAACCTCACTCTATCGGGTCCGAGGCAGCGCCCCAGAAAATTTTGGTTTTGGAACCTATGTTAGGTTGGGCAGACCCACCTATGATTTTGTGCATGATTTTCACACGTGTTTTTGGATGCGATGGTTTTCAATCCATGGTTTTGGATGCGATTGTTTTCAGTCCATGGTACTGGATGCTTCGAAATTTATAAATATGTATTATAACATTGAAGGAACATAATGAAAAATCAAGCTGGTAATCCCAATTTTGGGATCCAGGGGAAAATATTTGTGTATATGTGTTTTATGTGTTATGATCTCGCATTGTTTATTTTCTATGTTTTAGAATTTGTATGTAGGTAATTGCTGTATGGGGTTAAAACCTACATTTGGTATCAAACCAGTTTTGGCTTCAAGGGGATGCCTTTGTTGCTGAGGGGTTTCGCTCGGGCCTGTGGTAGACCCTGTTTAATGGGAGATCTGCGAGATCGATTATGGTGGTGAAAGAAGATGACGAGCAGTGGAGAGATAGAGATCAATAAATTTAATGGTCAGAGTTTTGAGTTGTGGAAAATCAAGATGGAGCATCTGTTGGTGGATAAATATCAGTGGATCGTGGTAGATACAGGTATTAAACCAACGGGAGTGTCCGATGAAGAATGGAAGAAGTTGGATTGGAAGGAAAATACCACAATATGATTGTGTGTCTTAGATTCAGTATTGTTGAATGTATCAGGGGAAGCTATGGTGAAGTCTTTGAGGGACAACTTAGGGACTTTGTACCAATCTAAGTCTTTGGTGAATAAATTGTTCCTGCAGAAAAAGTTGTATAACCTGAGGATGAAATATGGAGACTCGATGACAGAGCATCTCAACGCATTGAATATTGTGGTGAGTCAGTTAGCATCTGTTGATATTAAAATTTCAGAAGAAGATAAGTGCATCAGTTTGTTGTGTTCTCTACCAGATTCATGGGATAGTCTGGTTATTGCAATAGGTAGCAATGCAATTGCCTTGTAGTTTGATAAAATTGTCTCATCCTTGCTAACGGAGGAGATGAGACGGAAAAATATGGAGAGCCAGAATGGTGATGCCTTGTCTATATGAGGATGGTTCTAGAATAGAAACAAAAATAAGTCATTGAGTGGGAGATCTAAATCTATAGGGAGATCTAAATCTCCAGGAAAACCTGTAAAGGTGGTGTGCTAGAAATGCGGAAAGGAAGGGCACTACAAAAGGGACTGTAAATCTAAAGCTCCTGACAAAGGAAAGGGATCTAATGATGCTTCTTCTGTAGAGGCAAAAACCACCTCAGATGAAGGTGGGGATGTGTACTAGGCTTCTTCAGGTACATATGTAGATCATGAGGCATGGTTGATTGACTCAGGTGAAACCTTTCACTTCAGTCCCCTTAGAGAGTGGTTCTGCAAGTATGAGACATATGATGGTGGTGATGTCTCCGCAGGGGATGATACGAAGGCTAGAATTGTTGGTCACAGAAAAGTAAATTTGAAGTTGCAAGGTGGAAGGGTTAGAACACTTCCGGGTGTTCTGCATATTCTTGCATTGGCCAGAAATCTAATTTCTGTAAGCAATTTGGATGATGCAGGTGTAAAAACAGTGTTCGAGAAGGATACCTGCAAGATGGTTTAGGGAGCACTGGTATTGATTCGGGGAGTTCGGATTGGAACTCTGTACAAGTTGCAAGGTAGCACGATTGTTTATGGGTGCAACAGTTCTGTGGTTCTTGAAAGTGGAGTAGAAAATCTAGTGGTCTCTGGATAGAAGACCATGTTGTTGCATCAAAGGTTTGGACATATTAGAGAGAAGGGCCTTCAAATACTTCATGGTAAAGGTATGGTAGAAGGTATGAGTAATAGCTCTCTGGATTTTGATTTCTATGAAAATTGTGTATATGGGAAGTAGAATCGGGTGAGTTTCCCCTCTGGTGGTAAGAGGGCGAAACATATATTAGAGCTTGTGCATAGTGATGCGTTTGGACCTATGAAGGTTCCATCACTAGGAAAGACTATGTACTATGTATCATTTATAAATGACTTCTCAAGGAATACATGGATATATTTCCTTAAGAAGAAATCTGAAGTCTTTGAAAAGTATAATAATTCAAGGCTCTAGTGGAAAACCAGATAGAGAAGAAGATAAAGGTGTTGAGGACAGATAACGGTGGAGAGTTTTGCAGTAAGGAATTTGAAGAATTCTATAAGAAGTGTGGTATAGCACGGCAGAAGACTACTCCATACACACCTCAGAAAAATGGAGTTGCAGAAAGAATGAACAAGACGTTGATGGAAAGGGCAAGAAGCATGCTCAGTGGTGCCGGGTTAGGACATGAATTTTGGGCAGAGGCAGTGGAGACAGAATGTTACCTAGTCAACAGATCACTTTCATTAGCGTTGGAGGATAAAACTCCACAAGAGGTATGGACTGTCAAGAAGCCCTCTCTTTCACATCTGAGGGTATTTGGATGTGATGCATATGTACATGTTCCAAAGGAGAAACGAACCAAGTTGGATAGTAAATCTAGAAGGTGCATCTTTATTGGGTATAAGGATGGTTTAAAGGGTTATAAGCTTTGTAACCCAGTAATAAGGAAGGTTGTGTACAGCCGAGATGTGGTGTTCAGAGACGTAAAATATGTCATTAAACATGAAGTCCAACCAAAGGAACCTGAGAAGATAGAGTTTGAGCTAAAGGAGGAAGAATCAGACTCTACAACAAAGGAGGAATTAGAAGATTAAGAGCCACAAACTCTGGGTGTGAGAAGATCAGTTCAAGAAAGAAGGAAGCATGAAAGGTATAGTCCATTTGCTTTTTGTTCAAATTTTGCTTTATCTATTACTGATGATGATCACAGAACTGTGAAGGAAGCCGTAGATTTAGAGGATGGAAAACTCTGGAAAGAGGCCATGGGTGATGAAATGGCATCTTTGCACAAAAATGAGGCTTGGGAGCTAGTGGAGTTGCCGGCTGGAAGGAAACCCATTGGTAGTAAATGGGTGTTCAAGAAGAAGATAAATGCAGAAGGAAAGGTGGAGAAATAAAAAGCTTAATTGGTAGCAAAAGGTTATTCCCAGGTGCGGGAATTGATTTTGGTGATATTTTTTCTCCTGTTGCCAAGGTAACTTCTATTAGATTACTTTTATCTGTTGTTGCTGCTTTTGATTTTGAGGTAGAACAGATGGATCTGAAAACAACATTTCTTCACGGGGATCTGGAAGGGGAAATCTACATGAAGCAACTTGAAGGCTTTGCAGTGAAGGGTAAGAAAGAACTGGTATGCAAGTTAAAGAAGTATCTATATGGGTTAAAACAGTCACCAAGGATGTGGTATCAAAAATTTGATACATTTATACGGGGACTTGGCTTCACCAAAAGTAAAGCAGATCAGTGTGTGTATTTTAAATTAATTGGTGACCGTTTTATTTATTTGGTGTTGTATGTGGATGATATGTTGCTGGTTGGAAATGAAAAAGAAATTATCCAGGATTTGAAGACCCAATTGTCCTCCAAATTCGACATGAAAGATCTTGGTGCTAAAAACTATATTTTGGGTATGGAAATTAAAAGAGTCCGGGCAAAGAGGAAGCTCTGGTTAAACCAGAGGAAGCATGTCGAGACAATATTGCAAATATTTAATATGCAGGATAGTAAACCATTGAAGGTTCCTATTCTTGTAGGTGTAAAGTTATCTGATGAACAGTGTCCCAAGACACTAGAAGAGGAAGAGGACATGTCCCATGTTCCATATGCAAGTGCAGTCGATAGCCTGATGTATGCAATGGTTTGTACTAGACGAGACATTGCACATGCAGTGGGAGTATTGATCAGGTTTATTTCAAAACCAGGAAAGGAGCAATGGACAACAGTGAAGCGGATTTTCAGGTATTTGTGTGGCATTAGTGATTATGGTTTGTGCTACCAAGGAAGACCAGGATTGGACAGAGTGTTGGATATTCATGGCTTTGTTGATGCAAACTGGGCTGGATATCTGGATCATAGAAGATCTACAAGTGGGTATGTGTTTAACCTATTTGGAGGTGCATTCAGTTGGATGAGTAAGAAACAATCTGTAGTGGCACTATCAACTACAGAGGCAGAATACAAGGCAGCCATTCATGCAAGCAAGGAAGCAGTTTGGTTGCAGAGATTGTGTTCAAGTATGGGGTTAGTACAATGAACTATAAGGATAGATTGTGACAGCCAAAGTGCAATTTTCTTGGCAAAGAACCCTGCATATCATTCAAAGACAAAGCACATTGATGTTCAGTATCACTTTGTGAGGGATATGATAGAAGACAAAAAGGTGTTGCTGGTAAAGGTAGACACTTTGAAGAATACTGGAGATGCATTGACAAAATCTGTGAGCTCTAAGAAGTTCTCTTGGTGTAGAGAAATAATGGGCGTTGCAGGGCTGGATAAATGACTAAGCTCTCTTGTGGCCCCATGTGGAAAGAAAACAACAAGTGGGATAATGTTGGGTTGTGTTATATTCTTTCCATGACTAGCCCACATAGTTAACCAGGGGGTTAGATGGGGGGCAGAGCCCCCCTTCGTTGCGCTGATTGTGTAGCGGGGAGTCACAGGGGGTTTGAGGGGTGTAGGTAACCCCACTCTATGGGGTTTAGGGTAGCGCCCCGAAATTTTTTGGTTTTGGAACCTATGTTAGGTTGGGCAGACCCACCTATGGTTTTGTGCATGATTTTCGCACATGTTTTTGGACGTGATGGTTTTCGGTCCATGGTATTGGATGCTTCGGCATGTATAAATATGTATTATAAAATTGAAAGGAACATAATGAAAAATCAAGCTAGTAGTCTCGGTTATGGGATCTAGGGTAAAATCTCAATGTATATGTGTTTTATGTGTTATGCTCTCACATTGTTTATTTTCTGTGTTTTAGAATTCGTATGCAAGTAATTACTGTACAGGGTTAAAACCTACAATTTTATTAATATATATGAAATTTACAAGTGATATTGAATATTAAAATGAAGCTATGTGAGGCTCCTTCCTAGGGTCCTCTACCAGAACTAAATTCTCTAATTTCAAATATAATAAATGGGCAATAATTTATTTGCAACTTTTCAAAAAAAATTATTTACCATTTAAATTATATTTCCTTCAATTAAATCATGAGCATTTCATTTCAATCACTTACATGAGTTATCTATAAATAGATTAATACCTGTCCTGATATCTTGGTTGAGACTCCCCTAAATTCCTAATCCTGCTGAGATGCTCCTCTTGACTACCAACTGGATTTACCTCCCAGCCAACTAGGAAGTATTTCCTAGCCTAGGAAACCTTCACAGGTTCCCTAGCCCTTCGAGCCTAAGTCCAACCAGATGTAGTGTGTGTCCAAGATAAACAATACTTTCCTTGTCTCTGTTCTCTCTTCTCCACCTTCCTCCCAAAACAAATCCTCGAAAACCATAACCAAACCAAAACAACAACAAGACCAAGGATCCCCCCTCCTCCCCTCATCCTTCCCTTTTTATGCCCCCTTCTCTTCTCCACCGCAACCACCTCTCATTAATTTCATAACTTCTCCCTCATCCTTATATTTGACTTCTCTTGTCCCAAGTAAACATGAGAGGACATTTGGGGATGTGATATGAATATAAAATTGGGTAATTAATTTGAGAAGACCATGTCTTCTCCCAAGTAAATATTTTGGGGATGAGATATGAATATATAAATTGGTAATTAATTGGAGAGGACCATGTTTTCTCCCAAGTAAATGTGAGAGGACATTTTGGGGATGAGAGATGAATATATAAATTCGTAATTAATTGGAGAGGACCATGTCTTCTCCCAAGTAAATATGAGAGGACATTTTGGGGATGAGAGATGAATATATAAATTAGTAATTAATTAGAGAGGACCATGTCTTCTCCCAAGTAAATCTGAGAGGACATTTTGGGGATGAGAGATGAATATATAAATTGGTAATTAATTGGAGAGGACCATGTCTTCTCCCAAGTAAATATGAGAGGACATTTTGGGAATGAGGTATGAATATATATAATTTGGTAATTAATTGGAGAGGACTATGTCTTCTCAAAATTTAAAAATTTGGGGAGGTAAATTTGGAATAATAACAAAATTTATATCAGTACTAAATTTATAGTTTCACCAATGTAGGTATGTACCAATATTTTTTGATAATTATAAGTCAATATTTTAAGGTGATTTAAACCCTTAAAAAAAATTCATGATAAGATTATGTAGGCATTACATACACTCCTCCTTCATAAAACTTCGTCCCGAAGTTAGTGTGTGAAATATACAAGGAGTTCGAAGCAGCTTGGAAATAAGGCATATCAAAATAGAAAGAGAGTTATGGTAGTAAAATTTGATAAGTCAGACAATGACATTGTGTTCCATCAAGAGTCTCCAATTGATCTATATCCTCCTATCCTTTCCAACCTACTTCTGTTCCCACCCTATCCATCCTCTGTTGCTATATGTGGTGGCATCGGCTATACCAATGTAGCCACTGATAAAGCCAACATGGCGGAAGCATCGACTATATCGACCTAACTTCCCCAGCAGGAAACTAGCAATCATCATCACACATCTAGGGGAGCTTGTCCACCACTGCCCTCCCATGATTCCAGATTTGGAGGTTACACGGTGGGAAATACCTCCACCCCTCCTCACAACTAGGGTCAATGCCTTAATATGGATGACACTATAGCGCTAGTTGGATACTTGTCATTGAATAATCTAGTAAGGTAGTCTTGTCACCTATTATACATATTTTACCCATGTCATAAGAGTGCATATCCAGTAGATACAAAATGTAATAGAACAATGTACATTATACCTTTCCTCATGAGATGTCTTGAAATTCCCCCAATGGTAGAGTAGATCTTGGCTATCATATAGTTCTTCCCAATCTGCGGGTTAGCTCTTATTCATGCATTTATATGACAACAATATATGTATATATAGATAAGTGGTCTTAAACATCATGTTATTTAGTCTAGTACCCACGTGTCAATCTTGCAGTTCATACTGGAAATGAATCATAATTTCACCAAGTCATTCTTTAAATAAATCATATCCATTTGAGCCATACATGAAACAACAATAATTCTAATAAGTCATGCACTGGATAATTTATCACCCAGTAAGTCATACATTAGGCCATACATCAAACATTTCCTTCATCAATACCAAATCCATCTAATGATTCATATAAGTAGTTTAACATGTCCAACTCAATGCATCAATATTACATAGTGTTCATAAATAAATAACATGGAACTACAAAATAGAGCCTCAACATAGGTAGCTATCTATGTCAAAATGGGCATCACAGATGCTCGAAAAGTGAGGGGTAGTCACGACATATAGTCTCTGGATCCTCCTAGGTAGCAGATCCTGGGCTATACTTGTCCCACTAGACCTTAACTTGGTCCACCATGTGACGTCTGAGCTGTCGAACCCTACGGTCCAATATGCATAATGCTTCGACCACTATGGTTCTGTGACTTGCAATTCCCTCCAATCTAGTTTGTGAGATTCATCAGAAACATAATGTCGTAAAATCAATACATGGAAGACATCATGAGTTTTATGCAAATGGGGTGGTAGTACAAGACGATATGCAACTGGTCCAATCTTCTCCTTGATCCTAAAAGGTCCTACAAACCGAGGTGACAACTTCGTCCCCTTCCCAAACCGAATGGTGCTTTTGTTGGGTCAGATACGAATAAAAATTTTGTCCCCTACTTCATAACTACAATCAATTCTATGTGAGTTATCATTATTGGGTTGTGTTATATTCTTTCCACGACTAGCCCACGTAGTTAACCGGGAGGTTGGGGGGGCAAAGCCCCCCTTTGCTACGCCGATTTTGTAGTGGGGGGCGTCACAGGTCTTTGAGGTGTACCCATAACCCCACTTTATGGGGTCCAGGGTAGCGCCCCGGAAAATTTTGGTTTTGGACCCTATGTTAGGATGGGTAGACCCACCTATGGTTTTGTGCATGATTTTCGCACATGTTTTTGGACGCGATGGTTTTCGGTCCATGGTATTGGATGCTTCGGAATGTATAAATATATATTATGACATTGAAAGGAAAATAACAAAAATCAAGTTGGTAGTCCCCGTTTTGGGATCCAAGGGAAAATCTTGTGTATATGTGTTTTATGTGTTATTATCTCGCATTGTTTATTTTTTGTGTTTTAGAATTAGTATGCAGGTAATTTCTGTACGGGGTTAAAACCTACATTCGGTATCGGAGTTGTTTTGGCTTCAAGGAGACACCTTTGTTGCTAAGGGGTTTCACTCGGGCCTATGGTAGACCCTGTTCAATGGGAGATTTACGAGATCGATTTTGTTGGTGAAAGAAGATGGCGAGCAGTGGAAAAATAGAGATCGAGAAATTTAATGGCCAGAGTTTTGAGTTGTGGAAACTCAAGATGGAGGATCTATTGGTGGATAAAGATCAGTGGATCGTGGTAGATCTGGGTACTAAACCAACAGGAGTGTCTGATGAAGAATGGAAGAAGTTGGATTGGAAAGAAAAGACCATAATACGATTATGTGTCTCAGATTTAGTATTGCTAAATGCATCAGGGGAAGCTACGGCGAAGGCTTTGTGGGACAAGTTAGTGACTTTGTACCAATCTAAGTCTCTGGTGAATAAACTGTTCTTGCAGAAAAAGTTGTATAACCTGAGGATGAAATATGGAGACTCGGTGACAGAGCATCTGAATGCATTTAATACTGTGGTAAGTCAGTTAGCATCTGTTGATATTAAAATTTCAGACGAAGATAAGTGCATCAGTTTGTTGTGTTCTCTACAAGATTTGTGGGATAGCCTGGTTATTGCAATAGGTAGTAATGCAATTGCCTTGTAGTTTGATGAAATTGTCTCATCCTTACTGATGGAGGAGATGAGATGGAAAAATAGGGAGAGTCAGAATGGTGATGCCTTGTCTGTACGAGGACGGTCCCAGAACAAAAACAAAAAAAAGTCATCGAGTGGGAGATCTAAATCTAGAGGGAGATATAAATCTCCAGGAAAACCTGTAAAGGTGGTGTGCTGGAAATGTGGAAAGGAAAGGCACTACAAAAGGGACTGTAAATCTAAAGCTCCTGACAAAGGAAAGGGATCTGATGATGCTCCTTCTGCAGAGGCGAAAACCACCTCAGATGAAGGTGGGGATGTGTACTTGGCTTCTTCAAGTACACATGTAGATCATGAGGCATGGTTGATTGACTCAGGTGCATCCTTTCACTTCACTCCCCATAGAGAGTGGTTCTACGAGTATGAGAAATACGATGGTGGTGATGTCTTCTTGGGGTATGACAAGAACGCTAGAATCACTGGTCGCGGAAAAGTAAAGTTGAAGCTGCAAGGTGGAAGGATTAGAACACTTCCGGGTGTTCTGCATATTCTTGCATTAGCCAGAAATCTGATTTTTGTAAGCAAGTTGGATGATGCAGGTGTAAAAACAGTGTTTGAGAAGGATACCTGCAAGATGGTTCGAGGAGCACTAGTATTGATGCGAGGAGTTCGGATTGGAACTCTGTACAAGCTACAAGGTAGCACTGTTATTGATGGGTGCAACAGTTCTGTGGTTCCTGAAAGTGAAACAAAATATCTAGTGGTCTCTAAAGAGACCATGTTGTGGCATCAAAGGCTTGGACATATTGGAGAGAAGGGCCTTCGAATACTTCATGGTAAAGGTATGGTAGAAGGTATGAGTAATATCTCTCTGGATTTTGATTTCTGTGAAAATTGTGTATATGGGAAGCAGAATCGGGTGAGTTTCCCCTCTGGTAGTAAGAGGGCAAAACAGATATTAGAACTTGTGCACAGTGATGTGTTTAGACCTGTGAAGGTTCCATCACTGGGTAAGTCTGTGTACTATGTATCATTTATAGATGACTTCTCAAGGAATACATGGATATATTTCCTTAAGAAGAAATCTGAATTCTTTGACCAGTTTAAAGAACTTAAGGCTCTGGTGGAAAACCAAACAGAGAAGAAGATAAAGATGCTAAGGACAGATAATGGTGGAGAGTTTTGCAGCAAGGAACTTGAAGAATTCTGTAAGAAGTGTTGTATATCATGGCAGAAGACTACTCCATATACACCTTAGAAAAATGGAGTTGTAGAAAGAATGAACAAGACGTTGATGGAAAGGGCAAGAATCATGCTCACTGGTGCAGGGTTAGGACAGGAATTCTGGGCAGAGGCGATGGATACTGCATGTTACCTAGTCAACAGGTCACCTTCATCAGCGTTGGAGGTTAAGACTCCACAAGAGGTATGGACTGGTAAGAAACCCTATCTTTCACATTTAAGGGTATTTGTACGTGATGCATATGTACATGTTCCAAAGGAGAAAAGAACCAAGTTGGATAGTAAATCTGAAAAGTGCATCTTTATTGGGTATAAGGATGGTTTAAAGGGTTATAAGCTTTGAAACCCAGTAACAAGGAAGGATGTGTACAGCTGAGATGTGGTGGTTAGAGGAGTGAAAGATATTATTAAACATGAAGTCGAAAAAAAGGAACCTGAGAAGATAGAGTTTGAGCTAAAGGAGGAAAAATCAGACTCTATAGCAGAGGAGGAATCAGAAGATGAAGAGCCACAAACTCCGGCTATGAGAAGATCAGTTCGAGAAAGAAGGCAGCCTGAAAGGTATAGTCCATCTGCTTTCTGTTCAAATTTTTCTTTGTCTGTTACTGATGATGATCCCGGAACTGTGAAGGAAGCAATAGATTCAGAGGATGGCAAACTCTGGAAAGAGGCCATGATTGATGAAATGGCATCTTTGCACAAAAATGAGGCTTGGGATCTGGTGGAGTTGCTAGCTGGAAGGAAACCCATTGGAAGAAAATGGGTGTTCAAGAAGAAGACAAATGCAGAAGGAAAGGTGGAGAAATACAAAGCTCGGTTGGTAGCAAAAGGTTATTCCTAGGTGCCGGAAATTGATTTTAGTGATATTTTTTCTCTTGTTTCCAAGGTAACTTCTATTAGATTACTTTTATCTATTGATGCTGCTTTTGATTTTGAGGTAGAACAGATGGATGTGAAGACGACATTTCTTCACGGTTATCTAGAAGAGGAAATATACATGAAGCAACCTGAAGGCTTTGCGGTGAAGGGTAAGAAAGAACTGGTATACAAGTTAAAGAAGTCTCTGTATGGGTTAAAACAGTCACCTAGGATGTGGTATCAGAAATTTGATACATTTATACGGGGACTTGGCTTCACCAAAAGCAAAGCAAATCACTGTGTATATTTTAAATTAATTGGTGACCGTGTTATTTATCTGGTCTTGTATGTGGATGATATGTTGCCGGTTGGAAATGACAAAAAAATTATCCAGGATTTGAAGAACCAATTGTCCTCCAAATTTGACATGAAAGATATTGGTGCTGCAAACTATATTTTGGGCATGGAAATTAAAAGAGATTGAGCAACGAGGGAGATCTGGTTAAACCAAAGGAAGTATGTTGAGACAATACTGCAGAGGTTTAATATGCAGGATAGTAAACCGGTGAAGGTTCCTATTCCTGTAGGTGTGAGGTTATCTGCTGAACAGTGTCCCAAGACACAAGAAGAGGAAGAGGACATGTCCCGTGTTCCATATGCAATTGCAGTCGATAGCCTGATGTATGTAATGGTCTGTACTAGACCAGACATTACACATGCAATGGGAGTATTGAGCAGGTTTATGTCAAAATGATGGAAGGAGCACTGGACAACAATGAAATGGGTTTTCAGGTATTTGCATGGCACTAGTGATTATGGTTTGTGCTACCAAGGAAGATTAGGATTGGATAGAACATTGGATATTCGTGGCTTTGTTGATGCAAACTGGGCTGGAGATCTGGATCAAAAAAGATCTACAACTGGGTATGTGCTTAACCTAATTGGAGGCGCAGTCAGTTGGATGAATAAGAAACAATCTGTAGTGGCACTATCAACTATAGAGGCAGAATACATGGAAGCCACTCATGCAAGCAAGGAAGCAGTTTGGTTGTAGAGATTGTGTTCAAGTATGGGGTTAGTACAGGGAGCTATAAGGATAGACTGTGATAGCCAAAGTGCAATTTTCTTGGAAAAGAACCCCGCATATCATTCAAAGACAAAGCACATTGATTTTCAGTATCACTTTGTGAGGGATATGATAGAAGTCAAAGAAGGTGTTGCCAGTAAAGGTGGACACTTTGAAGAATAATGCAGATACATTGACAAAATCTGTGAGCTATGATAATTTCTCTTGGTGTAGAGAGACAATGGACATTTCAGGGCTGGAAAAATGACTAAGCTATCTTGTGGCCCCCTATGGAAAGAAAAAAACAAGTGGGAGAATGTTGGGTTGTGTTATATTCTTTCCACGACTAGCCCACGTAGTTAACTGGGGGTTAGAGGGGAGGGTGGAGCCCCCCTTCATTGCGTCGATTGTGTAGTGGGGTGTCACAGGGGGTTTGAGGTGTACCCGCAACCCCACTTTTTGGTTTTGGACCCTATGTTAGGATGGGCGCACCCACCTATGGTTTTGTGCATGATTTTCACACATGTTTTTGGACACGATGGTTTTCAGTCCATGGTATTGGACGTCATGGTTTTCAGTCCATGGTATTGGACGTGATGGTTTTTCGTCCATAGTATTGGATGCTGTATAAATATGTATTATAACATTGAAAGGAAAATAATGAAAAATCAAGCTAGTAGTCCCGGTTTTGGGATCCATGGGGAAATCTCTCTTCTGTCTATATTGTGCTTCCTTTAACCTTTGTTGAATCTGCTTTACCTGTTCCTCCATTTCTTGAACTAATTTTAGCCCAACTATTACTTGATCCTCCAACTTTTTCCAACTCAAAGGCATCCTACATGGCCTTCCATATAGAGTTTGATAAGGAGGCATCCCAATTGAACTGTGGTAACTGTTATTATAGGCAAACTCTACCAATGGTAAGTACCTTTCCCACTGAGTTTGATTATCCATGACGTACATCCTAAGCATGTCTTCCATAACCTGATTTACTCTTTCAGTCTACCCATCTATTTCTGGATGATATGCAGTGCTCAGGTTCAACTGAGTCCCTAGTGCTGATTGCAAACTTCTCCAAAACCTAGATGTAAATTGAGAGTCTCTATCAGAAATGATCTTTGTGGGTAACCCGTGTAGTTGAATAAATTCACTTATAAACACTCGTGCCACATCAATAACATCGTAAGTGTCTCTTACTGGAATGAAATGGGCACTTTTGGTCAATTTATCAACTATAACCAATATAGCATTGTGCCTCTATGAAGTGAGTGGCAAACCCACAACAAAATCCATGGAAATTACCTCCCATTTAGATATAGGGATGTCATGTGGTTGTAGGAGTCCTACTGGATGGTGATGATCAGCCTTCACTCGTTGACATTCAAGACATTTGGCGACAAACTGGACTATGTCATGCTTCATGCCTGCCCAAAAGAAGAGTTTCTTCGTGTCCGCGTACATCTTCTTTACTCTAGGATGTGCACAATAGAGTGCTCTATGTGACTCTTCGAGGATGGTTCTTCTTATACCCCCTTCCTTAGGTACGTACATTCTCCCTTGAAATCTCAATAGCCCATCTGGTTCAAGGACATATCCCTCAAACTTTGGTTCTATCTGCTTCCCACTCTGGAGTGCTGAGATGACCTTTAGATACCAACTATCTTCAAAGAGTTTCTCCAACACACGTTCCCTTAAATTTACCTTTAAGGCTACTAGGGAGAAGGTTCATGGTCTCCTGCTTAGTGCATCTACCACCACATTCTCCTTTCCCTTGATGTATGAGATCTCAAAATCATACTCATGAATTCACTCCACTGCCTTTGTCTAGCATTCAAATCCCTTTGAGTGAAGAGATGCTTCAAGCTTTGATGATCTATTCTTCACTCAAATCTTCTCCCAGTGAGGTAGTGTCTCCACAGTTTTAAGGTTAACTTCACTGCTGCTAATTCTATGTCATGGGTAGTGTTAACACCCAGGTTGTTCCCTATGACTCCCAAGGGAATACGGCCGGGGTAACCATTAACCAATCTTAAGATCACAGTTTCTAGCCAAACTGTAATCAGAGAGGGCTCTCTCTTTATGATTTGTCTCTGTTATGATGGTGTTTTAGGCTAGGTATTATGCTCAGGTTTTGGTTTATGTTTTGGTTGAAGGATTTCTTTCAAGTCTTAAGATGTATTGTTTAGAGAGTAATATATCATTGGGCAATGGAGTCTGGAGTTGTGAAATGCTTTGAAATGCAGGATTGGTGTTGTTCAAACTGCAGGGCCGATTGTGTATCTCAGATAAACAAATTTAACTTGAATGGTGAGGCATGTCAGCCAACAGAAAGCAATTAAGAATTCTCTATTAAACTGGTGAGGTGAAAATGAAACACGTTGCACAGGAGAAAACTTGAATTCCTGAGACAAAGGTCACTGTGAAAGATGTATTCTGAAAGTGCAGCAATTAAGAATTACACTTATCAAGATTACAGCTGAAGAAAACATTCATTAACAACAGAGATTGAACTCAGGGTATTTCTTGAATAAATCCTGAAAGTTATTCTTTTTCCTTGTTGTTGAATATTCAAAAATTAGAAACATATATGGGTTTTAACAAATCAAAAATACATAACAGAGAGAGTTATAGAGACTTATTGTATTGTGTAATACACAGGAATCCAGCAGTTTTCAACAGACACCAGAACGCATTCAACACTTCAAAAATCCGAGAAATTCCATCACTTTCTTTATTAAACTTCTGAAAGGATTACAGCATAAGTACTTCTTCAGGAGAAATCAACAACAACCCTTGCAAACTCATGCGAAGGGGACTTTATAGAAGTGTTTATACAAAATATCTCAGGCATTGAGTCATCTGAGAGAGAAAATATCTTCATTACTTCGTACAGAAAAGTAGAAAAGAAGTTATTACAGCTTTGAATGCAGTATAACTGCTCTTTAAGTCTGTCAGAGGATATTTTGACCTTTGGAGGTCAGTGAGTCGGTTGAACCGCTTTGCTTTAATGCTGGAAAATGTGCCTTTAAGTTTGCTGCGCTGTGTCTTCTCGGCTCTGCCAGCTGTGGTTCCCTACTTTTGCTTCGTTGGCTGAAATTTTTGCTGAGTTGGCTCAGCTTTAATCTTTAATGCATGCTGATTTTGTTAAACTATGCTTTGCATAACAATTCATATTTTAAAAACAAAATTTGGTGAATGACTCACTGTCTATAAAATTTTATGTATTGTATTTGTCCACCAGTCTTGTGTAGGGAGTTGATGCCTGAGAATTGCATCCATAGTCTCCTCTGCCTCTGTATACTTGTAAAAATTGGGAGCCACCTCAAACAGGTGATTGATCTCATTCATTATAAAAAATAGACTTTCTACCTTGTTGTAGATAGTCTATCCTGTAGCTGGCCCTGTTTCTTCTGAGTTGCTGGGCTTCTCATTGATTTCGTTTGTGGCAAATGCATTCACTCTTTTGGCATACTACTCATGAATGAGCAGTCTCCCTGCACTGTTCAGTAAGCTAGGGAGTCCTCTGTTTTGCAGCACCAGGAATTTATCCATGAACCTTTCCACCTCGGTCTGCATGTCCTGGGTTCTTCTCTCCAATGTCTGCACCAAATTCCTCAATGTGAGAACCCTTTTGATCAACTGAATGGTCTCAGTTCTATTGGGAATTCCCATGTTTTCCAGCTAAGTACTTGTTCTATTATTCAGCACATTGATCATCCTGGTGGCAACTTCAGGCATGTTGCCTAGAGCAGCCCTTGACTTGTGAATTTCAGCTTGTGCTTTTGGGATGAGCTCTAGCTGCTCATGGATTGTCTCTATATACTGCCATTGGTCAGTAATAGACTGGCCAATGTTGGCCCATAGCATTGCCTTAAGCCCAGCTATAACTTTATCTAATTTGAGCTCATTTTCTAGCTCTTTTATCCTATCTTTGAGGGCTTTCACCTCCCTGTCCTTCTCTGCCACCGCTTGCTTGGATTTATCATATCTGTCATTCACCTTGGCCAATTTATCCCTGGTCTCATTCAGCTCTGCCATTTGAGCTTCCAGGGCTTGAATCTCATTTTTTAGCTTTTGCATGTCCAAGCTAGGGGCCTGATCTGTTGGTGGAGGTGCTGAAGTAGGTGGTGCAACTTGATCAGTCTGTTGGGGGGGAGGAACAGTAGTTGGGGCAGATTCCTCAAGGTTTATGATTTGAGGAGGAGGCTGAGAGGTCTGCCCTTCTTCTCTTTGTTTTAAGGCTGCCTGTAGTGCTGTTTTTGCAGCCTCCGATTCTCCCAGCTTTTCCTGAGTTTGGATTAGCTGCTTATACAGATATATCAACAAGGTTGTGGCCCGCTGATCATGTCTTTACTGGGCAAGCTCATCTGTTTGAGGGTGAATTGTGGCTGGGAGTTTGATCTTTCTCCTCAAGGCTGCCATGTATGCATCCCTCAATTTTAATATCTCTTGTATGCCTTTGATATCTTTGGGATCATGCCCCATCTCTATGATGATGTCCTCTAAGGACCTTATTCTGTTGTCCTTTGCCTGGGATGATGCTCTCTCCAACTCTAGCTGAGAGGCTGTATTGTTAAGGCTATTTTGTAGCCTGTAGTTATCCAATGTTTGGTCTGCCAAGGAAGCATAGACCATCTCACCCGTTTGCTTATGTAGTTCTATCTTATCCATAGGGTGGATATCCTTGGCAAGGACTTCCAGGTTAGTCCTCAAGTAGTCAGAGGCAGATTGGGGCTGCACTGCTGTTGGCATAAAATGACTCATGATCATTTTGCCTTCCTGCACATCATATGCAGACATGAGTCTTTGTTGATTGGTGGGAGCCATGTTCAACAGATGGTTATACAGCTGTATCTTGATGGGCTCATTTCTCCTCTTAATGTCGATGAACTGTTGTTTAATGCTGGGTCCACCTTCTCTTTGCTGATTTGAGGAACTTACTTCTCCTCCCATTGCTCTATCCTGTTCCTGTTGAAAGGAACTTGCTGATGCTTCCCTGCTGGGTGGGACCATACCAAAAGACTGTCCTATTGGCATTTCTTCCTCTGAGAAGGGATTAATTCTCTGTCTTTTCTCCCCATGAGATGCTGATGTTGTAAGGGGAGTCTCTCTGTCCCTTTTCCTGCTTGTATCCTCCTTTTGTGGAGTTTGGAGGATTGATGCCTCAGCTGAAGTTTCTTGCCTTGGAGGCACAGTTTGTTCAGTGGATTTAGGGGCTTCCCCTGTTTGCTCTTGCTGGACAGGCTGTTCCTGCCTTTGTTCTTCCTATTGTTGCTGTTCTTCTTGCTGCTGCCCTTCTCCCTGCTGCTCCATCTCTTCTTGTTGCTGCACTAGTGTTTCCATTTGCTCTTCAGTCATAGGAGGTGGCTGTTCCACCTGCTTTTCTTTGCCTTTGGCTGTCTGTGCAGTATTCATGGCAGCTTGCTGATGTGTTGTTGAGGATGAGGCAACTGCTCCAAGTTGTCTTTTGTATGAGAGGGGGACCTGTCCACAAGTTTCTAAATCAGTTTCCTTTTGAATATTTCTGGCCTCTCTTTCTAGCAGCTCTTCACTAGTGATTTCCTCTTCTAGGGTGCCCTCTTCCCAGCTTAATGCATTGGCATACTGCTCAATCTCAGGCTGCCTCACATGTGAATAGGTACCCAATTTGTATCTTATCCTCCTGAGGGAAACAAAATGATTGGGGTCATAGGGTATCCACTCAAAGCTAGTTTGCAGTTTGAGGGCCTCTAGGATACTGTTTGCCTCTTTCCATCCCTCCTCTTTTTTGTTATATAGGAAAGGGCCCAGCTGGCTCCTTACCTTCAACTGTGCCTTCTTGTTCTTACTTTGGAAGTGGAGGTAGTCGGCATTCCCAAATTGCCTGAAGTATTCGAGGGCAAAAAGCCTCATGGGGACATACCTTGGCAGCCTAAAAGGCTTCAACTCACATCCATATACTCTAATGACTGTGTGGTCTTGGTAAAAGTACCAGTTACCAATGCTGTAGGTTTTGTTCAGATGGAGAATTCTCCTCATGTCATCAGTTAGCCTTGGAGGAGGAACACCATACAATAATGTCATAGCTGGATGTATGAATAAGTCTATGAACTCACAGTATGTGTATGGTGACACAGAGGTGCAATGAAAAACAGAGGTCCAAAACACAACTGACCTTGGATTCCCCTGGGCATTAACTTGTTTCAGGGGAATGAAGAAGCTGCCTGGTTGATTAAACAAGAATAGATGATAAATGTAGGAAGTATATCTGAACAGTCTTTCCCTTTGCAGATTCATCAGCTGGTCATGGATCCTATCTGCAATATATGTGGCATAGTCATAATGTACAGCTGGAGGCTTTCCAGGAGAGAATATAGACAGCATTTCCATTATAATTTCATCCACATCCTCCATTCCCTTGAACCCTAGGACATAGCTGATCAAATCCACTAGCATTCTGCCCAATTCATTTAAGTAAACATATCCAATAGGAGGAGTTCTGATGGCTTCAGAGCCTGGTTGCACAAATAGCTGGTTGATTTTGATGATCTGGTCATTTGACAACTTGTTCCCCTTCTTTATCAAGTTCTGCATGTAGAGGGGGGTCAATGGTTTTGCAGTGTGGAAATGCAACATCTCATTTATGCTCTCTGGGGTGATATGGAACAGAATTGAGCCTGTAGGGCTGAGGACAGCTCTTTGGCATGGATCATAGCACTCCTGGCATCTGTGGATCAATTCAGGCATAGGATTTACCTGGGGGAGGTTGTAGATGGGCAAGTTTGAGTCCCAAATCCCTAGGATATCAGCTCCACTAAGGTGCTGGGCTTTCAACTCATTTAGCATCTGAATATTATATTTAGAGCCTAATGGAAACCAGTCTAACATTTGATAATCCATATCTCCCAGAGCTTTCCATTCTAACTCCCTGTGAGGGGCATTGAGAGGCTTGATGTTCAGTGCAATTGGAGTTTCCATGGTCTATTAAGCTTCTGTCTTGCAGGTGAACTGGTTGAAGTAGGCAGAACAACACAGAAGTGATTACTTGCAATGAAAGTGTGAATTTCAGGGACCAGAGGGTGAAGTGGGCACACAGCAATTGAAATACTGTTTGAATTATGAATAAGACCAATGTCTGGTCTCACTTTGTCTTTTGTGGCAGGTTTTTGATGGATTGACCAACTGTTTCACGATTGCGCGAGCAGTTTATAGTTTTTTATAAGAACTCGGGAAATCAAGGCTCAGCTGGTGGTTTTCGGGCTCACAGTTGTAAATGGGGGCTAGGCATCAAGATTCACCGGTGAATTTTGAGAGTTTTATGTCGCTTAAGCTCTTTCGAGGGAAATCACAGACAGAGTAGGTATATGAAGGATTTTAATGGAGAATACCTGGTAAAGAGCGAGCAATGGTCACGGATGACTGTGGAAATGGCGCGCTGGACATCTCCAAGTTGGCTTCAGCAAAGGTGGTGTAACTTGGACGTAACAATCATGCAGAGAAAGCAACAGTTCTGGCAGCAAAAGTACGAAAAAACGCAAAAATTGGCCTAAATATGGACTTTTGGCATTTTGGCGCGTTTTCTCGGATGACGTCATAGGGTGGGGTCAAGCTCAGATGACGTCAGCATGACGTCATCGGGTGAGGTGGCGAGCTACTACTGGTCCATGGGGATGATGCGGTGGTAGACACGTTGGCACGGGGGCGGACAAGAGTACTGATGCGATGGCAGGGTTGCGATGACGTGGGTCTGACGCGGGACCAGCGACCCGGGCGGTAAGTGACATAGCGGTTACGGTTAAGTGTCGTAGCGGTTACGGTCTCCGGAGCGGTTACGATACGGCCCTGGTTTTGTCAGAGGCCGCTCCGAGAGACCCGAGAGGGTGACGCGTGGCCGCGCCATGACGTATCCCTTCGTCATTTTCTCGGGCGCTAATTGTCTGTCGTGGGGGCCGCTCCGATACCAATGAGGGTCGTCGGATCCCATGGGTCCGATCCGACGATGGACGGGAGGGAAATGTGATCGGTGGATACGGATGCGGGCGGGTATAATTTAATATTTGTTTTTTGAAAGCAGCGCCCGGCGGAAAACCTTAGGGTAGGGGTTTTTTGTAAGGTTTTCAATGTATTTTGGAAAATCACATATATGCGCCAACTTTGGTTAAGCGGCGAAAGTGGGTTTTTTGGGTTTTTTTCACAGTTTCAAAGGGTTTTAGGGGTAGGAAGGGGTTTTTATAGGGTTTTCTTTGCAAATGATGGTTTGATGAGTGGAATGACTTGGAACAAGGGGGAGAGATGAGGTATAGGTTCATCAAAGTGACCAGATGTCATTTTGATTCCTTTTTAAGAGAACATATGGCTATAATGCCAAGGGGAGGGATATTTATACAAAATTTGGGGTTTATACACCATGGTGTTAATACTAGTAGGGGAAAGGTAATATAGGGGATTTACATAGTAAAGTTAGAGTTAATATGGGGGGAAGATGTGAATGAGGGGGGAAAATCACTAAGTTTATTTGAAACTTACTTAGTTTAGGGAGTAGATCAAAATGAAAAGAGTTTAGACAAGAAATGTGGCTTCTAAAAAGATTAAGAACCACCATGAAACCATAATCTCTTCCATGAATCTCAGCTGATGAGGGAGTGTTAGTAATGAAATGGAGAGGGGAGGAAGGGAGGTTAGACATGCTTCCTGCTTGCTGCAACTTGATGAAGAATGACACCTTCTCAATTCATTGATTTTGCTTTGGTAGACAAAGTTAGCACACATGCAACTGATAAGAAATGGCCCTTCTGCAACCCCAACTGCCTACCCATCTATTTGCCTAGCATTTTTTATTTCTTCTTGGAGGGTGCACTTGGACTTGCAGACCCTTACTTGCCTTTTCTTTTCTTTGGCTTTTCTTTTGTTTTTCTATCTACTTCTACCCTTATTTCTTCCAAGGTCCCAGATTAAGCTGTTGGGAGCCTTTTTTCTCTACCTAAACTACTTGTCTGCCAAGATTAAACAGTTTGGACAGACTCCTTTCTCTATTCTACAACTGAAAATTTAAAACATGACATGATCCAGATTAGATTGTTGGACCATCCATCAAAATTTGAGTCCTTACCAAGCTATAAGCACAGATTGGGTTCTCTTGGAAATATGTGATCTTTGATTCATCAAAGCAGAGCATATTTGGACCTTTTCATAGCCAATCATGAAATATGAAACCTATTGGTATAGGTAGCTAACAGTGGCTCCACATGGGGATGGTATTTCATTTGAAAGACCAAGAACAGCAGGTCGGATTGCCTTGCTCTTTGACTGCTCTTGCCAATCTTGAAGTTTGCTGCTTTGAAATGCCAAAATTGTGTGCTCCTCTTCTTGGTAGACCTCTGATTCAATTTACCTTTTGCTGGCAGTTTTAAGAAAATTTTGAGAAATTTCATATTTACATGTTACCAGAAAGTAATATATACATTTGGGTATGTACAATGGAAGCTCATGCTCTACTTATGGGTGGTAGTCAAAATAGTGCTTCAGCATCCTACCATTCACAGGACCTTCATCCAAGTCAGTTTTAGTTAGACTTTTAAGGAAATAGGTATTGTTTCCTTGCACTGCTTGGACAGCAAATGGTCCTCTCCAAAGAGAATCAAATTTTCCATGTTTTCCTTTATCCTCTCTTCTTGCATCCCACTTGAGGACTTTGTCTCCCATGCTGAAATCTTCTGCCTTAGTTCTTCTATCAAAGGCCTTCTTTAGTTTTTCTTGTAGGACTTGAACTCTGCTGAAAACTTGGTCTCTAGTTTGCTGTAAACAAATTATTTGATTGATCCTTCTTTGCATATCATTTGGTTCAGCTTGGATTTCTTGAAGAAGCTTCATAACAGGCACCCCTAGTGATGAAGGAAATTTGGCCTCTAATCCATAAACCAACTCATATGGGCTGGTCCCAATTGATCTTTTGGTTGTTAGTCTATCTGCCCATAGGGCATTCATAAGCTTCTTATGCCAATTCTTTTTGTTCTCTTCTAGCACTTTCTTTATGATGTTTACCAGACTTTTATTTGATGACTCAGCAAGGCCATTTCCTTGGGGATAGTATGCAGTAGAATGGCCCAAAGTGATGTGAAATTTATGGCAGAAGTTCACCATTTTCTTGGATCTGAAAGCAGCAGCATTGTCTGTTATT
The DNA here is from genome assembly GCA_031772625.1 of Pinus tabuliformis. Classification (NCBI taxonomy): domain Eukaryota; kingdom Viridiplantae; phylum Streptophyta; class Pinopsida; order Pinales; family Pinaceae; genus Pinus; species Pinus tabuliformis. The sequence continues at coordinate 1,655,646,712 of CM062816.1, forward strand.
ATTTTATCAGGATAGCCAAATCTAGCCAATATGTTGTTCTCCAAGAACTGAATGATAGTGGAATCATTTGCTTGTCTGCATGGAACAGCTTCAATCCACTTGGTGAAGTAGTCTGTGGCTGTTAAGATCCATCTATGTTGGCCTGAGGATGAGGGATGAATTTCCCCAATGAAATCCAAGCCCCACTGTTGGAAAGGTCTTTCTGTTGCAATAGGCCTCAAGGGAAGGGGAAGCAACTGTCTTTTTCCCTCAAACACTTGACATTTATGACATGAGGTGGTGAATTTCTCGACATCAAAGAACATGGTGGGCCAGTAGTACCCAGCCCTTAGTATTTTATCCACAGTGGACTTCCAGTATAAGTGTCCACCACAGTCACCTGCATGAAATTCCTTTATGATTTTGTCAGTTTCATTCTCAATTAGGCAGTTTAGCAATATTCCTTCATGATTTTTCCACAATAAATTTCCATCCATAACACAAAATTTAGAAGCTTTCATTTTTAGGAACCTACATTTAGTTCTGGACAATCCTGGGGGAGCACACAGGTTTTGCAATACATAACATATATCAGAGTACCAAGGGGATTGCTCAAAGGCTACATTGATCTTTGGAGTCGCCAGCTCCTGTTCACTGTCCAGTTGGTTAATGTCTAAGGCTTGGAAATTTGCTTCTGTCATTAATTTAGCCAAGCCTTGCCCTTTTATTAGTTTTGTAGGTTTTATCTCAATGTCAAATTCCAAGATGTTGGCAATCCACTTTCCTCTTCTGCCCTCTAAATTTTCTTGGGTGAGAATGTCTTTGACAATAGGACTTGGCACATATGCTATAACATGGGAATAAAGGATGTAAATCCTAAAGTCTTTAATGGCTTTGACCAAAGCATAAGCTTGTTTTTCCATGATTTGATATTTTAAAGGTGCATCTCTAAGAGCTTTGCTAAAGAAAGCAATTGGCTTCTCATTTCCTTGGTCATCTTTTTGCAGTAAAACAGCAGCAATAGTATGCTCGGAGGCAAAAGAGAAAATGATAAAGTTCCTGTCAAATTGAGGATTGGTTAGCACTGGGGTTTGAGTAAGGGCCAGTTTTATACCTTCAAAGGCCTGATTGGCTTCAACAGTCCACTTGACTTTTGAATCTTTCTTTAGCATGTTATTTAATAATCTGATTAGTTCTGCTAAGTTTGGGATAAACCTTCTTAAGAAATTGATTTTTCCCAAGAATCCTTGCAACTCTTTGACATTTCTTGGGTGGGGCATTTGTAGGATAGCCTGTATCCTATCTGGGTCAATTCTAATGCCATCTTTAGAAATGATGTGGCCCAACAGCTTACCTTCCTCTAAACCAAACAGGGATTTCTTGGGATTTAAGGAAATTCCATATTTTCTACATTTTAGGAAGATCTGTCTCAAATGCTTTATATGTTCTTGGTCTGATTTTGAGAAAGGTGTAAGGTCATCTAGGTAAATGACTAAAAAGTCATGAATCTCTTTGGAAAAAGCAATGTCCATGGCTCTTTGAAAAGTTGCCCCTGCATTTTTCAATCCAAAAGGCATCTTTACATATTTGAAAGTTCCCCATGGGGTTGTAAATGCAGTTTTGTCTTGGTCATCAGGGTGCACCAAGATTTGATTGAAGCCTGAAAATCCATCCAGTAATGAGATCCTTGAGGCCCCTACCACTCTTTGGAGAATGTGATCCATCTTGGGTAAGGGATAGTTGTCTTTGAGGGATACTTGGTTCAGATTCCTTAAGTCCACACACAGCCTAATTTCACCAGTCTTATTTCTTGTAGGGACTAAGTTGGAGATCCATTCAGAGAATCTGATTGGTGCTATGATGCCAGCCTTGAACATTTTCTGTACTTCTTGTTCCATTGCTGGGAGAAGCATAGGATTAATTCTCCTCAGTTTTTGTTTAAAGGGTTTTTGATCAGGCTTGAGAGGGATAGTGTGCTGGATTACAGAGGTTTCATAGGACTTTAGGTCCTCATAACTCCACGCAAAGACATCCTGGAACTCCTTAAAGAGGTCAATGTATTTAGGCTTTTGGTTAGGAGGTAAAGAAGCAGACAATTTAATTATTTTGGGTTTGTCAATTGTACCTATGTTACATTCTTCAATGGCTGCATTTAAGGGCTGCATTTTTGGTTTTTTGGGAATATCATTTGAGTCAAAGATGTCCTCTAGTGGGGTTAGGCCTGTTGGTAGAAAATTGTCTTTTAGCTCTATGATTTCAGTTTCAGCATTGGCCGTTTCCTCACCATTGATTGATTGAATTTGCTGAATGTTGTCTATGTTGAAAATAGTTGGATTTAGTATTTGTTTTGCTGTTCTAGGTGATATTGGGTGAGCAATCTATTGAAACTGTATTTGTGATGGACTTGCTCCATCAAGTATTTGTGATTGACTTGCTGTCTCAAGTATTTGTGATTGACTTGCTGTCTCAAGTATTTGTGATTGACTTGCTGTCTCAGTGTCAATATTTAATCCTGCAAATTCTTGTTGCAGAGTTAAAAAACTGGTTTATTTGCTTGTCATCCTCAAATACTTGCCAATCATTGACATTGTTTGGAATGGAGGGTCTGTGTTTTACCTCAGCTGTAAAACAATGATGGGGCTCAAAAGGCAGTTTGCAGGTACTTGCAAAGGTGACTAAACTATGAGCATGTAGATTGTGGGTTCTGGGAATTTTAGTGATTTGGAATTTAGAGACAAAGTTTAGTACCTCAGTAACAGCAGACCTATAAGTCCTTAGTCTTTTGTCATTGGTGACAAAGTTTCCCTTCACTTGTTGAATAACTAAATCTGAATCACCCATGATTGAAACCCTGGCAGCTTGTAAGAACTTTACTAACTTGAGGCCTAGTAAAAGAGCTTCATATTCTGCCATGTTATTAGTACATCTGAAGTTTAATCTATAGGCTCTGCCTTCTGCATGAGTATTTTCTTTGTTGTGTACCCAAACTCCAGCTCTTGCCCCTAATTTGTTGACTGAGCCATCAAATTCAAGGAACCATAGAATATCCTGTTGGGAAGGAGACTTAATGATCTGTTCATGGGCTGGCAATGTGAGTAGCAGTTGTGGTTTTTCCTCTAGCTTGTCTTCTAGGACAGTCTCATCGTTTGATTGGGTGTTCTTGACATTTAGAACAACAGCAGTATCTAGTGTTTGATTGACTGTTGTCTCATAGGTGATAATTCTTTCATTTGAGTCTTCCTCTTGTATGAATATCTCAGTTTCAACCTCACCTTTTGAGGGGGTTGTGGTGTCATTGAAGAGAATGTATGAGTCTATGTCTGAATGGATAGCATATATGGGAAAGTTTTGAGGCTTTTCTTCACTGCTGACCATGTATTTCATGAGTGTTTCTCTGTACAGTCTTTTTGGTTGCCCAAAAACAGAGATGGTGGCATATGACATGTCTAATTGCAGGGAACCTTGGAGTTTAGCTCCCCAAGATCTTGACAACAGCATCCCATACTTAGGTGGGATATCAGCAACTACCACATCCATTAGGATTGTCTTGTTTGGGTATTGAACCAGAGACACACATAAATCTTTTATGAGACCTAGACACTTGACTTGGCTGGAGTCAAAGGAAAACAGGTCCTTGTATGGTCTTGTTATGTCTAAATTCAATCTCTCCATGACCGCTTTTGGCATGAGATTGTGAGAGGCACCTGAGTCAAACATTGCGTTACATAATATTTTATCATGAATATGTAAACTAACATAGAAAGGTAACACCCCTGTGACTACTATTTTTCCATCCACTTCTGGGCCAAACAGGAGTTCTGGGGTGTCATCCAGCACATTAACATCATCTTTGTTGCTAGTGAGTTGCAGGGACTTCTTAATTTGTAGTTTGTAGATGTCATGCTTGGCTAGTTCCGAAAGCGGGATTGCTACTTTTAGTTTGCCAATTTCAGTTTCTAGATCAAAAGATTTTTCAGATTGGGTCTTGGGGTTATAGGTGATAGTCCTTTCCTTGTTCATTAAATCTTCTTCTTGATTTTTATCTTGATTTTGGGACTTATCCTTTTTACTCATCTCTTGAGGAGAAATAGTTGAATAAGGATGAGAAGGGGGAGTGACCATAGGCTGCTGTTTTAAGGACAGTGGTTCAGTGACCTCCTCAACAATCACTTCTTCTGTATGTGAATTTATTTTGTCATTAGGTTCTGTGACTATGACTCTTTCAGGCTGCTGATTATCCTTTTCCTTTTCAGGCTGGTTAACATTCACAGTTCTGCTCCTCAGCTTGTATTGTTTATGGACTTCATAAACAACAGTGTCATAGCCTTGTTTGAAGTCAAAGGATTCACCTGATTTAGTTTGGAATAGTTTGATTTCATCATCCTCATGATCTTCTTGTGTTAAGAAGACTTGACTTTCACCATCTAGACCCATCAAGTTAATCTCAGGATCTTCATTGGGCTCTATTGATGTAGAAGTTTCTGCATAATTTTCTTGGAAAGGGGGTCTTATGTCTTGGTCAGCACTGGTCTTGCCGACATTTGGGTTTTGAGTTCTCCTGAAATTTGGATTCCTAGGAGGGTTATTTTTTGGTGCTTCCCATGATGATTTTCTTTCAACTGATTCCACTCTATCCCCCAATCTTTTCATTCCATTGAGTATTGCATCCAGCTTCTGATCAAAGGCAGAGGGTTCCTCTTTGAAAGCAGTCCTCTTTTCCAACCTTGCCCTGTTTCTTTTGGCAATTAGGTTGGCTTCCACTGTAACAGCAACCCTTTGGGCCTCTGCAAGGGATTGAGGATCTCTTTCCTTCAACTGATAGGCCATGTCAGGGTCAAAACCATCAGGGAATTTGTACAAGGCTAAATCAGGAGGAGGTCTTAAATTTTGTGGAATCGCGTTATATACATTGTTAAATCTTGCACAATACTCCAAAACGGTCTCTTGGGGACCTCTTTTGATAGTGTCATATTCCCCAAGTATGTGCAGAGGATATTTCTTCTTTTCCCATCTACTGGTAAAGGCTTGATACAGTTCATCAGGAGTTGTGATGGAGTTTGCATTCAGGGATCTAAACCAAGTTCTTACATCCCTAGTTAGGCTTTGAACAAACATCCTCATTCTGACACTGTCATCATCTATTTCATAGGTCTCAAAATGGTCTTGCATCCTCTTAGCATGCTGGACAGCTGTCAGAGGGCCATTGGAGTCAAAATATGAGATTTTGGTTTGGTAATCTTGGGGTAGAGCTGCAGCATTAGCTGGTATCTGCAAGGGTGCATATCTGTTAGCCATATTTACAGGATTTAGAGGATTAACAGGGGCAGCTGGGATAATAGGAACAGTGGGTACCACAGGGGTGACAAGTAGGGGTGAACCTAGAGTGTTGGTAGAGGGGATATGTGCAGTGGATGAAGATGTGAGAGGAGGACTCTGAGATGTGGATGGTGAACTAGGGGAATTAGGGGTAGACCGGAAGAGGACCTTGCATGGGGTAGAGATAAGGCTAGGATGATCTGAATCTGAGGTTAAATCAGCAGGCTGCTCCTGCCTTTGCTGCCTCCTAATGTTTCTAGGGATGGTATTTGGATTATCAACAATGATGGGTGGATTAGGGTCAGGATTTGCCCTAGTGTGCCGTGGATTTTTCTTAGGAGCCAGTTTCTAACTGTTTTTTAGGATTTTATAGGAAGTTTTTATATTTGTAAGGACTGGATAAAGATTTTAGAATGGCTATATATATTTCAAACTAAGATGAAGATTCCCTAAAAAGCTCTTCCCTAAAGCTGTTAATGTGATACAGAAACAGATTAAAGGCCTCTTGACTGATTTCAGGCTTGATAGTAGCTATGGAAGATATATAGTAATTGAAAAATCTCAAGCACTCCCTAGTGGAGTCGCCAATTATGTTAACACCCAGGTTGTTCCCTATGACTCCCAAGGGAATACAGCCGGGGTAACCACTAACCAATCTTTGGATCACAGTTTCTAGCCAAACTGTAATCAGAGAGGGCTCTCTCTTTATGATTTGTCTCTGTTATGATGGTGTTTTAGGCTAGGTATTATGCTCAGGTTTTGGTTTATGTTTTGGTTGAAGGATTTCTTTCAGGTCTTAAGATGTATTGTTTAGAGAGTAATATATCATTGGGCAATGGAGTCTGGAGTTGTGAAATGCTTTGAAATGCAGGATTGGTGTTGTTCAAACTGCAGGGCCGATTGTGTATCTCAGATAAACAAATTTAACTTGAATGGTGAGGCATGTCAGCCAACAGAAAGCAATTAAGAATTATCTATTAAACTGGTGAGGTGAAAATGAAACACGTTGCACAGGAGCAAACTTGAATTCCTGAGACAAAGGTCACTGTGAAAGATGTATTCTGAAAGTGCAGCAATTAAGAATTACACTTATCAAGATTACAGCTGAAGAAAACATTCATTAACAACAGAGATTGAACTCAGGGTATTTCTTGAATAAATCCTGAAAGTTATTCTTTTTCCTTGTTGCTGAATATTCAAAAATTAGAAACATATATGGGTTTTAACAAATCAAAAATACATAACAGAGAGAGTTACAGAGACTTATTGTATTGTGTAATACACAGGAATCCAGCAGTTTTCAACAGACACCAGAACGCATTCAACACTTCAAAAATCCGAGAAATTCCATCACTTTCTTTATTAAACTTCTGAAAGGATTACAGCATAAGTACTTCTTCAGGAGAAATCAACAACAACCCTTGCAAACTCATGCGAAGGGCACTTTATAGAAGTGTTTATACAAAATATCTCAGGCATTGAGTCATCTAAGAGAGAAAATATCTTCATTACTTCGTACAGAAAAGTAGAAAAGAAGTTATTATAGCTTTGAATGCAGTATAACTGCTCTTTAAGTCTGTCAGAGGATATTTTGACCTTTGGAGGTCAGTGAGTCGGTTGAACCGCTTTGCTTTAATGCTGGAAAATGTGCCTTTAAGTTTGCTGCGCTGTGTCTTCTCGGCTCTGCCAGCTGTGGTTCCCTACTTTTGCTTCGTTGGTTGAAATTTTTGCTGAGTTGGCTCAGCTTTAATCTTTAATGCATGCTGATTTTGTTAAACTGTGCTTTGCATAACAATTCATATTTTAAAAACAAAATTTGGTGAATGACTCACTGTCTATAAAATTTTATGTATTGTATTTGTCCACCAGTCTTGTGTAGGGAGTTGATGCCTGAGAATTGCATCCATAGTCTCCTCTGCCTCTGTATACTTGTAAAAATTGGGAGCCACCTCAAACAGGTGATTGATCTCATTCATTATAAAAAATAGACTTTCTACCTTGTTGTAGATAGTCTGTCCTGTAGCTGGCCCTGTTTCTTCTGAGTTGCTGGGCTTCTCATTGATTTCGTTTGTGGCAAATGCATTCACTCTTTTGGCATACTGCTCATGAATGAGCAGTCTCCCTGCACTGTTCAGTAAGCTAGGGAGTCCTCTGTTTTGCAGCACCAGGAATTTATCCATGAACCTTTTCACCTCGGTCTGCATGTCCTGGGTTCTTCTCTCCAATGTCTGCACCAAATTCCTCAATGTGAGAACCCTTTTGATCAACTGAATGGTCTCAGTTCTATTGGGAATTCCCATGTTTTCCAGCTGAGTACTTGTTCTATTATTCAGCACATTGATCATCCTGGTGGCAACTTCAGGCATGTTACCTAGAGCAGCCCTTGACTTGTGAATTTCAGCTTGTGCTTTTGGGATGAGCTCTAGCTGCTCATGGATTGTCTCTATATACTGCCATTGGTCAGTAATAGACTGGCCAATGTTGGCCCATAGCATTGCCTTAAGCCCAGCTATAACTTTATCTAATTTGAGCTCATTTTCTAGCTCTTTTATCCTGTCTTTGAGGGCTTTCACCTCCCTGCCCTTCTCTGCCACCACTTGCTTGGATTTATCATATCTGTCATTCACCTTGGCCAATTTATCCCTGGTCTCATTCAGCTCTGCCATTTGAGCTTTCAGGGCTTGAATCTCATTTTTTAGCTTTTGCATGTCCAAGCTAGGGGCCTGCTCTGTTGGTGGAGGTGCTGAAGTAGGTGGTGCAACTTGATCAGTCTGTTGGAGGGGAGGAACAGTAGTTGGGGCAGATTCCTCAAGGTTTATGATTTGAGGAGGAGGTTGAGAGGTCTGCCCTTCTTCTCTTTGTTTTAAGGCTGCCTGTAGTGCTGTTTTTGCAGCCTCCGATTCTCCCAGCTTTTCCTGAGTTTGGATTAGCTGCTTATACAGAGATATCAACAAGGTTGTGGCCTGCTGATCATGTCTTTGCTGGGCAACCTCATCTGTTTGAGGGTGAATTGTGGCTGGGAGTTTGATCTTTCTCCTCAAGGCTGCCATGTCTGCATCCCTCAATTTTAATATCTCTTGTATGCCTTTGATATCTTTGGGATCATGCCCCATCTCTATGATGATGTCCTCTAAGGACCTTATTCTGTTGTCCTTTGCCTGGGATGATGCTCTCTCCAACTCTAGCTGAGAGGCTGTATTGTTAAGGCTATTTTGTAGCCTGTAGTTATCCAATGTTTGGTCTGCCAAGGAAGCATAGACCATCTCACCCGTTTGCTTATGCAGTTCTATCTTATCCATAGGGTGGATATCCTTGGCAAGGACTTCCAGGTTAGTCCTCAAGTAGTCAGAGGCAGATTGGGGCTGCACTGCTGTTGGCATAAAATGACTCATGATCATTTTGCCTTCCTGCACATCATATGCAGACATGAGTCTTTGTTGATTGGTGGGAGCCATGTTCAACAGATGGTTATACAGCTGTATCTTGATGGGCTCATTTCTCCTCTTAATGTCGATGAACTGTTGTTTAATGCTGGGTCCACCTTCTCTTTGCTGATTTGAGGAACTTACTTCTCCTCCCATTGCTCTATCCTGTTCCTGTTGAAAGGAACTTGCTGATGCTTCCCTGCTGGGTGGGACCATACCAAAAGACTGTCCTATTGGCATTTCTTCCTCTGAGAAGGGATTAATTCTCTGTCTTTTCTCCCCGTGAGATGTTGATGTTGTAAGGGGAGTCTCTCTGTCCCTTTTCCCGCTTGTATCCTCCTTTTGTGGAGTTTGGAGGATTGATGCCTCAGCTGAAGTTTCTTGCCTTGGAGGCACAGTTTGTTCAGTGGATTTAGGGGCTTCCCCTGTTTGCTCTTGCTGGACAGGCTGTTCCTGCCTTTATTCTTCCTGTTGTTGCTGTTCTTCTTGCTGCTGCCCTTCTCCCTGCTGCTCCATCTCTTCTTGTTGCTGCACTAGTGTTTCCATTTGCTCTTCAGTCATAGGAGGTGGCTGTTCCACCTGCTTTTCTTTGCCTTTGGCTGTCTGTGCAGTATTCATGGCAGCTTGCTGATGTGTTGTTGAGGATGAGGCAGTTGCTCCAAGTTGTCTTTTGTATGAGAGGGGGACCTGGCCACAAGTTTCTAAATCAGTTTCCTTTTGAATATTTCTGGCCTCTCTTTCTAGCAGCTCTTCACTAGTGATTTCCTCTTCTAGGGTGCCCTCTTCCCAGCTTAATGCATTGGCATACTGCTCAATCTCAGGCTACCTCACATGTGAATAGGTACCCAATTTGTATCTTATCCTCCTGGGGGAAACAAAATGATTGGGGTCATAGGGTATCCACTCAAAGCTAGTTTGCAGTTTGAGGGCCTCTAGGATACTGTTTGCCTCTTTCCATCCCTCCTCTTTTTTGTTATATAGGAAAGGGCCCAGCTGGCTCCTTACCTTCAATTGTGCCTTCTTGTTCTTACTTTGGAAGTGGAGGTAGTCAGCATTCCCAAATTGCCTGAAGTATTCGAGGGCAAAAAGCCTTATGGGGACATACCTTGGCAGCCTAAAAGGCTTCAACTCACATCCATATACTCTAATGACTGTGTGGTCTTGGTAAAAGTACCAGTTACCAATGCTGTAGGTTTTGTTTAGATGGAGAATTCTCCTAATGTCATCAGTTAGCCTTGGAGGAGGAACACCATACAATAATGTCATAGCTGGATGTATGAATAAGTCTATGAACTCACAGTATGTGTATGGTGACACAGAGGTGCAATGAAAAACAGAGGTCCAAAACACAACTGACCTTGGATTCCCCTGGGCATTAACTTGTTTCAGGGGAATGAAGAAGCTGCCTGGTTGATTAAACAAGAATAGATGATAAATGTAGGAAGTATATCTGAACAATCTTTCCCTTTGCAGATTCATCAGCTGGTCATGGATCCTATCTGCAATATATGTGGCATAGTCATAATGTACAGCTGGAGGCTTTCCAGGAGAGAATATAGACAGCATTGCCATTATAATTTCATCCACATCCTCCATTCCCTTGAACCCTAGGACATAGCTGATCAAATCCACTAGCATTCTGCCCAATTCATTTAAGTAAACATATCCAATAGGAGGAGTTCTGATGGCTTCAGAGCCTGGTTGCAGAAATAGCTGGTTGATTTTGATGATCTGGTCATTTGACAACTTGTTCCCCTTCTTTATCAAGTTCTGCATGTAGAGGGGGGTCAATTGTTTTGCAGTGTGGAAATGCAACATCTCATTTATGCTCTCTGGGGTGATATGGAACAGAATTGAGCATGTAGGGCTGAGGACAGCTCTTTGGCATGGATCATAGCACTCCTGGCATCTGTGGATCAATTCAGGCATAGGATTTACCTGGGGGAGGTTGTAGATGGGCAAGTTTGAGTCCCAAATCCCTAGGATATCAGCTCCACTAAGGTGTTGGGCTTTCGACTCATTTAGCATCTGAATATTATATTTAGAGCCTAATGGAAACCAGTCTAACATTTGATAATCCATATCTCCCAGAGCTTTCCATTCTAACTCCCTGTGAGGGGCATTGAGAGGCTTGATGTTCAGTGCAATTGGAGTTTCCATGGTCTATTAAGCTTCTGTCTTGCAGGTGAACTGGTTGAAGTAGGCAGAACAACACAGAAGTGATTACTTGCAATGAAAGTGTGAATTTCAGGGACCAGAGGGTGAAGTGGGCACACAGCAATTGAAATACTGTTTGAATTATGAATAAGACCAATGTCTGGTCTCACTTTGACTTTTGTGGCAGGTTTTTGATGGATTGACCAACTGTTTCACGATTGCGCGAGCAGTTTACAGTTTTTTATAAGAACTCGGGAAATCAAGGCTCAGCTGGTGGTTTTCGGGCTCACAGTTGTAAATGGGGGCTAGGCATCAAGATTCACCGGTGAATTTTGAGAGTTTTATGTCGCTTAAGCTCATTCGAGGGAAATCACAGACAGAGTAGGTATATGAAGGATTTTAATGGAGAATACCTGGTAAAGAGCGAGCAATGGTCACGGATGACTGTGGAAATGGCGCGCTGGACGTCTCCAAGTTGGCTTCAGCAAAGGTGGTGTAACTTGGACATAACAATCATGCAGAGAAAGCAACAGTTCTGGCAGCAAAAGTACAAAAAAACGCAAAATTGGCCTAAATATGGACTTTTGGCATTTTGGCGTGTTTTCTCGGATGACGTCAACATGACGTCATAGGGTGGGGTCAAGCTCAGATGACGTCAGCATGACGTCATCGGGTGAGGTGGCGAGCTACTATTGGTCCATGGGGATGATGCGGTGGCAGAAACGTTGGCACGGGGGCGGACAAGAGTACTGATGCGATGGCAGGGTGGCGATGACGTGGGTCTGACGCGAGACCAGCGAACCGAGCGGTAAGTGACATAGTGGTTACGGTTAAGTGCCGTAGCGGTTACGGTCTCCCGGAGCAGTTACGATACGGCCCTGGTTTTGTCAGAGGCTACTCCGAGAGACTCGAGAGGGTGACGCGTGGCCGCGCCATGACGTATCCCTTCGTCATTTTCTCGGGCGCTAATTGTCTATCGTGGGGGCCGCTCCGATATCAATGAGGGCCGTCGGATCCCATGGGTCCGATCCGACGATGGACGGGAGGGCGATGTGATCGGTGGATACGGATGCGGGCGGGTATAATTTAATATTTGTTTTTTGAAAGCAGCGCCCAGCGGAAAACCTTAGGGTATGGGGTTTTTGTAAGGTTTTCAATGTATTTTGGAAAATCACATATATGCGCCAACTTTGGTTAAGCGGCGAAAGTGGGTTTTTTGGGTTTTTTTCATAATTTCAAAGGGTTTTAGGGGTAGGAAGGGGTTTTTATAGGGTTTTCTTTGCAAATGATGGTTTGATGAGTGGAATGACTTGAAACAAGGGGGAGAGATGAGGTATAGGTTCATCAAAGTGACCAGATGTCATTTTGATTCCTTTTTTAGAGAACATATGGCTATAATGCCAAGGGGAGGGATATTTATACAAAATTTGGGGTTTATACACCATGGTGTTAATACTAGTAGGGGAAAGGTAATATAGGGGATTTACATAGTAAAGTTAGAGTTAATATGGGGGGAAGATGTGAATGAGGGGGAAAATCACTAAGTTTATTTGAAACTTACTTAGTTTAGGGAGTAGATCAAAATGAAAAGAGTTTAGACAAGAAATGTGGCTTCTAAAAAGATTAAGAACCACCATGAAACCATAATCTCTTCCATGAATCTCAGCTAATGAGGGAGTGTTAGTAATGAAATGGAGAGGGGAGGAAGGGAGGTTAGACATGCTTCCTGCTTGCTGCAACTTGATGAAGAATGACACCTTCTCAATTCATTGATTTTGCTTTGGTAGACAAAGTTAGCACACATGCAACTGATAAGAAATGGCCCTTCTGCAACCCCAACTGCCTACCCATCTATTTGCCTAGCATTTTTTATTTCTTCTTGGAGGGTGCACTTGGACTTGCAGACCCTTACTTGCCTTTTCTTTTCTTTGGCTTTTCTTTTGTTTTTCTATCTACTTCTACCCGTATTTCTTCCAAGGTCCCATATTAAGCTGTTGGGAGCCTTTTTTCTCTACCTAAACTACTTGTCTGCCAAGATTAAACAGTTTGGACAGACTCCTTTCTCTATTCTACAACTGAAAATTTAAAACATGACATGATCCAGATTAGACTGTTGGACCATCCATCAAAATTTGAGTCCTTACCAAGCTATAAGCACAGATTGGGTTCTCTTGGAAATATGTGATCTTTGATTCATCAAAGCAGAGCATATTTGGACCTTTTCATAGCCAATCATGAAATATGAAACCTATTGGTATAGGTAGCTAACAGGTAGCATACAACTCTTCATGTTTCTTCAATTTTCTAGATGCGTAAGCTATTACTCTGCCTTCTTGCATCAATACTGCACCCATTCCTTACGTTGAAGCATCGATGCAGACAATGAATTATTTTCCCATGTCCGATACTCGAAGGATCAGTGCACTAGTTAGTAACCTCTTTAGTTATGTGAATGTAGTGTCACATTCATATGCCCATTCATACCTGACCCCCTTTCGCTGTAATGTGGTGATGGGTTTTGCAATCCTTGAAAACCCTTCCACAAACCTGCGATAATACCCTGCTAGCCCCATAAAACTACATACCTCATGAGCATTTTTCGGTACTGGCCAATCCATTATGGCCTTCACCTTTTCTAGGTCAACTGAAATCCCTTCTCCTGAAATGATGTGCCCAAGGTAATGAACTTTCTTCTTAAAGAAGGAACATTTTGATAATTTTCCATACAATTGATTTTCCCTTAAGCAAGTCAATACAACCCTTAGGTGTTTTTCATGCTCCTTTTCATTCTTGGAATACACAAGAATGTCGTCAAGAAAGACTTGCACAAATTGGTCCAAATACTTCCTGAACACACCATTCATGAGGCTCATGAATACTGTTGGTGCATTGGTTAAACCAAATGGAACAACTATGAACTCATAGTGCCTAAACCGAGTTCGAAATGTAGTTTTTGAGATGTCCTCTTCCTTAATCCTCAATTGGTGGTATCCAGATTGTAGATCGATCTTTGAGAAAACTGTTGCTCCCTTCATTTGATCAAATAGGTCATCTATTCAAGGTATCGGGTACTTATTCTTTATTGTGGCACTATTCAAGTCCCTATAATCTATGCATAGACGTAAGGAACCATCCTTCTTCTTGACAAAAATCACTGGTGCACCCCAAGGTGAAATACTAGGTTTGACAAATCCCAAGTCCAAGAACTCTTTTAACTGCATCTGCAACTCACAAAGTTCTGGAGTCGTCATCCTATATGGTGTCTTAGATATTGGTTTTGCACCCGGTTCTAGGTTGATTGTGAAATCAATCTCCCTTATAGGAGGTAATCTAGGTAATTCCTTAGGAAAAACATCCTTGAATTCTGACAAAATTGGGTGTTGATCTAGGGAGGGTCCTTTCTGTTCACTTACAACCTCGACCACATATAGCTTGCAACCTTGTCGGAGACTACGTTTCACCCTCATCATGGATATGAATCGTAGCGACACTCCTCTCTTGATTCCAAAAATATCAATTGGCCTACCTCCATCATCTAAACAAATCACCTTCTTTTTGAAACATTCTACCAAAGCTCGATGAGCTTCTAGCCAGTCCATTCCAATAATTACATCATATGTCCCCAATGTTGTGACGTATGCCTTCAACTTAGTCATACACACCCTGAGGTTTACTTGAAATTGGTCTAAACTAGGTCCTACTGCTTGTTTTGTCCCAGAAGCCATCTCAACTTGTTTAAAGTCGTCATGCTAATAGGCTGCCAACCCACATTTTTCTAGTGAAACTGGTGAAATGAAACTATCTGTAGCACCAGAATCAAAAAAAAAATTAACTTTTATTTGTTTATCATACCTGAGGTTTCTACCACGGTAGAATGGTGTTCAACTTGCTAGTTATCAACCACTACATAAATTTGCTGGTGGCTACTTTCCCCCCCTACTGGTGCTTTTCCTTCTCTACGGTTGTTACCAGCTTGCAACTCAAGGCAGTCTCATTGGTAATGAGGTCCTCTACATCCCCAACAAGTGATGTGCGGTAGACCTTGAACTGAATGTTATGGAGTTCTTTGGAAAGAGCTCCTTCCCCTGGGACCCCTTCCCTTACTTGTTGCTTCTCGCATTTGACTTTGATTTGCACGCGCCCTTGAAGCTGCGGGTGAATTTGCGCTAGTAACCTTTGAAATCCCCACTGTCGGTGCCCTAGGTACAACCCTGTTTCCATATGGTGGTGGCCTCAAATTTCCTCCCCTAGGGAAGGTTCGAGGGGCCTTGCCCATAAACCTTGGTTGGCGTGGAAAAATGGTTTTGTCTCCACCTTTTAAGTCTAAGTGTTCTTCGACATAACGAGCCTGTTCCATAGCTTCTGCAACTGAGGATGGTTTCCACATTCGCACCATTTCCCTAATCTTAGGGTTCAATCCATAAATAAAATGATCTGCTTGGCGCTGGTCAGTATCCATGTAGGAGACATACTTGACCAATTCCATGAATCTAATTTCATATTCTTCTACCATACGATTTCCCTGTACCAGGGCATGGAAGGCTCGTACCTGTTGTTCTTCATAATATGCTGGTAGGTACTTTTTCCTGAATCTCTCTTCAAATAACTCCCTAGTAACTGTGTCCAGAGTGAGATGTAGTTGACACTCTAAGTTACCCCACAAATTCAGAGCACTATTTCTGAGTTGGAATATTTCTATTTTAGCTTTTGAATTGGAATTATAATCCCTTAGTTCGAAGCACCTTCTCGTTCCTTCTAATCAGGCTTCTGCATGTTCGTTGGCACAACCTCCTGCAAACTCCGGGAGCTTAATCTTTTGGATCTCCCTAGTAATATCCTCGATTAGGGGTCCTCTGTCAGAGCCTCTTGATCCCTCAAGATTCCCTAACCCTGATGGAGGGTTCTCTACGTCCACTTCAATTGTTTGGCGCACTTTTAAAGTCTCATTAATTGCCTCTAGGGAATGCAAGATGAGAGTCAACTCCGGTGAAGGTAATGGGTTATTTGTAGGAGGTCCTTGTCATGACCCTCCTTGACCTTGATTTCTTCGCTTCCTCGTCATTTTGAATTGTTCAAATATGTGTATGATATGTAAGACTCATTAATCAAACTTAGGACTTGTTCACTCTTAGCTGACTCACATACATTATTTTCAAATATTATTTACATAATTATCATAAATTTGTAACATTAAATTAATAATATATTTTGGTTATTTCCACCTTTTCAAAAAAAATTATTATATATATATATATATATTCCTATGTTATATGATAGAATTTGTATCACATGTTTCATTTGTAAAGAGTGCCTAGACTAGAAAATATGATGGAATTTGTATCACATGTTTCATTTGTAAAGAGCGCCTAGGTTACATAATATGATGGAATTTGTATCACATGTTTCATTTGTTATCATATTTAATATCAAATTATAGGCTCTTTATCGTATTTATTAAGTACTAACTTTTAATATCCAAGCACGTAAACAAATCTGATCAATGAAATTCAGAAAAGATCGGCCTTCAATTTATTCTTTTTAAACACCAAATAATGGCAATATATTTAGGTGCGTGTTGTTCCACATCTCCTCATTTTATTTATTTAGATCTGAATATCTAGACAACATATTTTAATTGGCTGAAAATAGACTCTACAACTATTTCTTGTCCAAATCATAATAATTATAAAACCCATATCTCACACATATAGAAGACTTATCTGGCCACCACAATAAAGTACGCTCCGAATATGGCTCTCTTTATCCAAAGGTACACTACAATGAATATTCAACATTTTGACGTATGGGGGTGGAATTTCAGGCGACGTATTATAAACAACACGATTATTTTGTTGACATCATATTTGAGTAAACAAAGCCCAAAGGAGTAAGTTCAAATTTGATTTCTTTATCAATTTTTGTGATCCTAGTGGCTTATGATGTTTATTTTGGACACTCTATTGTAAATCATATTATGTTTTTATTTTCCTGCAATCCTGGGCTGTTTGCCAAAGTCATATAAAGCAGTGTAAACACATTTTGTAAAAGATGTTATGTACTCCTATTTAGTAATAGAAAAGGGCGACATTTTTGTTTATGGAAAATAAATAAATAAATAAATAAATTGATATATGATTTATCACTCTCAACTACAAGTAACATGAAATAAGCAATTGAACGCATGTGATGTTCATTGGTATGTTCTTTGTGTAGACAGAGTTGGAATTCATGTCATCTGGAGGAAGGAAGAAAGGAGCAAAAATGACAAATACTATGATATCCCTTGAAAGCATAACAATCCTATGGAGTATCAAATAATTGGTGAGTCATCCATGTGCAGATCACTGAAAACTGGAGAATGATGGGTGCATCCGTAAGCAGGTTTTTCAATCTCACATTATGCTTGTGTTTCTGAGACGAGTCGACAACCAAACTCAATCACTCGCAGAGAAGATCAACTGGCAGGCGGCTCTAAAAATGACACGAAGGCAAGAAGAAGGATGGGGAAATTCTGGAAGAATGCATGGAGCATCAAATAGCTAACCATGAGGGAAAAACCCTGCAAGGTCCATGTCAAAAGAAGAAGAGCGGGAAATTTTGGAAGAATGCATGGAGCATCAAACAGCTAACCATGATGGGAAAACCCTGCAAGGGCTTGATGATGATGTAGTTTATTCTCATTCCTAGAAAGGGGTTGAATCAATTGAAGAACCAGAACAATTAAAACACACCCAATTCACTTGATTCAGAAGCCGAGAAGGAAGACTCAGTACAAAAGGCGATTCCTCCAAATGACAAAGACCTGGATGGAAATGATGCAGATGAGCGGGCCGTTGACACTCGTGATCTCCATCCCAAGCGATTCTTCGATACGACTAAAACTAAAATGGTTGTGTCTGTTCTTGTGTTAGCTGTGGCTCTGATGGCTGCTCGGAAATGGATGCATCGATCATAGGATTTCATTACATGCCTTGCATAGTCATGAAAGCACCAAAAGCGGAAGGATGTAATTTTTTTTTATAAAAACTGAAGATGTAATTTCGATAAAAACATATATTATATATATATATATATATATTTTAAATTGGATGTATCTGCAAATCGGATGTCTTAGATTGCTTATCAGTGAGAGTGAGACTGCAACATTTTTCTAATAGAAAAACAACCATTTCTATTTAAAAAATATTTGTCAAAAAACACTTTATATATATATATATATATATATATATATATATATATATATATATATATATATAGATAGATAGATACATGCTTACACCCCATATATTTACCCCCGAATTATTAAAACTCCAAACATACCCATTTTCTTGGTTCGAAGGTAGTGTATTATTAAGAAATGGGAATTTTACCTCTAGGCCACCTAAAATGCATAAATTTACATTCAATGTTATTTTATTTTTATTTTTTATTTTTTATTTAAAGAAAGAAACATTATTAGTACGAGAAACAACAACAACAATATTTCAAATATAGATGGGTTTCAAGGTCCAGATTTCAAACCTAGCTCTGATACCACATGTGAGGCTCCGTCCTAGGATCCTCTACCATAACTAAATTTTCTAATTTCAAATACAATAAATGGGCAGTAATTTATTTGCAACTTTTCAAAACAAATTATTTACCATTTAAAGTTTATTTCCTTCAATTAAATCGTGAGCATTTCATTTCAATCACTTACATTAGTAATATATAAATGGAGGAATACATGTCTCGATAGTCTGGTTGAGATGCCCCTGAGACCTTGATTCTGCTAAGATGATCCTCTTGACTACCAACTGGATTTACCTCCCAGCCAACTAGGAAGTATTTCCTAGCCCAGGAAACCTCCACAGGTTCCCTAGCCCTCCGAGCCCAAGTCCAACCAGATGTAGTGTGTGTCCAAGATAAACAATACTCTCCTTCTCTCCCTTCTCCCTTTTTCACCTTCCTCCCAAAACAAATCTTCCAAAACCACAATCAAACCAAAACAACAACAAGACCAAGGATCCCCCCTCCCCCCCTCATCCTTCCCCATTTATGACCTCTTCTCTTCTCCACCTCAACCACCTCTCATTAATGTCATAACTTCTCCCTCATCTTTACATTTGACTTCTATTTCCCAAGTAAACATGAGAGGACATTTGAGGATGTGATATGAATATAAAATTGGGTAATTAATTGGAGAGGACCATGTCTTCTCCCAAGTAAATATTTTTGGAATGAGAGATGAATATATAAATTGGTAATTAATTGGAGAGGACCATGTCTTCTCCCAAGTAAATGTGAGAGGACATTTTGGGGATGAGATATGAATATATAAATTGGTAATTAATTAGAGAGGACCATGTCTTCTCCCAAGTAAATATGAGAGAACAATTTGGGGATGAGAGATGAATATATAAATTGGTAATTAATTGGAGAGGACCATGTCTTCTCCTAAGTAAATCTGAGAGGATATTTTGGGGATGAGAGATGAATATATAAATTGGTAATTAATTTGAGAGGACCATGTATTCTCCCAAGTAAATATAAGAGGAAATTTTAGGAATGAGGTATGAATATATATAATTTTGTAATTAATTGGAGAGGACTATGTCTTCTCAAAATTTATATCAGTACTAAATTTACAGTTTCACCAATGTAGGTATGTACCAATATTTCTTGATAATTATAAATCAATATTTTAAGGTGATTTAAATCCTAGTAAAGTTTTCATGATAAGATTAAGTAGGCATTACAAGCTTTGCTTATATACCTAAGAAGGTGTCCTTTCATGATTGGGCATGTATTTTGGACATGCATTTTCTCTTAACTAATGACTATTTAAGATAATCATTATTATGATTATTTATTATTTACATTTATTTATATTTATTTTACTTTATATAATTTAAATTCATAACATTGCCCCTTCCTTCGAAAGCTTTGTCCTCAACGCTATATTTCTTACAATTTTCATCACCTTGTGTTGTCATCTCGATATGTATAATTCGTCAATCACCTCAGAATGTATAGCTCGTCAGTAATATTCCCTTAGAATTTTTTTTAATTATTAAATTATATATATATATATATATATATATATATAATTTAATTATATAATTATTAAATTATATATATATATATATATATATATATATATATATATATATATATATATATATATATATATATATATATATATAATTTAATAATTATATAATTAAATTTTTTTATAACTTTTGGTCATAATGTAATAAATCGAATGACTAAAAGTGGCGATGTAACGAAACTTTGCAGCATTGAATAATTGGGGACCCTTGGATGGAGGAGGAATGCATGTGGTTGGTTGTACAGTGGAGTTTCAGCGACAGAGGCTGTGGAAAGTCAGCGGATGGTGGAAAGGGCGGGTGACGGGCGGTAGTCAACGGACGATAAAGAGGGTAGGCGATGATGGAAAGACAAGCTGATAATTTGTTAGTCAGTTGAAGGATGACGAAAAATTTGGGATTGAGAGCGGGTGGAGAGTAGAGAGTATTTGCAATGGAGGACACGGTGATTGTGTTGGAACTGTGTGCAGACAAGTTACACGCATTAGATAAGAACTGAGGGAAAGGTGTCGATGGTCGCGGATGGGTAAGCAATGCGGCTGGTGTGGAGATGTAAGGGGACAGTTGCAGGGAAAATGATGGACTTGATGATTTGGATAACATTGGTTCCAAACTCCACATCGTAGATTGTTCTGATGTAAATTCGAGACCAAAGAAATAAGTGTTGAGAAGTACTTGTGCGCCATATTTCGCACACACAACAAGAATGGAGCATATTTCTTCATTAGTGTAAATTGAACCTGTGGATTGATCGTAGGACCAGAAATATAAAGCCATGGTCTTTTTACAGATCTAAAATCACTTTCCAACTCTCCCTTTATTTCATATACCTCGTTATCTAAGTTTCCTTTCTCTGTACTTAATTCCACTTTGGGAATTTCTTCTCCATGACTCACTTCACCTTATTTGGAGGGTAGTGCCTTATTTAATGATGTTGAGATGACTACCTGAAATTGTATTTTTCCCTTTATTTGGACCATAATGTTTTGTTTGTCTTTGCCTCTTCCCACTTGTTGGCAATTCAATTGACAATCACGAATTTTTGTCTCAATACCAGATGTTTGCAGTTCATTTCCAATGATGTCATCACAAGCGTTCTCTATAACTCCACTCGTGTTATCAACTAGATTTACAGTTTCCAAATTGGGAGTCTCATCATTTCACGAGTGGAGTTTTCTTACAGAAGAGAGAGTTCCTTTTTATGAAGATCCTTCAACATGCATTCCAAGCTTTCCGTCATCAAAAGTTTCATCAAGTTTACTTGAAATATTTGGCAAATCTGCTATTACATCAGACCTGCTAACCTTTTTAAACCCTGAATTAGAATCAAGTAAGCCACCTTCACATGTTTGTGTTTTGACACTTTCTGAATGAGTTCTAAATTGTTCACTTGTGTGAACACTCAGTCCATTTTCAGACTATTGCAGTACTTCAAGGTCATTGTCAAACAAGATTGTTCTGACATTTATTTCAATAACTTCTTTAACACTTGATTGGATGTTTTTATGGACATTTTCACTATGTGCTTGAGCCTGTTCATAAGAAATGTTATTTGTTAATGGAGAATTACCAAAATCATCTGTTTCATACATAATATTGGATCCATGTGCAGAACCTACAGGTGTTTCATTCCTTCATGTTTCAATCATATTACCAATTTCAGAATTTCTAGGAGTTTTTTTTCATGGCCTACAATAGAAGATGAATGAAAAACTGAAGTGAGAATCTCCTACTCCACTGAAGTCATACCTCCAATTACATCTCTTTCCTTTCCCAGGGCTAGAGAATGAATTCCTTCCATCTCCTATCCTTCATTACCTTCTTTTTCAAGATGCATGCCCTTCCCCTTTACATCTGATATTGTCTTTGCTTCAACTTTCTATTTAAGCAAAGAACCTAAATCACATTTTGTTGAACTATGTGTGCCCCTACTCTTCAGACCTGCTTCTGGGCTTGCCTTGGTCACAAATTTTGGTGTATTCAATTTCATATTATCTTGTACTTGATATGGTGTGGTACTTGATATCCCAAGAGGTGTATGTGTGCTACCAACATGATTTACTGAAGAAATAATCTGCTTAGAGGGCATAGGACTGCCAAACTTACTTGCCCCTTCATCCTCGGAATCTCTGGCCTCTACCTCTAAAAGCTCAAGATCCCATCCACTCTTTTGATAATTCTCCTCTGGAAGCAATACCCAAGCCTTCAAGTAGTCTTGAAGCCAATGATGACTCACTAAATTTAGTCCCATTTGTTTTGCAAGCTTCTATTTGTCACCTTCAAACTTGTAACAAATAAGGTGGGTTACTACTTTTGCAATCAATGGATTTGTGAATCGTGCTCCCATTATGTCTACCATTCTCATTATGTTAGATCGATCTTGACTTTGGTATCCCATTAGGAAAATGAAAAGGGGCTTGCTACCTAGAATTCCATTCACATATCTAACAGGTTTGCACAAAACCTTTGTAGAGTCAACAAGCATCCCCATGTCCAAGGCATCCACAACCCACAAGTTTGTAACCAACGTATTTATATCATTTTTGGTAGCGGCCCAAATTGGGTCATCATATGTAAGTCCATGTACAATGACATGAGTGCATCTTGCATTGTACCGACCCAATCGAATCCACCATTATTTTGAATCCTAGTAGCATACTGGATTTCTACATAAAGATCGAATCTAGCTAGGAAAAAACGAACGCCCCATAATATGTTTCTCTGGTTTTCACCACTACACTGCACAGTGTCTTCATTATCATTATGGTTTCCTCTATCTTCCTTCTCATCACAATCATTTTTTAAGATTATCTTCATCTTCATGTGAATCTTCTTCATTATGATCAAGTTTATCTTCTCCATTATTAAATGTAATGTTTTGTGCATTATTCTCATCATTTTGATCATGGTTTTCTTCCTCCTCTTTCACATAATCCACTTTTTCTTTTTCAAATATGCCATCTTCATAATTATCTTCAAAAATATCTTCTTCTTTTCCTTCCTCCACATTTTCCTTTTCATCATCATCAATGTCTTCTTCAACATCTTCCTCATTGTTATGCTATTGTTCATCTTTTTGTTTCTCAAGATAGTCCTCATCCACATAATCTTCCTTATTATGGATTTGTTCATAACTTTTCTTTAGACATGTTGTAAATTTTGCACATTTTTCTAATGGTTGAAATTCTTCTTCAATTTTACTAAACTGCTCAATGAATTCAGGGTGAAAAATTAACGGCATATTGTGTGAAGGATAACGTTCAAAGACTCGCATGGGTCTGATACCACTAAAGCAACAAAACTTATAGCTTGTTGACTTTAAATGTAAAATACATAAATGTATTTATAAGTAATATTTTATTAATATATTACAAGTGATATTGAAAGTTACAATGAGGCCCTTCTTAAATACCTAGGCAGATGTCCTTTCATGATTGGGCATGTCTTTTAGACATGTATTTTCACTTAACTAATGACTATTTAAGATAATCGTTATTTTTATTATTTATTATTCACATTTATTGATATTTATTTTATTTTATATAATTTATATTCGTAACTTTGCCCCTTCATTCAAGAGCTTTGTCCTCAAAGTTATATTGCTTACAATTTTCTTCACTTTGTGTTTTGTCATCTCGATATGTATAATTCGTTAATCACCTCAGCATGTATAGCTCATTAGTGATATTCCCTTAGAAATTTTTTATTTGTATATATATATATATATATATATATATATATATATATATATATATATATATATATATATATATATATATAATTATTAAATTAACTATATAATTAATATATATGTGTGTGTGTGTGTGTGTTTTTATATAATTAATTGTTTTTATAACTTATGGTCACAATGTAATAAATTGAATGACCAAAAGGGGTGATGTAATGAAACGTTACAACATTGAATAATTGGGGACCCGCGGACAGAGGAGGAACGCATGTGGTTGGTCGTACAATGGAGTTTCAGCAACAGACGTGGCAGAAAGTCAGTAGATGGTGGAAAGGGAAGGCAACGGACGGTAGTCAGCGGAAAACGAAGAGGATAGGCAATGGTGGAAAGACAAGTCAGCAGTCTGTTGGTTGGTGGACAGATGACGAAAAGTTCAGGCTTGCGAGTGGGTGGAGAGCAGAGAGTATTTGCAATGGAGGACATCACGTATGTGTCTGAACTATATGCAGACAAGTTACATGCAACAAAGAGGAACTGAGGGCAAGGTGTTGATGGCAGCATATGGGTAAGAAATACAGCTGGAATGGAGCGGTAAGGGGACAGTTGCAGGAAAATGATGGACTTGATGAATTGGATAATAATGATCCCAAACTCCACATTGTAAATTTCTGATGTAAATTCGAGACCAAAGAAAGAAGTGTCAATAATTACTAGTGTGCCATATTTCTTACACATAGCAAGAAAGGAGAATATTTCTTCATTAGTGTAAATCAAACCTATTGGATTGATCGTAGAACCAAAAATATAAAGCCATGGTATTTTTACAGATCTAAAATCATTGTCCAACTTTCCCTTTATTTAACCTACCTCGTAATCTAAGTTTCCTTTCTCTATAATTAATTCCACTTTGGGAATTTCTTCTCCATGATTGACTTCACCTAATTTGGAGGGTAGTGTCTTATTTAATGATGTGAGACAACTACCTGACATCGTATTTTTCCTTTTATTTAGACCATAAATTTTGGTCTGCCTTTGCCTCTTCCCACTTGCTGGCAATTCCAATTGACTATCATGAATTTTTGTCTCAATACCATATGTCTGTAGTTCATTTATGGTGATGTCATCACAAGCATTCTCTATTACTCCACTCGTGTTATCAACTGGATTTACAGTTTCTAGATAGGGAGTCTCACCATTTTCCCAATGGAGTTTTCTTACAAAAGAGAGAGTTCCTTTTGATGAAGATCCTTCAGCGTACATTCAAGTTTTCCATCATCAAATTTTCATCAAGTTTACTTCAACTATTTGGAAAATATATTATTACACCAGACCTCCTGACCTTCTTAAACCCTAAATTGGAATCAAGTAAGCCACCTTCACATGTCTGTGTTTTGACACTTTCTGAATGAGTTCTAAATTGGTCATTTGTGTGAACACTTAGCCCATTTTCAGATTGCTGCAATACTTCAATGTCATTGCCAAACAAGATTGTTCTGACATTTATTTCAATAGCTTCTTTAGCTCTTGATTAGATATGTTTATGGAAATTTTCACTATGAGCTTGAGCCTGTTCATAAGAAATGTTGTTTGACAACGGAGAATTACCAAATTCATCCTTTTCATACATAAGATTTAATCCATGTGCAGCACACACAGGTGTTTCAATCCTTCCTGTTTCAATCGTATTGTCTGTTCCAGACTTTCTAGGAGTTTTTTTTCATGGCCTACAATAGAATATGAATGAACAAGTGAAGTGAGAATCTCCTGCTCCACTGAAGCCATACCTCCAATGACATCTCTTTCCTTTCCCAAGGAGGGATAATGAATTCCTTCCATATCTTGTCCTTCATTACCTACTTTTTCAAGATGCATGCCCTTCACCTTTACATATGATATTGTCTTTGATTCGCCTTTATTTTAAGCAAAGAACCTAAATCACATTTTGTTGGACTATGTGTGCCCGTGCTCTGCAGACCTGCTTATAGGCTTGCCTTGGTCACAGGTTTTGGTGTAAGCAATTTCATATTATATTGTACATGAGATGGTGTGGTACTTGATATCCCAAGATGTGTATGTGTGCTACCAACATGGTTAACTGAAGAAGCAATCTTCTTAGAGGGCATAGGACTGCCAAACTTACTTGCCCCTTCATCCTCAGAATCTCTGACCTTTGCCTCTAAAAGCTCAAGCTCCCATCCACTCTTATGATAATTCTCCTCTGGAAGCAATACCTAAGCCTTCAAGTAGTCTACAAGCCAACGATGACTCAATAACTTTAGTCCCATCTGTTTTTCAATCTTGTATTTGTCACCTTTGAACTTGTAACAAATAAGATGGGTTACTACTTTTGCAATCAATGGATTTGTGAATCGTGCTCCCATCATGTCTACCATTCTCATTATGTTAGATCAAGCTTAACTTTGGTATCCAGTTAGAGAAATGTAAAGAGACTTTCTACCTGAAATGTCATTCAAATCTCTAACAAGTTTGTACAAAATCTTTATAGATTCAACAAGCATCCCCACGTCCAAGGTATCCACAACCCACAAGTCAGTAACCAACGTATTTTTATCCTTTTTGGCAGCAGCCCAAATCGGGTCATCATATGTAATCCCATGTACAATGACATGAGTGTAGCTTGCATCATACCGGCCCACATTGAATCCACCATATTTTGAATCCCAGTAGCATACTGGATTTTATTAGAAGGATCGAATCCAACTAGGAAAAAACAAATGCCTTGGAATATGTTTCCCTAGTTTTCAACACTACACTGCACAATGTCTTCATTACCATTATGGTTTCCTCTATCTTCCTCCAGATCACAATCGTTGTTGAGATCATCTTCATGTGGATCTTCTTCATTATGATCAATTTTATCTTCTCCATTATTAAATGTAATGTTTTATGCATTATTCTCATCATTTTTGTCATGGTTTTCTTCCTCCTCTTTCCCATAATCCACTTTTTCTTTTTCAAATATGGCATCTTCATAATTATCTTCAAAAATATATTCTTCTTTTTCTTCTTCCACATTTTCATATTCATCATCATAATGTCTTCTTCAGCATCTTCCTCATTGTTATGATATTGTTCATCTTTTTGTTTCTCAAAATAGTCCTCATCCACTTCATCTTCCTTATTATGGATTTTTGCATAACTTTTATCTAGACACGTTGTAACTTCTGCACATGATTTTTCTAATCGCTGAAATGCTTCTTGAATTTTACTAAAATGCTCAATGAATTAAGGGTGAAAACTTAACCGCATATTGTGCAGTGGATAACATTCAAAGACTCGCATGGCCCTCATACCACTGAAGCAACAAAACTTATGGCTTGTTGACTTTAAATGTAGAATACGCAAATGTATTTGTAAGTAATAGTTTATTAATATATATGAAATGTACAAGTGATATTGAATGTTACAGTGAGGCCTTGCTTATATGCCTAGGCAAATGTCATTTCATGATTGGGAATGTCTTATAGACATGCATTTTCACGTAACTAATGACTATTTAAGATAATCATTATTTTGATTATTTATTATTTACATTTATTTATATTTATTTTATTTTATACAAATTATATTCGTAAGAGTGGGCAGCTCCTAGGAATGTGGATGAGGTGAGATCCTTCTTGGGATTGGTAGGTTATTACAGGAGGTTCATCAGGAACTTCTCACAGATTTCTTATCATGTCACATCATTGCAAAGGAAAGCTAAGAAGTTTGAATGGACATAGGAGTGTGATACCAATTTTGAGCAGCTTAAGAACTTGTTGACACATGCTCCAGTGTTAAATATCACAGATTTGGACAAAGAATTTGTAATATGTACAGATGCTTGCAAGAGAGGACATTGTGGAGTCCTTATGTAGGAAGGATAGGTAGTGTGCTATGAGTCACGTACATTGAATGAGTGTTGGGCCTCCAAAATGTCTTCAAAATGACATCCACTTTCACCTTTATCGCCACCATTTCACTCACATGTCACATCTCCATAACCATATAACCTTTCATTAGCCACCATTTTCATAAATATATGGGTTAGGATCCTTATTTACCAAAGTTATTTATTTTATGTGTTTAAAGTGAATTTATAATTAAAAACTAGGAAATTAACATGGCTTCATGTATCTATATATGTGGCTTGAGTTTCATGACATGTGTAGGTTATTTGGAAGCTTCCAAGGCACCCTTATGTGGCCTCCAATGCTCAAATTCAAATTCCATTCAAAGGAGATTTGGATAAAGGTCAAAGAAGGATATGTGTCCTATTTTGATTAGAACTCTATGAGACACCTAAGGGATATGTGTCTCACTATGAGCTATTTGGTTGTAACTATATGAAATTTTAGTGGATCCTCATTAAATAGGGTAGCTTCTTATGTTTTTGTATAAATAGGAGAGCCTTTTCCTTTGAAAGGCATGTGTAAAGTTGGAGAAATGCTCATGTTTTGAATATAGAATTTGGATTTGGCACCATGCTCATGAGTGATGTTCACTTTGATTTGCTTATGCTTGTATTTGGAGCCTCTCAACTTTCCATCTCTCATGCTTTTGGATTGGCCATCTATAATGTGTGAGATTTATTGTTTTCCATAGATTAAGATTTATTGCTTTCATAGATTAAGATTTATTTATTTCATATATTTTCCTGTGTGAGAGGTTAAGAGTGATTGTTTTTATTTGCTTTCATAGATTAAGATTTATTTCTTTCATATTTTTTCCTGTGTGAGAGGTTAAGAGTGATTGTTTTTATTTGCTTTCATAGATTTAAAAGATTTATTTCTTTCATATATTTTCCTGTGTGAGAGGTTAAGAGTGATTGTTTTTATTTGCTTTCATATCTAGAGGTTAAGAATTATTTTTTTTGTTTTCATTTAATATCATGTGGTTTTGATTATTCATTTCATAAGATCCTGATTTGATAATGCACACATGATCCCTTAGAGTAGATTTCATTTCATGCAATTTCAATTTTGAAAGAGTGGTGTGCTTTTCAATTCCCGCAAGTGTGGTAGATTAAAACTTCAATTCCTGCAAGTGTGGTAGATTAATTTTTCAATTCCAAACATTGTACTATAATTTCCTTTGAATTGATTGTTGAATTAGAATAGGTGAATTTGGATTATCGTTATTTGGTTTAGTAGTTAGATTGATCTAAATTGGAACTTAATTTCTAGCATATATAGTGCACGCACACTTCGCAAGTTTTACAAAACCCTCGAGTTGACAATTAAATAATAGGCAATCACTTTTCCCTAACATTTTGGCGTCATTTTAGGGGAAGTGTGCATAGGAACTAGCTTTCAGTCTAGAGTTCATATTTTTCATTTTTTCTAGATGCATGATTAAAGCATGTAGATGTATAAATCATTTAGCAACATATCATTTTTTTTCGATACTAACCATTTATGGACAAAGGATTTAGAATGCAGCCCAAATATTACATTGAGGAATGGTATCAAGAAGCAGTTACACCACTGTATTCATCAATTCTTCAAGAGATCCTTGTGGCAAATCGAAAGGTCAAGTCGATTTCGCATATCCTTACAAACAATCAGGTATATTTTTCAAGTTGGGGTATGAGAATTTCAAAAATTCTAATCCATAAATGGCTTCATTGGAAGCATGAATATACTTTAAAAAAATAGTTTTTAGATAGGTAGGAAAAATAAAAAATAAAAATTTGTAGTTTTCAGAAAAAATTTGATGTTTTGTGGTGCAGTAAGAACCACCCATCCACTAATCCTTGGTAGGAAAAATTTGCGATAAAACAAATGGTTGAGAACAAGGAGTGCAAGTGAAGATCACAAACGATAATTTAAGGTATGAGATCAATCCTTTTTTATTTTATTTTTGCATAATTTACAAAGGAATCGATTTTTAAAATCTTGACTATGCTAACAAAATAAATCTCTCAAGTATGCTCTCCTTCTGCGCCTCGTGTGACCTGGAGGATCAGAAAAAGAAATTTTTTGTTTTGTTAGTATATCATAAAATCCAAAAAAAAAATAGCTGCATAATTAAATTATGTTTTCCTCATTTGATTTGATTTGATTTTTCAATAAACTTTAAACATTAAAAAAATTGTTTTGAAATTTCTTTATTTTTCAATAAATTATTTCTTTAAAAATTCAAATATATATATATATTTAAAATGAAACACAAATTTATATAAAAATCAATAAAAGTGTTCTTTTTTTTAATTATATATGTATATATATTTTTAATTTAAAAAAAAAAAAAACAAAACAAAACCCAACCATTTTTCTTTATTAATAAATTCTTAAGAAAAAAAATAAAATTAAATTAAAACTAAAAAGGGCCACACATGCAGATCTGCCTTTGGCTTGGCCTTGTGCATACACACAAGCCACAGCCCAGCCACACAACCCACGGTCTAGCCACGCATTTCCTCCTCTCTCTTCATAGCCAGCAGGTCATTGTCGATCATTGCTGGTAGTCATTGCTGATAGCCGGTTCTCTTTGCCTAATGGTGGTCACTGCTGCTGATAGTCGCTAGTCGTTGAATGATGGTACTTGCCGATACCCAGTTGCCGATACCCGAGAGACATTCTCACATGGTCATTGCCAGTCAGCCGAGAGTTGATCATACCCCCATTTCCCATCATATCTGAGTCACCCTCACCACATGCCAAATCTCCAGATGTAGCAACCATTCTGAAAAAATACCTGGTAAAAACATTTTCCAGAAAACGCAGAACTTTAAAAAAACATTAATTTTAAAATGTGATTTCCGGCCAAATAAAAATAAATTTTGAAAAATGGGGACATGGGTTTCTCTCAGGATATGCTAAATTAAATAACCTGGAAACAATTTCTTCAATTTTGCAACCGTTTGAGATAAATATTGGATTCTTCGGGACACAAATATGATTTTTGGAATGCTATGGTGGTTCATCAGGAACTTCTCGCATATTTCTTATCATGTCACATCATTGTAGAGGAAGGCTAAGAAGTTTGAATGGACATAGGAGTGTGATACCAATTTTGAGCAGCTTAAAAACTTCTTGACACATGCTCCAGTGTTAAATATCACAGATTTGGAAAAAGAATTTGTAGTATGTACAGATGCTTGCAAGAGAGGACATGGTGGAGTCCTTATGTAGGAAGGATAGGTAGTGTGCTATGAGTCACGTACACTGAATGAGTCTTGGGCCTCCAAAATGTCTTCAAAATGACATCCACTTTCACCTTTATTGCCACCATTTCACTCACATGTCACATCTCCATAACTATATAACCTTCCATTAGCCACCATTTTCATAAATATATGGGTTAGGATCCTTATTTACCAAAGTTATTTATTTTATGTGTTTAAAGTGAATTTATGATTAAAAACTAGGAAATTAACCTAGTTTCATGTATCTATATATGTGGCTTGAGTTTCATGACATGTGTATGTTATTTAGAAGCTTCCAAGACACCCTTATGTGGCCTCCAATGCTCAAATTCGAATTCCCTTCAAAGGAGATTTGGATAAAGATCAAAGAAGAATATGTGACCTATTTGGATTAGAACTCTATGAGACACCTAGGGGATATGTGTCTCATTATGAGCTATTTGGTTGTAACCATATGAGATTTTAGTGGATCCTCATTAAATATGGTAGCTTCTTATGTTTTTGTATAAATAGGAGAGTCTTTTCCTTTGAAAGGCATGTGTAAAGTTGGGGAAATGCTCATGTTTTGAATATAGAATTTGGATCTGGCACCATGCTCATGAGTGATGTTCACTTTGATTTGGTTATGCTTGTATTTGGAGCCTCTCAACTTTCCATCCCTCATGCTTTTGGATTGGCCATATATAATGTGTGAGATTTATTGTTTTTCACAGATTAAGATTTATTGCTTTCATAGATTAAGATTTATTTATTTCATATCTTTTCCTATGTGAGAGGTTAAGAGTGATTGTTTTTATTTTCTTTCATAAATTAAGATTTATTTCTTTCATACCTTTTCCTGTGTGAGAGGTTAAGAGTGATTGGTTTTATTTGCTTTCATAGATTAAGATTTATTTCTTTCATACCTTTTCCTGTGTGAGAGGTTAAGTGTGATTGTTTTTATTTGCTTTCATAGATTAAGATTTATTTCTTTCATACCTTTTCATTTGTGAGAGGTTAAGAGTGATTGTTTTTATTTGCTTTCATATCTAGAGGTTAAGAATTATTGTTTTTTCTTTCATTTCATATCATGTGGTTTTGATTATTCATTTCATAGGATCTTGATTTGATAATGCACACATGATCTCTTAGAGTATATTTCATTTCATGTAACTTCATTTTTGAAAGAGTGGTGTGCTTTTCAATTCCTGCAAGTGTGGTAGATTAAGACTTAAATTCCTGCAAGTGTGGTAGATTAAGATTTCAATTCCAAACATTGTACTATAATTTCCTTTGAATTGATTGTTGAATTAGAATAGGTGAATTTGGTTTACCGTTATTTGGTTTAGTAGTTAGATTGATCTGAATTGGAAGTTAATTTCTAGCATATATAGTGCACGCACGCTTCGCAAGTTTTACGAAACCCCCGAGTTGACAATTAAATGATAGGCAATCACTTTGCCCCAACAATGAACACGATCATAATTATTTGACATGTGATCTTGAGCTAGCAGCAATCATACATGCACTGAAGATGTGGAAGCACTGCCTTCTGTTGAGGCCTCGAAAATCGCTGCATCAACATCAAGGAAAACCACCCAGTCCGGACTTTAAAGCAACTCCTTTTCTGTTTGGTGTGGTGGCTCTGACTGGATATAATGGGACCAGTTTCCCAATGATATATGGTTGGATGGGTGATTGGTTTATAATATTTAACAGAAATGATAAGTTTTCTATACTAAAATGCAAAAATATAAAAGTAATTAATCTATCCCGGGAATTCTTCTTCTTAGTGCAATTCTTCGTTGTTCTTATTGACAAGTAAACATGAAGATGACTTACTCATAAATAAAAATATTCATTCATATGATAATAACTTTGTTCAAGTAGTTGAACAAAGTAATAATTAAAATTTTATTGCACTAACCATAATATATTACCGACATATATATATATATGAAAGATGACAATTCTAGAAGCATTCAATAGTGAAAGACTAAAGAATTGTTGTAGAAACATATACACATCAATAATAGCAAAGTTTTAATAAATGCTTGATTCACACAGAAACATAAAACAAAAACATAGATAGTAGTACCATATGCATTTGGGTCTCCTCCGATATGAATCGCATTCAAATCCTGCCTTTTAATTTGAGAAAACTTTCAAAGGAAGCAATAGTGCCTATCAGATAAAAGCCTTCTGTTTCAAAATTCAGAATGCAGGTCCAGTCTTCTATAAAAATAAATATATTGGAAGCACAGTAGTGCAACTTCCGATTCAAGTATTAATACAAAAAATTTAGGACCTTTTCTAAAACATGAAAGGGTCTATAAATACTAAAAAAATAACTAACTATGAAAGAAATATACTATGTGCTGGTATAACCAAATCACAAAAATGTGGAAATCATTTTCAAATAGGAATGTTGCAGTCGGTAAAAAATGGTTCATTGTATTGGCTGATCATCTTATGATAGAGTTGCCAATGGCATGCATCGGCTCGACTTCTAGCGGATGACTCATTCGTGAGTGCAACTGAGCTGTGTATGTGGCATCGGTAAGCTCGGGGATCATGTGGCTAATCGCATCAGTGAGACATTTCATCGTTGTTCGCTGACTATGAGGTTTCACAAGGAAGAACCAAAAGGTTTCCCATGTTAAGTTGTGAATGCCTGCAATCAGTTTTTCCCTTTGCTCAAGCTCCTGTTTCCACTGCTGTTCTAATGATTTTACTTGTGGGAGTTTGCCTGGAGAACATTCCATTATTAAATTTGATAAATATAGACTGTTGTTGATTAATTCAACCAGGTTACTTGTTGTTGATCTGCATCTGGATGTTGCTCTCTCAGTCTTCATTAGTTGAGACTCCCATTCAGTAAAAAGAATTTCCTTATGCGATTCCTGGATTTGTGGGAGATTAGCAGTTTTTCCCTCTTTCGAATCTTGCCATGACAAAAAATTTGTTAATATCTCATCCATTTTTTCCAACTCTAGTCTTGTATCCACTGATTTTTCAATCATGGATGCTATGATATCGCATAGAGGAACTGCCAAGTAGGTTCAACTGTTGAGACAATGCCCTGGTAATTTCTAGGGCCTCAATTCTAAATTCTCCTACTTGAGGATATTCCTTGAATCGCTCTATTTGAACTGTCATTTGAGCGATTTGCTCTTCTTTTGATTTACTCATCTTTTCATTTAATAGTTGTAACTTGTTCAATGCTTGAGACAATTCCTATTGTTTGTGAATAGCTTTTTCATAAATTCTTTGCTTTTCTTTTACCAATTGGTCATTCAACTGCTCATTAAGTTGTTTCTGTGCTGCTAACTGTTGTTATAGTTGTTTTATCTTCTGTTGTTTTTCCTGTGACTATGCCTTTAACAGACTGATAGCTTGGTCTTTTTCTTTCAACAAGTTACTGACCTCTAATGCCTTATCCATTGTTGTTGCAGTATATGCTCTAGCATATTGAGAAAGTTTGGTTAGATTATCGGAAGGACTTACTTCCTACCTCCACATCACATTCATCATCTCCATTTGAGAAGTAAAAAGAGGAGAGTGATCAATTTTCCTCTTTTTCCTTTGCCTTTTGACTACAGCCCTATGCTTAGGGCTATAGAAGATATCTAGTGGTGGTATTTCTTCCACATGCAAAACAATCTCATCAGAGGGATGCTCAGGAATTATTTCTATGTCCTTGTGAATCTTGGGTGGGCCGCTTGTTCCTTCAATCAGAACTGTGTTGATTGTTGTTTTTTGTGCCATAGACACCTCTGGTGTAGCGAATCCTAGGATATTCTCAGGATTACAAATCATCGAATCAAATTGTTGCCATTCCTTGATTAGTTTAGGGTCAACATAGATGTCTGAATCAAGGGGTCCACTACCTAGTTCTTGCCTCTACTCATGTTCTGGTGTCTTCTCATTTTCAAGAACTGTTTTCACTTCAAGAGTATTCTTACAAATTTCTTGTTCACTCTGGCCTTGTGGTT
The DNA here is from genome assembly GCA_031772625.1 of Pinus tabuliformis. Lineage (NCBI taxonomy): Eukaryota > Viridiplantae > Streptophyta > Pinopsida > Pinales > Pinaceae > Pinus > Pinus tabuliformis. The sequence continues at coordinate 1,655,681,490 of CM062816.1, forward strand.
GAACTGTTGAGGTTGTAGCTAACAAATCCAAAGGTAGGGTTTCCAATCTCTGGGCCCTAAGCCTATTGAATTTTTCTAATCCTTGTGTTCCCAATTTAGTCGCAGCCAATCCTTTAACCTAGAAAAATAGTTCCACTGAAGAAAACAAGTCATCAAAGATATCTTCTTCATGATCAAATCTGGTGAGCTTAGCCTGAGAAGTAACATTATAGGCAATCTTTTTAGGGTCATACTGCCTCCTTGGAATAGTTGCGAGATTTAACATCTGAATTTTCTCGGCCTCTTTCTCTACATGTTTATAATCATGCAAGGTAAAAATGCCACACTGAAGGGGAAATGTAGGCCACATGTGTTTCTTGGAATCCCTAAGGGTTTTTGACATTCCCGCAACTGTTATCTGGTATGCTAATTCCCGGGCCAATAATTTATCAGGAACATATAGAGGAAGAACATGGGGATCAATGAGGCTACCAAAAAACCTTACATAAGTGAATTTCTCTTCTCCAAACCAACTTCCTACTATTGTTAGGTCAATTGCTGCATCCCCAAATATCCTAGGGGGAGGCTTATTGAATATAGAATAATATACAGGTAGAACAAAACCATTACAAATTCTATACAAATGATTCCTATAATGGGCCTTCCATAGATCTTTGTGATAGATATGGATAGGATTAGGATCTTGAGAACTCCATTTCCATCTGAGAACGAGGAATTCAGAATTAAAACAAATGATGTCAAGAATATAGGCGTTTTAGTAAAAAGGAGGAATGACCTGGGTAGTTGCAAACCTCTTTCTTCTATATTCCAGTCTCTCGGTGGCTATTCTATCAGAGAGAATATTTGCCTAATCCATAACATAACCATGAATTGTAGCTTCCATTAATGGGACCATGTCTATGGAGAACTTCGTAGAATTGTGGATTCCCCACAGTCTACACATCATAGCGCCAGCATAGCAATAAGGAGAGGCTAATGAATCAATAGAATACATACCCAATGACTCGTGCTTATGTTTATTCGGGAAATGCCTCTAATGTCTGATCAGGTCCGACTCGATGTCATTTTCTTTTGCGAATGCTTCCATAAATTCCTTGTTGTAGCGCTTTTCCAGCTGAGGTAGGTGATACATTTGCCTGAGATCCTCTGGCTTGAATGACCTGAATATTTTTCCATTTGCCGTGGAAAATGTTTGGTTTGTGGTTGGAATGTTTTCAACAACCAATCTAACCATATCAGTATATGGCAAAACTTTTTCTCGCGCTACTATCCTGTGTAGGTATGAACAAACCAACTCTTTCAAAGACCCTTCTGATTTGTTTTTGGAATTAGCTGTAGCTTCATCCTCCATTTCTTCAAGCTCTTCTACTTCTATTAAATTATAGATACTCTCCCAGCTTCTGTTTCCTAGCCCGAGGCACGTCGTATCTGATATTAATCCCTTCTTATTGAGCTCTGGTACTTTAACTGCGGAAGGGACCTTGGCTTTCTTTGATTTCTTTCCCATCTTCTGTGGATTCATGAGCTCAGAGCAATTCTGCACAGACAAATGAAAATGTAACAGAGATATATTGGCACTGAAAGCTAATATGGAAATGAAAAGAGTTAAGGTAATTCACATATGATAAACCGGATGTAATTAAGAATTACCACGGGTGAAATCCTTGAAGGATTCACCCTTAACTGTGAAATTAATAACCGTCATAGCTGCCAATAAATGTCATAATTACCCGTCGCATCAGCCATATGCTTAATGATTCTTTTCAAGCATGTCTTTGGTTTTCCCTGATCAACGATCAACTATAAATCACAAATCACAATCGAAAGATTCACTGGGTAGGACTTCAGCATTTCAAACTAAAAGCTCCGACTGCAATAAAGGAGGATATAATAAGGCGGGGCATGTTTAGCGAATAGTTTAGGTTTATTGCTTTTAAATTCATATTCGTAAAGTTTATTTGAAATACAGGCCTTTTCATTATATAATCGCAATCGGGGAATTCATCTGGTAAAGTTTAGTGTGAAAGCCCCGAAAACTCCAATTGCGATAAAATAACATTATAATAAGGCAGAGGTGTTCTTTTAAGGGAACTGGCTTAATTTATTATTTTAAAAGATTTATGCATGTAAACCAAATCTCTTAACGATTTATCGTTGAAATGCGCACCTTATTTATGAATCGCAATTGAGGAATCGGCTAGGGCTTTGGCTCTTTGCCATATGATACCTTTGACTGCCGATTGCGATTACGTTTATCGGATTGGAGGTTTTGATGAGGATTTTTTATGTGAAACCCTTTAATCTTTGCGATATGCGATCTTCGATCGCTTTATCGCATTGGAGAGTTTCTTATGATGCGTTTTCAAAAAGAAATTCATATTTTATCAAAAAAAAATTAGATAGGAGTTCTATTGAATTAGGTCTTTTGATAAGGTTTTTCACGTGTTATATGGTTAATGCTATGCAAACAATTTTATTGAAACATAATCTTGCTAAGTTTGTTAAAAAGGGACCCATTTCGAATTAAAGTTTTTAAGTAAAAATTTAGAAATGGGGGGGTTGTTGTACATCACAACAATTGGCGATTCACTGGGAGAAACAGCTATCTCTGAGAAAATAATGCAATATTCTAACTTTCTTTATTTGAAAACTGTTAAGTATAGAGAAAATCTAAGGACAACTTGATAATCAGGAACTCTGAATAATAGAAAATGTTTCTGCAATTTCTTTCTCATCTTGAAAAATAAAACATTCTAGGTTTGTTTAAGCCTTGATTGGTTGACAAAGATAAAACAAGAAGATTTCTCCAACTTAGCATATAAAATGACTCCGTTGTCATAGGTAGAGCCTCCACTGCCAGCAAACGTTTATAGTCTCGACAAGGTTACCTTTTAACCATTCAATCATTCATTGTCCCATCCATTTCAAAGTATAATTTTAAAGAGTAAATCCAAAAAGACATGTTTTCACATATTTTCTTTATTTTTATTTTTAAAAGATAAAAATCCATTGTCCTGGTTTGGTGGCCAGCTATTGACAATCCTATTCACTGGTCATAATTGAACTTAACAAGCTGGCTCGTGATGAGACCCTTGTCTTATAATTATAAGCCATTACCCTGTTTTGATATGCAGTATTGGTAATGTCAGTTTAATTAGTTTCCTATGATCATGGTAAGCTGGCTCGTAATGAGACCCCTTATCTTTTATATCAAACATATTTTAGAATTGCACTCTGAAAAATCACAATCTTTGTGGATGGGGTGAATGATTTACTCCTTAAGAGAATATGGATGACAATGTAAGAGTTGAAGATGCTAAGTTTGGATAGACCTTTGTTTTTTTATAGATAACCTAATTTAGGCTCTAACAACTTGGAATGATTTACAGTATTTTTTATATTTGAAAAGATTTTACAAAAATTTAAAGTTTTTTTAGAGTTTAACTATTATCAAGTTCCCTCGTACCTTTTTCTTTTCCTTTTCAGGTTTTTATCTATCAAAAGCAAATATTAATACTATTTTCCTTAAGCAACTTTTCAAATTAGTAAAGGCCAATAAAAGGCTATTTCCAACCTTATTTTATAGCAAGCAAACAAAACTGCAAGTCCACACAAATTCACACAAAGTTGAATATTTACAAATAAGAAGGGGTTACCTTCTTAAGTAAAGAATTTCTTTAGGATAATCCCGTTAACAGGAAGATAATCTCTCTTTCTTGATAGATCTTGCAATATAAATGTTGATGGGCCTATCTTCTCGATGATTTGAAACAGTCCTAGCCACATTTTCTGAAATTTAGTGTATTTACCTTTATCTTCATGGGCTTTGTCCCATTTCAAAACAGGATCACCAATCTGTAAAAATTTTGAGCCGGTGGAAGTTGTATCAAAAGAGGACTTAACAACCTGTTGATGCTTTGCATGTGTAATTCTGGCTTTTTCCCTTTCTTCTTCTAATTTAAGGATTTGATTATGTCTTAATTGAATAGAAGATGAGGGATTTTCTTCAATAAACTACACTAAGGCTAGTGATGGGAGTGCTAAGTTGGCTGGTATGACAACTTCCTTTCCATACACTAAATTGAATGGAGAAGTTCCTATCGAGGCCTTCTATGTTATGTGATCTGCCCATAGTGCAAATACTAAAGACTTGTGCCAATTCTTTTGATTCTGATCAACAGTTCTCTTAATGATTTTGATGAGATTTTTATTGGTGGATTCTATTAAACCATTACCCTGAGGGTAGTAATTTGCAAAATACTTAAGTTTGAACTCTCTCTTGATAACAAATTCAAGTATGTAATTACCAAAGAAATAAGATGCATTATCGAAAATAAGGGCATTTGGTACACCAAACCTGGTAATGATGAACTGGTCTATGAATTCGATGATTGCTTCAAAGTTGGTTGTCTTCAAAGGAATTGCTTCTACACATGTAGTAAAGAAATCAGTGGTTGTAAGGATGTACTTATGTTGTTTGGAAGAATGAGGAGTAATTTCTCCAATGATATCAAATCCCCATTGTTCAAAGGGCTGCTCAATTTTGACTGGTTGCAAAGGAAAAGCTGGCTTTCTTTGTCTTCCACTGGTAGTTTGACACGTTTTGCATTTCCCTACATATTCATGGGTATATTTAAATAAGGTGGGCCAATAATACCCAGCATGTATAATTTTATGAGTTGTTGTATCAGCTCCAAAATGTCCACCTACTGGACCATCATGTAATTCCTGCAAGACCTTTTGTGCCTCAGTTTTTTCAAGGCATCTTAACAAAACCGAATCATAATTCCTTCTAAATAACACATCATCAATAATTTCGAAGTTTTTGGCTTTGAGTCTTATGGCACGTTTTTTTTTTTATATGAAATATTAGAAGGAGCATATCCATTTTTCAAATAAAATATCAAATCTGCATATTGGGATTCAGGATTGATGGTACTTATCTCATTAATTTCTTAAATATTGTTGTTACCTACATGTTCCTGAATATTAGAAGCTCCTGCTAGCAACCTGCAAAAACCTTGGCCTTTAACAATCTTTGCTGGTTTAATGTCCAAATCATATTCTTGTAATGTTGTGACCCAGTTTTCCCTCTTTTCTCCCAATTCCCTTTAGACTAGTAATTGTCTTACCACTGAAAAAGGGACTATTACTTTTGTATGAGTCTTTAAGAGAAAGGATCTAAAGTGTTTAATGGATTTGAACATAGCAAAATCTTGCTTTTCCACATCAGAGTAATTAAGCTCAGCGCCTTGAAGATTCGAACTAAAAAACGATATGGGTGCTTCCATATTTTGATCATTGATTTGTGTTAACACAGCTACATATGAAGTATCAGATGCCAAAGTGTATAAAATGAAATGATTGGAAAAGTTGGGAGTGTTTAATGCAGAAGCATTTACAATTGCTTGTTTGATTGAATCAAAAGCTTCCCTTTCTTTATGCCTCCATTTGAACACTGAGTTTTCCTTGATCATGGTTTGTAATGGTAAAACAATCTGTGAAAAATCTGGAACAAATCTTTTTACAAAATTTATTTGACCCAAAAACGATTGCATCGATTTTTTGTTATGTGGAAGTGGAATATTAGAAATCTCTTTGATTTTATCTGGATCGATATAAATACCATCTTTTGAAACAATGAACCCCAAGAGTTTACCTTGGTCAAGAGCAAAAAATGACTTCTTAGGATTCAATGAAATCCCATACCTTTTACAGCATTTAAGGATTTGTTTTAAATCATGTAAATGTTTTTCTCTTTTCTTAGAGAAGACAATAATGTCATCTAAATAGACAACAACTGACTTATTAATTAAACCTTTGAATGCTATAACTATTGCTCTCTGGAATGTAGCCCCAGCATTAATCAATCCGAAAGGCATTTTTTGGTAGGCATATGTTCCCCACTTAGTCCTAAAAGTAGTCTTGAGTCTATCATTGGGGTGTACCAATATTTGATTATACCCAGAAAAACCATCTAAGAAAGACATTAATTCAAAACTAGTTACTGAATGAAGAGTTTGCTCCATTGTTGGTAGTGGGAAGTTATCTTTTTAACTAGCCTTATTAAGATTTCTGAAATCAATACGAATTCTAATGTCTCCATTCTTCTTCCTAACATGCACTAAGTTAGAAACCCACTTTGAATGTCTAACAGGAAAAATTATCTTAGCCTTCAAGAGTTTGTTTAACTCTGCTTTTATCTGACTTTCTAAGTTCAGATATTTTTCCTTAATTTCTGTTGTACTGGTTTCTCTTCAGATATCATTGGTATTGTCTGTTATGTGATAGAAGTATCATATGTTTTCAAGTCATCATAATTCCATGCGAAGACATTTTTATATCTATTCAATAATCTGATAAATGCAAATGTTTCTTCTGAAGTAAGTCCTAATCCCATATTGATATTTTGTGGTTTGGCTTCTATGCCAAGATTTATTAATTCAAATCTTAAACTAGAACTTTGAAGTTTTGAATTAGTAACCTGTTTAAACATATCTTTGATGTCATAAAGGTCTTCAAGTTTGACCAATGGTTTAGGTATTGAATTTTTCTCAAGTTTTTGCTTCATTTGAAGATCATGCTCACTTTCATCAATAATTTGGTCATCATAGGACTTATCAGAAGTTAAGAAATTTAAAATGTCGTCGTCATGATTGAATAATCGCCAATTAGTGACATTATCGGGAACTGAAGGTTTGAAAATTAATTCTACTGAAAATCTATCAGGACTGTAATCCTCAGATGGAAGTAGCTTAGAAGCAACATTGGCTAGTAAATCTGCTGCCGCATTTTGAGATCTAGGAATGGGAGAAATATTAAATGCTAGAAAGTGAGATACAAGGTCTTGTACCAATGATTGATAATGTTTAAGGTGACTAGAAAGGCAATGTATAGTATTCTTGACTTGTTTTATAACAATTTCAGAGTCACCAAACACTTTCAAATATTGCACCTTAAGGCCTATTGCTTTGTAAAATCCTTGAATCAAGGCTTCATGTTCAGCAGTATTAATTGTACACTCAAATTCTAATCTGCAAGATAGCATAGTCTTTTCTCCTTCAGGACTAACTAAAATACATCCTGCTTCTACACCGTGATTAGATTTTGACCCATCAAAATATAAAGACCAAAATACAGGTTTATCTATAGTTTTATTTACAATTTCCTCAGTAATTTTAACACACCTTGATGTATCTGTTTGACAAAAATTTTCTATTTGAAATGTGAAATTATTAACTGAGAACGACGATGATTGAGCACTAAAATTACCAAAGAATGATTCAAATGAGTAGTTACCAAGGATGTTATTGTTGAATGCTATAGGTTGGTTTTCTTGCTCAATTCTGTTACAGTATGAGTCATATGCTTCTCCAATCAATCTTCATCTGATTTGGCTTCCCTTTATAGGGAAGCCACATGTGAGACCAATCAGTAGAAATGTAACCATGAATTTTCTCAGACCAATCTCTGCTTAGAATCAAACCATAAAATTCAGGAATATCAGCAATTAATATATCAATTCTCTGAACTACTCTTGGATCAGCTGATAACCTAATGGTTACTGAATTGATTTCCTCCAATACTTGGACCTTAGTTCTATCCAACTGGACAATATGCACTATAGACTTTTGGGGTTCTATATTCAGTTTAGAACAAACTGAAGCTGGCATTATATTTGATGAAGCCCCTGAGTCTATCAAGCAATTATGCATATTTCTATTATAAATCTCGTAGGTCAAGAGAAAAGGAGGAGTATGGTAATTTGATCTATCTCCGATTAGAATAGAAATAATAGCTTCTACTCTATCAGATGGTGGCTTACCTGTTTCATTAGCTGCTTTGGACAGTACAGCATTTGGAAGAGGAGAAGAAGGTACTGCATTTAATTCTTTGAGCAGCAATTTTTGTTGATGTTTGAGCTTACTAAGCTCAAATATAGAGATATTTGCTCTAGTTTTCTTCATGTCTTTAATGATGTTGTAATCCATAGAGTCTGCCACTACTAATGTCTTAGATGATGAAGTTGGATTGGAAGATGATGGTTGATTTTGAGTAGGCACTGCTATAGACTTCTTTGTGGGAACTCTTTCTTTAGTAGTAGGACCCATATTTTTCTTCTTTTGAGTTGGTTGAATAAGTTCAGGAGTTCCTTTACTTCTGGTACTTACTGGAAAAGCTTCATGTTCATTTTCAGTATCTGAATTGGGAAAAATGAAGTCCCACATACCATGACATTCTACAACTTCTTCTTCATCAGTTTCATCAAATGATAAGACTGTATCTTCTTCTTCATCGTTCTCGGGATCTAATTCTGCATTAGATATAGCATTAGGTGGTTTTGATTATGGTTTCTTAAAGTTTCTAAATGGCTTCTAAGTGGAGGTATTGGCTACTTGTTTCTTGATTTCTACCATTTCATTTGACATAGTTTTTAGAAATTTTTGGAGACCTTCCATATCATATGGATCTTTAGCCATTTTCTTCTTTGAATCATCTTTGAAGGTAAATTTTGTGGGTTTTCATTCTTCAAGAGTAGCTTTCTTTTCTAAGGCGAAGATACATTTTTCCACAACGATTGCCTCTTTCATATTCTCTGCTAAAGTAGGCTTTGCAGGTCTATCAACAAAGATTGCTATGTTTGAAGGTAAGGCTGATATGTACCATTCACTTAGAACCTCTTCACTAGGTTTTGATGCAGTAGGAATCTTATTTAAGAGTTTGTTAAATCGTGAATTGAACTCTTTTATAGGCCCTTTTAATTCCGTTTTAAGATTTGAGAGAACATTAATTAACGTTGTTGTGGACTTGTCATCACCAAATTTAGTCAAGAACTGCTCTTGAAAAATATTCCAACTAGTAATGGATCTTGATGGTAACGAAAAGTACCAAGACCCGGCTGCTCCTTGCAGAGTATATGGGAAAATCCTAACAACCACGTCTTCTTCAGTAACTCCCTTTAAACTGACTGACAACATAAATTTGTTTATGTGTTCATCTGCCTGTATGCCTGCATCTGGGTTAAATTTTGGCAACCATTTCTCAGGATGAGCTGCCAATGGGTTCGAAGTCACACTGCCTTCGCAATTCATTCCTTCCCATCAAATCTTGTGAGCTTAGCCTGAGAAGTAACATTATAGGCAATCTTTTTAGGGTCATACTACCTCCTTGGAATAGTTGTGAAATTTAACATCTGAATTTGCTCAGCCTCTTTCTCTACATTTTTATAATCATGCAAGGTAAAAATCCCACACCAAAGGGGAAATGTAGGCCACATGTGTTTCTTGGAATCCCTAGGGGTTTTTGACATTCCCACAACTATTATCTGGTATGCTAATTCCCGGGCCAATAATTTATCAGGGACATATAGAGGAAGAACATGGGGATCAGTGAGGCTACCAAAAACCCTTACATAAGTGAATTTCTCTTCTCCAAACCAAATTTCTACTGTTGTTAGGTCAATTTCCACTTCCTCAGATATCCTAGGGGGAGGCTTATTGAATATAGAATAATATACAGGTAGAACAAAACCACTACAAATTCTATACAAATGATTCCTATAATGGGCCTTCCACAGCTCTTTGTGATAGATATGGATAGGATTGGGATCCTGAGAAGTCCATTTCCATCCGAGAATGGGGAATTCAAAATTAAAACAAATGATGTCAAAGATATAGGCGTTGTAGTAAAAAGGAGGAATGAATCGGGTAGTTGCAAACCTCTTTCTTCTATATTCTAGTATCTCGGTGGCTATTCTATTAGAGAGAATATTTTCCCAATCCATAATATAAACATGAATTACAGCTTCCATTAATGGGACCATGTCTATGGAGAACTTCGCAGAATTGTGGATTCCCCATAGTCTACACATCATAGCGCCAGCATAGCAATAAGGAGAGGCTAATGAATCAACAAAATACATACCCGATGACTCATGCTTATGTTTATTCGAGAAATGCCTCCAGTGTCTGATCGGGTCCGACTCGATGTAATTTTCTTTTGTGAATGTTTCCATAAATGCCTTGTTGTAGCGCTTTTCCAGCTAAGGTAGATGGTACATTTGCCTGAGATACTCTGGCTTGAATGACCTGAATATTTTTCCATTGGCCGTGGAAAATGTTCAGTCTGTGGTTGGAATTTTTTCAACAACCCATCTAACCACATCAGTATATGGCAAAACTTTTGCTCGCGCTGCTATCCTATGTAGGTATGAACAGGCCAACTCTTTCAGAGTCCCTTTTGATTTGTTTTTGGAATCAGCTGTAGCTTCCTCCTCCATTTCTTCAGGCTCTTCTACTTCTATTAAATTATAGATACTCTCCCAGCTTGTGTTTCCTAGCCCGAGGCATGTCGTATCTGATATTAATCCCTTCTTATTGAGCTCTGGTTCTTTAACTGCGGTAGGGGCCTTGGCTTTCTTTGATTTCTTTCCCATATTCTCTGGATTCATGAGCTCAGAGCAATTCTGCATAGACAATTGAAAACGTAACAGAGAGATATTGGTGCTGAAAGCTAATACGGAAATGAAAAGAGTTAAGGTAATTCACATATGATAAACCGGATGTAATTAAGAATTATCATGGGTGAAATCCTCGAAGGATTCACCCTTAACTGTGAAATTAATAACCGCCATAGCCGCCAATAAATTTCATAATTACCCGTCGCATCGGCCATATGCTTAATGGTTCTTTTGAAGCATGTCTTTGGTTTTCCCCGATCAGTGATTAGCGATAAATCGCAAATCGCAATCAGAAGATTCATTGGGTAGGACTTCAGCATTTCAGACTAAAAGCTCCGACTGTGATAAAGGAGGATATAATAAGGCAGGGTATGTTTAGCGAATAGTTTAGGTTTATTGCTTTTAAATTCATATTCACAAAGTTTATTTGAAATAAAGGCCTTTTCATTATATAATCACAATCGGGGAATTCATCTGGTAAAGTTTAGTGTGAAAGCCCCGAAAACTCTGATTGCGATAAAGTAACATTATAATAAGGCAGAGGTGTTCTTTTAAGGGAACTGGTTTAATTTATTATTTTAAAAGATTTATGCATGTAAACCAAATCTCTTAACGATTTATCATTGAAATGCGTGCCTTATTTATGAATCGCAATTGGGGAATCGGCTAGGGCTTTGGCTCTTTGTCATATGATACCTTTGACTGCCGATTGCGATTAAATTTATCGGATTGGAGGTTTTGATGAGGACTTTTTATGTGAATCCCTTTAATCTTTGCGATACACAATCTTCAGTCTCTTTATTGCATAGGAGAGTTTCTTATGATGCTTTTTCAAAAATAAATTCATATTTTATCAAAAGTTTTTTAGATAGGAGTTCTATTGAATTAGGTCTTTTGATAAGGTTTTTCACGTGTTATATGGTTAATGCTACGCAAGAAATTTTATTGAAACATTAATCTTGCTAAGTTTGTTAAAAAGGGACCCATTTCCAACTAAATTTTTTAAGTAAAAGTTTAGAAATGGGGGGGTTTTTGTATAGCACAACACCTCCTTGGCGGGAGGTTTGTATTGATGAATGATCACAATGGATTGAGATACCTGTTTGACCAGCCAAATTTTAATGCCAGGAAAGCTAGATAGTTGGTCGAGATTAGTGAGTTTGATTTTGAGATTAGATACATCAAAGTAAAGGAGAACAGGGTTGCAGATGCTCTTAGCTAGAAGATATAGGTAAATAATATAGTGTTGGAAAATTGGTGGTGGTTGTGTTAGTATTGGCATTGATGTCAACCAGACTGGCATGAATGTATGTCGCAGCATATGCATGGCTCAGGAGGACTCCAATGGTAGTTGTAGGCTTTATGTAGAGAATCATCAAAGTAGGAGGCTTACTAGAAAATCCATAAAATGATGACTATTGTGTTGTTTCAGAGGATTCCCGTGACTACTGTGTTGTTTCGAAGGAATCCTATGGTTGTTGGAATGCTTTGTAGAAAATCATCATAGTATCAGGCTTACTGAAGAAGCCATAAAATGGTGACTATGGTGGTTGGGAGTTCAACATTCCAAGCACACGAAGAAGAGTCAAGGAGCAAAGTGTGGCAGAGAGTTTGCAGCCATCTCATAGGTATAATATTGGCTTAATACCCACATTGAACCTTCTCCATTGTAAAATGTTATGGAAGAGCTTTCCTGTTATAGACATTTTTGTGCCTTACAGCTCTAAGCATGAAATGTCCATAAACCAAGGGCTCCTAAGTCCCTAAAAGTGTTGTTCTAACTCTTAAAGGAACAAGGTCAACAAATTACAGCTTCTCCCAGAAGTTCTCCACCAGAAACTGCTCAGAATCAGTCAAATCAGGATCATTTCAGCTGCTCCACTAGCCAAGTGCGTTGCATAGCACCCAAGTCCACTAGCTAGGTGCGTTACAACGCACCTAAATGCACTACCAAGGTGCATTGAGCGGGAAATGACAAGTGGCAGAGTCATTCCACGAGGTGGAGAGACAATGGAAGCTTCCAGAATCTTCTCCAATGACACTTGCCTCACTGAATTTGACCAAGGATGAGTAAGAGGCTCTCAGTCTCCAAGTGGAAGCAAGAACTGATAGAGAGAAGACACTAGTCAAATCATAAGCTGACTCATACTCCTTGCATACATCTATATATGGATCCCTCATCCCAGAGATCCAGGGGGCTGGAATTTTGTACATTGCAAAGAATTGTTGTTTGTTTTGAGATAGATATCAGAGTATTGGGTGATTTATGCTTTGTTGGAGGTGAAGAGGGGCTTCTTTGCTGGGAGGTTGATGCTGGATCAGGAATCATCGGTTGTAACTCCTCCTGGATCTTCTTGTTATATCAATAAAACTATTTGAGTTCCTCCTACATGCTTGTGTATCATTGATGCTTGTTACATTTGTATGTTTAGCTTAAATCTGATCCTAAGCTATTTATGAATATAAATCCATGTCTTTGTGTAGTTTTCTTATTCTGTGACCTTACAGGAACTTGGTGAAGCTGGGCAAGTAAGGAAGCAGGTAGCTGGAAGCTGTCAAAGAAGAGAGAGATTGGATCAAAGGACTAGCGCAAGACACAGGTTGGTTCATCATATTCCTCTTTGTTTATAGTTCATAAAGAAGAATACAAAAGTAGTTTTCTCTGTTTGTTTCTAAGGTAACTGTCACACCTTAGTGGGATAGAGTCGTTCTGAATAGACACTTATCCCGATAACAAAATGGCGACTCCACTGGGGATCAAACCCAGAATCTCTGGTTTCTGCCCCAGCGCAGGTACTGTGAAGAGTTCCTGCATTTCAGCGCAGTTCCCGAGAGGGCAACCTGCGTTGCAATCCAGTTTCTCTGTGTAACAGGTGCGCTGATCAGCCTAGCCTTGTGCAGCTGAGGTTCTTTGCTTCATTTTTTTTTTCAGTTTTGTCTCTGATTTTTGCAGCCTGTGATCAGTGTATGTGTCTGTTTAAAAACCCCTTTTCCTTGTTGTAATTCCGCCTCAGTTGTATAAAAGAAACTGTAGATGTTTTTTTGTGTTTGTTACGTCATTTACAGTTTTCCATTGCAAAAGTAGAATAGTCATACTGTCGTCCTTTGATTCAGATCTGTCGCAAGTGTCGATTTTGGTCATAGGGGAAAGTTTATTTGCTGTTGATAGTCGATTATGCTTTTACTTTTGCCTTTGGTTTGAATTTGTGACTTTCTAGTGTCGAAACGAGTATTTATTTCAAAATCATAAAGTGTCGTAATCATCTCTACCTTTTGATTTCGAAAAGAAGCTTGTTTGTGTTTGTCACTTGAAAGCAAATTCAGATTTGTACAACAACTTTCTTTTTAGGCATCAATATTAAGAAAGCAAAAAACAAAACACATGCATGTGCATTTGCATATTGGCAGTCTGTTTGGCTTGATTTAGGAAAAGTGCATTTACAGTGTGCTCTTTGCTCTTTGCGAAAAGATTGTGTCTTTCTTTTCCCTTAGTAGCTAGGATTTTCATTGCTGAAAAGAGATAAAAGTTTGTTTATCATCTTTAGATTGCATTTTAGGAATTACATCTACATCTCGTGGTGATCCCAAAAGGCAAACTTCATAAGAAAGATCAACTTAAAATAAATTCAATGAACTTAACAACGCTTTGGAACTTAACGCACAACATTTAGAGGTCTAGGCTAGAGACGTATTCCGGCGTCGTAAAGCCTGGTAACTGTTGTCCTCACTGATGGTTGGGTGATTCCTCCACTTTGAGACGATAAGTGCCAGTACGGACTTGTGCTCCCATGTACCGTCGAGTATATATTGGGAGACCCCTATAGGCTTAAAACCTTTTATCCATAGGAAGCCGTGTCGGCCGCCCTACTGATCGCAATGCACTGAACACAGCATTCGGGAAGATTGACTGCCGTACCGTAAAAATTATTCTGCAGTTTTGCGATTGGTTTGGTACTCCCTCTACCTAGACATCCATAGCAGTCCCTTTCATTCCTTTTCAGACTCCTTAACGAAAAAGGTCCATCTAAGCACTTGTCACTTCAGGCTCATTAAAAATCGAAGGAGACTAGAGTCATCTTTTCTTTTTTCTCAACTCTTAAAAACTGAAAAAACAAGTTGTGTCAAAGCGTCTAAAATTTATTTTAATCGGAATAGCATCATTGTTCCCTCGTTGGTCTTATAAGTTAGTCTCCCTTCATCGCAAGTTCTTGTAGAATCGCTAGGAAATCTTTTGGATAGACTAGATATGTCTGAACAGCCATTGACATCCAGGACTGTGTCGTATGACACAACAGCAGCTGAGTCTCCTGCTGCTACTCCATCGATGTTCACCGGTATACCATCTGTCCCGGCAAGTTATCAACAACAAGCCGGAGTCCAATCAGGGACTGCTTCGACGACATGGTTAGTTCCTATTTCTTCATCCGGATTATCATCTGGTATTTCTTATGTTGAAACTCAACAAATTGATCCAATGTGTCTTCAAAGGCCAATCTACCCTTTAAGTACTGGATTGCCACCATATGGAGGGCAGTATGCCCTTTCATTATCCCATCTGGGAGGATATCCATACGGGAGTTCACAACAGCATTCAGGTTATACTGGAATTACCTCAAGTGGTTGGGTACCTATACTACCTCAACAACCAAGAGTTGTGTATTCAATGCAACAATGCGTACCTATGTCGAACATCCCGACTACGCCAGCTATTGTGACGGTGTCGCAAGTTCAAGCGCTGCCTTTTGTATGTCAACCTCAGGTTTCTCAGGTTGTAATGCAACAGCCCCTTGACCCTGCGACTCAACCACAATCGCCGACTAGTAGGGTGACACAGGTCCAGACGGGTACAATTACCCCTCACCTTGGTCAAACGGTTAGTATCGGGCAACAGCACATGGCTTCACAACCGTGGCTGGTGCAATACCAACAACCACAATTCCAACAACTATACCAAAGTGCTGAGTAGCAGATCTTTGTGAACAGTGGACAACCGTACATTCAAAACGGTCAAAATCAACCATTTTATAATGGTCAAGTCCACCAACCTTACCAAACATACCAGCATCAAATGCATTATGCCGGTATGCAAAGACCAACTACTCAGGCGATTCCATCGTATCCTGGGTATGCTTCACCTAACCTGAATCAACAGTTACCATTCATGGCAACTTTAGAGTTACCTGATTTAAACCGGTTAACAAACGATCCAATTTCTTACGCCCCTTGGTGGCCAGCGATTCCGCATAAGCTTCCATCAGATATTCCTAAATTTAATGGAAATCTGGGTGAAGATCCATCGAATCACGTGATGACCTTCCATCTATGGTGTTCATCAAACACCCTAAATGATGATTCGATAAGACTTCGCCTCTTTCAGAGGACGTTAACGGGTCCAGCGGCAAAATGGTACGTTGAATTGCCTAGAGCTTCGTTCGACAACTTCAGTACCTTAGCCACAACCTTTTTAACCCATTTTCAATTACCAATAAGGTATGAAACGGGAACAGAACTTCTTACCAACTTCAAACAGACAACGGCCACTCACATATATGATCATATACATGAGTGGCGACGTCGTCGTAGGATGGTGAAAACGTACGTTCCCGATCAGCTATTAGCTGAATGGTTTATCAAGTCATTACTGCCTTCCATCACGGAAGATGTGGCACAGGGAGGAGTCGTAACGGAAGAGCAAGTAATCGCTCGTGCACAATATTTGGACTTGATTTACACTCAGTCCGGCATGCTCTACGACAAAATACCTGACGCCCCTAGACCGGAATTCTCAATTCCTCCTCCTCCTAAATCGAACAATGACTCTCATGCCGGTGATGGTGTGATTGGCTCAATAGACACGAAATCGACAAAGGCTACATCCAATAAGGCCCGTAAGATTTCAGGTCAAAATGCAAAAGACGAACTTCTTACTTCGGAAGTAAATGCCATATCGACAGATAAGGGAAAAGAAACCAAACAACCAGGAAGCAAGAAGAAAGGCAAAGGGAAGAAGAAGAAGCAGGATGAGTCATCTCCTGAAAAAACTTCTACAAACCCTTCTGGGCAAAGGAAACCCCCTGCAGGGTGTCATATATGCGATGAGGATCATTGGATGAAAGAATGTCCACACAAAGCTGAGCTTAAGAAATTCTTTAAAAGTTCGAAAACCTCAGCAGTGTTAACTGATCCATTTCCAAACCCAGGAACGAATCTGGTTGAAAGTGGAAATGCTTCCCCATCTCAAGTGCTAATGTTGTCGATTTCAAAACAACAGAATGATGCTTTGATTTCGACAAGGAACAAAGATTATGGGAATCCGCAGCTGTCGAACAACAAGGATAAAGATCAACCGAGTAGTTCGACAACAACTTCGACAGAAGTTGTACCACCCACCATCCCTGAATTGACAATAAAACCGCCGAAGGGAGTAGTACACAAGTCGACATTTAATCCCCGCACTAGAGCGGCGCAGCATTATAACATAGTGGAAGATTTGGCCCAATCACCATCCGCTATGTCGACTCTTGAAGTACTACAAAATTGCCCATCCCAAAGGCAGGCTTTATTATCGGCCATTGGTGGGATTGATCCAAAGGATTCCAATCTTGTATCCTTCGACCACAAAGGGTACGACCCTCAGTTACCAGCTCAACTAGCTTTCCTTATTCAAGTGAAAGCCCTCAACAAAACTGTTCATCGAACAATTATTGATGAGGGGGCATCCACATGTATTATGTCGATGAGTTGCTAGAAAAATTTAGGGTCACCACCCTTGACGCGATCATCAACAATGTTAAAAGCATTTGATGGACGATCATACACTCCATACGGGATTTTAAGTAACTTGCAGGTTGAACTGGGGGGTAAAACAATAGAAATTGATGTTGAAGTAATCGACGGAAACCTCGATTACAACATCCTACTGGGAAGACCTTGGATATATGCCATGGCTGCAGTTGTGTCGACCTACTTCAGGAAGATTGCATTTCCCTTCCAAGGAGGAATTACAATCGTCGACCAACAAACATTTCTCCCCAATAGTTCACAAGTTACGAGAAGCATTCCAATGATCCATGGAAGCAATCATTCGCTCCAAAATATCGGAGTAGGTCTCCTAAAATACCCTGCCTTAATGGGTACTTTTCCCCTACCGCCTCCGAGTAATCTGGCGGAAATGGCCACAGTGGAATATGAAATCTTCTATATCTAATGGATTTTGATTCCGAGGATGGTTCTTATCTGTGTCAACCTCATTAAAAAATGAAACAAATCCCCTTTCCAAATCTCAAAGGTAAACCTTCATTCCAACCACCGAGTTGAATGCAATGAAGCTTGGGGGGCATGCACCTTGATTTGCATTATTATGCTGGGGGCATGCAAACTTATCACGAGCAGTGTTACCGCAGGGTTCAAGCTCGTCAAAAAATAAACCCGCCTTGAGCAGTTTTAGCACATAGTTCAAGCTCGTTAAAAAATAAACATAAGACATGAGCAAATGTTTTCACCCGCGTTTAAGCTCGTTAAAAAATGAACTATTCCCTGGTAAATAACCACCGTGAATGAAGCATTTCAGCCATTAAAGCCTTGGTCGTGTTTGCACCATCACCTCCACTTTTCCATTGGCCGATCATTCACCTCCATTTGATTGTTACCCATTTTGAGGAACAGCTGCGAAGAGTGATTTCACTAGCCATCCTTGTGACACTGCCGTGATTGGAAAATTCCAAACCTTACCTGGAATCAGCTGCTACCCATTTTATCACTCGTTCCTCAAAAGAGGAGTCTTCTTTAAGCTCTTTTCAACTGACTCGTAAAATATGAAAAGATTGTCGATTTTTGTCCTTCCAGCTCGTTAAAGCGACCGGAAGTGCTATCCCTCCTCTAGATTTTAATCTTTTTGGACCTGAGGGATTATTGCACAAAAAGATCGAGCGCTTGTTTTGTTCGGCTCGTTAAAGCTAATCGAAAATTCATCCCTTCTGTATTATTTTATACTTTTTCGGACTTAAGGGATTAGATGACGAAAAAGGAATTTTGGAGTTATCTTTACGTACCTTTTCAGACTCTCTAAAAATGAAAAGGACCGAGTTATCTTTGTCGTTAGACTCGTTAAAAAGATTAATAGCGACAAACTTGTCTTTAGACGAGAATGAGTTTCACTATCGCTAGGCTCGTTAAAACATAGCGATGGGTTTGCCCGAAGGGAAAATTATAGAACAAGCATATGTTATCCTCCTCAAGCTTGACAAAAATAAAGAGGTACTGGTCAGCAATGACTGGGGAAAAATTGGGAAGAAAACTCAAAGAATCTTTATTGGTAGCAAAGTCGCTCTTGAACATGACACTTCCACTCCGTGCCTGAGTCGGGTTGGGTTGTTTCATTCACCGGTCACATCACCATGGTCACGCCATACCATCCACATTTGGGGTAAATGCTACCAATCCATCACATAAGTGTCGCTGACATGTTCAAGAGAAGTCATCCAGAGAAGTCACCTGTGTCCCATCCACTACCATACATTATACTTCATTCTTTCATGACCGCCATCCTGAGCCATATATCATCAGATCGTTTTCACCTCCATCAAAATCATTTGCTCCGTTCCGTGTCATTGATGAGGGATTCATTAAGGCCCTCCTTTGACGGATCGCTTCTTGTCGACATCAGCTCATTATCCAAGAAGTTGATCTAGGAACACCCCATTCAGTACTTTGAAGCTTGCATGCCTCAATGGCAAGTTTCTCACTTCCGGCGACAGGTATACATCAATGACCTTCGACCGAAAGATTTTGCATGGTGTTCGATGCCAAGTCCTTTATTCACACCACGTGAATTGTATTGCAGTACCTTGAGGGTCATTATCATTATCGGTGACTCCTCTCGCGCTTGTTAACAGTTTACATCATTGACTGGTAAACAAGCGATGTCTTTCCATGTTCGACTTCAAGACATTTCTCGCATGGATCGACTTGTACTTCGAGTGAAGATCGGACGAGATTGAAGACCACGGATCTAGTTTCATCCATCCGGGCTGCTATATATATTCAGGAAAATAAAGACATCAAAATGTACAGCATTGCAGCACAGATAATCATCCTACCAAAAGGATGATGACTCTATCAGAATCATCAGTCTACCATCAGACGATTGTATGTCCTATGTACATGAAAATGAATTTATAAAGCTGAGCATGGGAATGCCCGCCTCAGCTAGATCATGAAAACAGTATGAAGATAATGTATTGTATTGTATCTTATTACAGGTCTCCTCCCAGCATTGAAAGAACTGCAGATCCTCCTAATAAAGCATTTCACCCGATAAATGGCCTCATACTTTAGGGGGCAACTGTTATAGAAATTTTTGTGCCTTACAGCTCTAAGCATGAAATGTCCATAAACCAAGGGCTCCTAAGTCCCTAAAATTGTAGTTCTAACTCCTAAAGGAACAAGGTCAACAAATTACAGCTTCTCCCAGAAGTTCTCCACCAAAAACTACTCAGAATCAGTCAAATCAGGATCATTTCAGCTGCTCCACTAGCCAAGTGTGTTGCATAGCACCCAAGTCCACTAGCTAGGTGCATTGCAACGCACCTAAATGCACTACCAGGGTGCGTTGAGCGGGAAATGACAAGTGTCAGAGTCATTCCACGAGGTGGAGAGACAATGGAAGCTTCCAGAATCTTCTCCAATGACACTTGCCTCACTGAATTCGACCAAGGATGAGTAAGAGGCTCCCAATCTCCAAGTGGAAGCAAGAACTGACAGAGAGAAGACACTAGTCAAATCATAAGCTGACTCATACTCCTTGCATACATCTATATATGGATCCCTCATCCCAGAGATCCAGGGGGCTGGAATTTTGTACATTGCAAAGAATTGTTGTTGGTTTTGAGATAGATATCAGAGTATTGGGTGATTTATGCTTTGTTGGAGGTGAAGAGAGGCTTCTTTGCTAGGAGGTTGATGCTGGATCAGGAATCATCGGTTGTAACTCCTCCTAGATCTTCTTGTTATATCAATAAAACTATTTGAGTTTCTCCTACATGCTTGTGTATCATTGATGCTTGTTACATTTGTATGTTTAGCTTAAATCTGATCCTAAGCTATTTATGAATATAAATCCATGTCTTTGTGTAGTTTTCTTCTTCTGTGACCTTACAGGAACTTGGTGAAGCTGGGCAAGTAAGGAAGCAGGTAGCTGGAAGCTGTCAAAGAAGAGAGAGATTGGATCAAAGGACTAGCGCAAGACACAGGTTGGTTCATCCTATTCCTCTTTGTTTATAGTTCATAAAGAAGAATACAAAAGTAGTTTTCTCTGTTTGTTTCTAAGGTAACTGTCACACCTTAGTGGGATAGAGTCATTCTGAATAGACACTTATCCAGATAACATTTCCAATGGTATGCATAAGTCTAAAACTGGACTCTGGGATTGAAAGATATGGGTTGCCGAAGTCTGGGGACATGAAGTTTTAAACATGATGAAATATCAGAAATTAGAACCCATCAGGACCTGATATCAGCACCCCAGAGACCAACATATTGGATATCGGGATATCGGAATAGGCGGTATATCGAATATCATAATATCGAAGGTCAGAGCCTATGGGAATATCAGAACTTCTTGACATATGTATTTTGAGAAGTTATGATATCCATTGTTGCTAATATTGTTAAAAATATGAGGGATGATTAGCCAATTTAACAAAGGATTGTGTTACAAAACCAAAAGTTAATCGAGACTCTTCTCTCTCATCTGGTAGGACACATGGCAACATGATATTTGCCCCACGAAGATGTAGTGGAAAATGATGTTAGCAAGACGTGGCAGTACGACAAGTGATACAAAATGGATCTAGCATAAACCTCTAAGTCCAAGAAAAATCTTCTTATAGAGGTAAAAAGTTAAAATGTGCTAAAATGGCACAAATGCATGTAAAATCCAATTTGGGCAAGCATAAGGGTCGAAAGCGGAGGATCATGGAGATGGATGCTTTATACACAAACCTTAATAAAGGCAGCAGACCAATCGACGGTGTGTTAAAGGGGCTTGTCGTATATCTATATATATATATATATATATATATATATATATATATATATATATATCGCATCGCAATCATATAAAGGGCGGAGTGTGCAGGACCGCAACCCCGAGCGATTGCGATATGCGATCGCTGTGATATCGCATCACGAAACACCATGGAACAGTGGTTGGACCCCGGGGCCGTTACAAATGTGATATTCCGATGAGCGATATGCGATAACTGCCGATCGGGCGATCGGAGGAGCAGAGACATAGACCCACGCCAATGCGATATGTGATGTGCGATATCGGGCGATCAGGCGATTGGAGGAGTAGAGACACAGTCCATTGGGCCGATGCGATATGCGATGTGCGATATCGGTGATCAGATCGATCGGAGATCGGGGAATGCAAAGGACTGGGAAGCACCAGACCCATGCGACGTGCGATTGCGATTTGTGATGAAGGAACAAACCCGATAAGGATTATAAACACGATTTCATATTATTTGAAGTCTAGGCTTAAGGCCCATGATGTGTTTTGTGTGCATTTTCCCGCGTATTTCTGTTATTTGGCTATTTTAGCCAAAGGAAGGCAAAGAGATCGGATGGCCATGCCCGTCAGTTCCTTTCCATTTGTAAACGAATTCTTGTAATGAAACAGTCGGTCTTCAATGATGGAGGCAACTATAAGTAATGTATTACAAAAAGCACAAGGAGCTCAATTGACAAGGCTGGAAAAAGGTTGCTGAGATTCGCTTGGAGGTCGAGCGAACCACTGGTAACACAGAGAGGCAGAGTTATGCTCAGGAGAAGCGCAGAGAAGCCCAAGAGGCTTAGAGATGCTTGAATGCTGAGTGTAAGCCCAGAGGAGGTAGTCTACGAAGTCGGGGTGACTCAGAAGCAGAGGGTCGCTTGGAGGTCGAGCGAAATCAGAAGCTCGTGAAAGCAGAGAAGCCACCATAGGTTGGGGCGATGGCAAAGGGGTGATTTCCCAGAGAGCCAAGAGCTGAGATCCAAGAGCTGAGAGCCAGAGCTGAGAGTTAGAGCCAAGAGCAAAGAGCCGAGACCCAGAGCCGAGAGCCAAAGCCAAGAGCCGAGAGCTAAGAGCCGAGAGCCAGAGCCAAGAGCCAGAGCTGAGAGCCAGAGCTAGATCCACAACCAAGAGTCAGAGCCAGAGCCAGAGCCGAGAGCTAGAGCCAGAGCCGAGAGCTAGAGCCAGAGCCAGAGCTAGAGCCGAGAGCCAAAGCCAAGAGCTGAGAGCCAAAGAGCCAAATAGCCAGGGATAAATATGGCATTCTAAGCCCATAGGTACAGTTGTAAACCTATGGATTTGAGTGTGGAACTTGTAAAATAATTTAAGCCATAATCCCAAAGTTCCTAATCAAGTTGATTAGTGCTCAAGGAGACGTAGCCCAAGATATCAGGGTGAACTCCATATTATATTGTTGTCTCCTGTGGTTTGCTTATTTGCTGCTTTATTTACTGTTGTATGCATTTCATATCAGTTTAGGAAAATGAACATAAGCACTTAACAGTTGAAGGCAAACAAAAGCATACACATATTTCAAGTCCTTTAATTCCGCAAATTGTCAATCATAAGCATAGATCTTGGGAATATATAAGCTTTGGAGTGGGAGAGGTTCTTTTAAGTAGATAAGAAGCCTTTAGTGCCACATTTTAGATCAGGTGGTATCAGAGCTGGTTATATCAGAGCATCAGCTTGATTAACCCCACCTTCAAAGAAGGTGATATCGGAACTGGTTATACCAGAGCATGTTGTATCATGAAGCAGTTTGTATCATGATGCAAGTGGCACCAGACTAGGATGCTGGATTGATCAAAGTAGGATGCTTGATTGACAGAGCAATCTATATGCTTGTTTGACTTGAAAGGTGTTCAAACAGTAGAATGAATTTAGTTGTTTGATTGTTTGTAAACTGACTATTGTTTGAGTTTGCAAAGGTGAAAGCTATTGATAGCTAAGTCCAGGAGAGGAAAAGAAGGAAGAAGGGCTAAAGGCATTCTTCTTATCCCAAAGGACATCAAAGAAATCTTGGAAGCAGAATAGGTTTGTTGCACAAGGTTGCTTGAATAAGCTCTTTGTTAATCTTGTTTGAAGTTCTTTTTGTTCATTTTGATAATGACAACTTCTACAAGTGAGTCCTCGAATTCTTCCTTCATCATAAGATTCTTTGATGAAGACATGAAGCAAGACTTTTTCATCATGATGGATATGGTGAGAGAAATGTATGAGGATGGAAGGAAGAGCATCATACTTAGAGAGTAGTCGAATTCCATGAAGGAAGAGAATCAGTTGCTTCCTGACAAATTGCAGGAGATAGAAAGACAACTTCATATTGCAAATATGAACCTAGAAAGGATGCATGAGTTGGAGACACAGCTCCTTGTTGCCAAAGAAGCCTTATTCAAGTATTAGCTTGAAGAAGAGGTAAATAATTCCAGTTTGTCTTCAATTTCCTCTAAGAATGATTATATTGGTTCTTTTGGAAAACATACCAGAGGCGTAGGTTCCAAGTTAATGTCCAAGATGGGCTATGAAGGAAAAGGATTGGGCAAACATGCATAGGGTATTGTTGAGCCAATAATGGTTGAGGAAAGGCCTAAGTATTTGGGTCTTTGCTATGGACAATCTTATGGAGAAAGTTCCAAAGCTGCCATGAAGACAATTGAAACAGTTCCAAGAAGGAGTTTCATTTCAGGTATTCTACCTCAAAAGTGTAAAGATTGTATTCATGGGGAATGTAATTGCTTGAAACATCATTTTTAGGAAGAAGGTGTTCATAAGCATACACTTGAACCAGAGAGTTTTGGAAACTCTGAAACCATTGAAGAGGTTGATGGTGTTCTAAAGGGAGCTACTTCTTCATTTAATTCACCTCCTCATGAAGGCAATAAAAGTGAAAGAGAAAGGCATAAATCTGGTTCTAATCATATTCCTTTTGATTATGTTAGGCATGATAAATTTCCATATAAGCATGGGAAAAGAATTACATGTTCCTTTTGTGGTTTGGATAACCATGATGTTTCTAGATGTTGGAAGAGAATGGCCACATACAGGAAACATTTGAAGGAAAGGAAGCAAGAAGCCAAAGGTCCATTGGACAAGGCAAATCTTGCTGTAAAGAGGATGCACTGTGTTGCATTTACTGCTATAAGCAAGGACATATGCTGCAAAATGTTGGACTTTGAATCCAACAATGCTTCCACGAAACTTGAAGAAAGTGGAAAGAGAAAATGGCAGGAATGGAAAGAAAGATTCCATGATTGATGTGTTTCAGGATGATTCACATGTTGATGCTGATGTACAGACAAAGGACCGACCTTTGAAATGGATTGGTAAGAAATGGTTAGAGTTCTTATCCAATTAAAGTTGCATATCTTTTGATGTGAAAAGAAATGTATTGCATCTATTTGCATTTCATTGTTAATGAGATGCAAGTTGCAGGATTTTACCAAGAAGGTGAATGGAAAAGTTGAGTAGGAGACTCACTTCATTGCTGCAACATTATGTTCATTTTAGCTTCGAAAATACAGTGTACTTAAGCGAAAGTTGAAGGATGAAACATTATATTTCATTTCATCTTTGAAAGTACAACGTGCTTAAGCAAAAGTTGAAAGATGAAATGCATGCATGAGAATGATGTGCATGAAGACAGGGATGTTGATGATTTCATTGTATTTAAAAAAGTATGTGTGATTAACATGAAGGGTTGATTACTTTGTTTTAAACATGCATGTAATGCAATATTGACTTGGGAAAAGTTGATTTGGTCTCCAAGATGGAGATGATGATGAAGTGTTTAATATTTGAAAAAGAACTGTAGAATTCTTTTTCTACATGCTCGACTTGAAGGGTCAATTGTTTTAGAGCCATGTTTTGTTGGCTTGTTATCTAGTCAATCATTTGTATGCAGATGTAAGAACATGGAGGTAATTCACAAGATATGAAATCTGTTTCTTTTGAGGAAGCAGGCCATCCAGTTGTTGTCTGTAATTCTGTTGTTGTTAAAAGTTGTTGTTGACAATATGACAAATATGACAAACAGGTACAAATGTAAATTTTTGTGAAAGATGTACTTTCACATCTGTCTGAGCCACCTTGGATCAATGATCAAGGAAGAAAGGTTTAAACTACCTTCTGTAACCTTTTCAGTAGGAGTTATGCAGGAAGTCAAGGAGGAAAATAGTTCTTCCCAGGAGGACAAGCACATCCAGGAAGGAAAGTGTTTAAAGGCTTTAGTTCAGAGGCACTATGCAAGGCAAGTGTATGGAGGCTAAAAGAAGAGGGTGAGGTACTCTCATTTACTGTTCAAATCAGTATATTAGTCTTTTGGAGTCCAAAATATTTTTAGTGGGAAGGCATGATCCAAAATGGATCTAGCATAAACCTCTAAGTCCAAGAAAAATCTTCCTATAGAGGTAAAAATTTAAAACGTGCTAAAATGGCACAAATGCACGTAAAATCCAATTCGGGCAAGCATAAGGGTCCAAAGCGGAGGATCATGGACTTGGATGCTTTATACACAAACCTTAATAAAGGCAGTGGACTAATCGGCAGTGTGTTAAAGGGGCTTGTCGTATATCTATATATATATATATATATATATATATATATAGATATATATATATATATATATATATATATATATATATATATCGCATCACAATCATATAAAGGGCGGAGTGTGCAGGACCACAGCCCCGAGCGATTGCGATGTGTGATCGTTGCGATATCACATCGCGAAACACCATGGAATAGTGGGTGGACCCCGGGGCCGTTACAAATGCGATATGCCGTTGAGCGATATGCGATCGGGCGATCGGAGGAGTAGAGACATAGAATCACACCGATGCGATATGCGATGTGGGATATCAGCGATCGGGCAATCAGAGGAGCAGAGACATGGTCCATTAGGTCGATGCGATATGCGATGTGCGATATCAGTGATCAGAGCGATCAGGGATCGGAGATCGAGGAATGCAAAGGACTAGGAAGCACCAGACCCATGCGACGTGCGATTGCATTTTTTGATGAAGGCACAGACTCGATAACGATTATAAACAAAATTTCATATTATTTGAAGTTTGGGCTTAAGGCCCATGATGTGTTTTGCGTGCGTTTTCCTGTGTATTTCCGTTATTTGGCTATTTCGGCTAGAGGAAGGCAAAGCGATCGGGTGGCCATGCCCACCGGTTCCTTTCCATTTGTAAATGGATTCTTGTAGTGAAACAGTCGGTCTTCAATGATGGAGGCAACTGTAACTGATGTATTACAAAAAGCACGGGGAGCTCAATTGACAGGGCTAGAACAAGGTTGTTGAGATTTGCTTGGAGGTCGAGCGAACCAATGGTAACATAGAGAGGCAGAGTTATGCTTAGGAGAAGCGCAGAGAAGACCAAGAGGCTCAGAGATGATTGAATGCTGAGTGAAAGACCAGAGGAGGCAGTCTACGGAGTCAGGGTCACTCAGAAGCAGAGGGTCGCTTGGAGGTCAAGCGAAACCTGAAGCTCGTGAAAGCTGAGAAGCCACCAAAGGTTGGGGCGATGGTAAAGGGGTGATTTCTCAGAGAGCCAAGAGCCAAGAATCGAGAGCCAGAGCCGAGAGCCAAAGATGAGAGCCAAGAGCAAAGAGTCGAGAGCCAGAGCCAAGAGCAGAGCCCAGAGCCCAGAGCCAAGAGCCGAGAGCCAGAGCCCAGAGCCAGAGCCAGAGCCAGAGCCAGAGCCAAGAGCCAGAGACAGAGCCAGAGCCAAAGCCAAAGCCAGAGCCAAAGCTGAAAGCCAAAGCCAGAGCCAGAGCCAAAGCCGGGAGACAGAGCCAAGAGCTAAGAGCCAGAGAGCCAAATAGCCAGGGATAAAGATGGCATTCTAAGCTCATAGGTACAGTTGCAATCCTATGGACTTGAGCGTGGAACTTGTAAGAGAATTTAAGCCATAATCCCAAAGAGCCTAATCGATTTGATTAGTGCTCAAGGAGACGTAGCCCAAGATATCAAGGTGAACTCCATATTATATTGTTGTCTCCTATGGTTTGCTTATTTGCTGCTTTATTTACTGTTATATGCATTTCATATCAATTTAACCAAATGAACATAAGCACTTAATAGTTAAAGGAAAACAAAAGCATACACCTATTTCAAGTCCTTTAATTCCACAAATTGTCAATCATAAGCATAGATCTTGGGACTATATAAGATTTGGAGTGGGAGAGGTTCTTGTAAGTAGACAAGAAGCCTTTAGTGCCCCATTTCAGATCAACAGGATACGTGGCAGGCATATTCAACATTATTTAGTAGCCTAGTGGGCCAAATGCGGGTGACAAGTTTTATAACTAAGAAGTCGCCACGTGGAGTGATCCGGATCTTGGGGGGAGGCCCCCAAGATCTAAAAATTTGAAATGCTAGAAGAAAATAGGAGAACGCGCAATAACAAAACCACAATGAAACTTTTTTGTTAAAATAGATAATAATTGTAAAGGATACATTGTGTTGGACAATCTCTCCTTTTACAAAATGTGACTTGTTACTTATAACATTTTTTGGTTACAATACCACAAGTACCATGTGTGGGTAAATACCATGGGTAAATGAATACCATGGTTTGATGTCACATACAATACCATGGGTGAATGAATACCATGGGTGGATGCCACTTAAAATATCATGGGTAAATTCCATGGGTGGATGAATACCATGGGTAGATTCCATTTTCCATTCGGATCATTCCTCCCTCCTTAAGAAGAAACGGTCCCCATTGTGTGAATTTCCCTCCTAAGAAGCTTGCATTGAATATGAAGAGCAACTATAGAGAAGGGTTTTTTGTGGTTAGCCCATAACCGTGATGAACGAAGATCTAAGGATAGAGATACCATGTAATTCTTATGACCAACAATCATACTAAAAGTGTGCGGCCTAGCAAATGGACTTCAATAAAGTGTGGGTTTGTGGATAACCCATAACCATGACAAACAAAGATCCGAGGATAGAGATACCATGTAATGCTTGTGACCAACTATGATACTAACAGTGTGCAGCCTAGAAAATGGACTACGATGAAGTGTGGGTTTGTGGATGATCCATAACCATGAAAAATGAAGATCCGAGGATAGAGATACCCTGTAATGCATGTGACCGACCGTGATACTAACAGTGTGTGACCTAGCAAATGGACTTCGATGACAAGGATTTTGTGCGATTGACCCATAACCGTGATGTTGGCTGTTGATGAAGTAGCAAGTGTCTACATAGCCTGGGGTGGGAGGGAACGTCTCCAAAGAACCCAAGTCAGATGCTGTTATGTTTAAACTGATGAATGTGAAGTAGGTGCCTACTAAAGCAAGGTGGGAGGGCACATCTCAAAAGGGAACGAGCTCTTAATTATGCTCCAAATTTAAAATGGTCATAACTCGGTCAATATAACTCGAAATATTTATTATAACCTATTTTTAGAAACAGAATGACCATTCTACATCTTCCCATGTGATTGAAATGCCTACCTGGACACTCTGGAAACTCAGATTCATGCTACAACTGTCCTATCATCACAAAAGTGCTGAAAAAAAACAGTTGATTTTAAATCAGTGATATCTCCCTCATCCAAACTCTGATTTGACCAATTTGTTTTTTTAAATTGGATTATTTTTAAAGAGGAGATCAGATCTATCATCATTTTTTTGAAATTTTTCACAAAAACTATAAAAAAGGATTGGAGAACCATCGTCCACAAATTGTCATTAGAAAAATTTATGCAACATAGCTGATTTTAAATCAGCGATATCTCCCTCATCCGGACTCCGATTAGGCCATTTTTTTTAATTTGGGTATTTTTACACAATAAATCCAAATATGTTATTTGTTTTTGTAAAATTTGAACCAAAATTTTTAGATCTGATTCTGCAAACTCTCCACCCAAAAAAAAATCCTGCAAAAAAATGAAAAAAGAAAAATTCTTCTTGCTTTGTCTAAGAAAGTGCTTTGTGGAGGTCGTAGCACATGCCTGAAGTTTGTTGAATATTTTTGCAAAAATTTGAAACTGAAATATGCATCAAACCCTCATTCCCATGGAGTCGTAACCTGGCTTTGATGCCATTGATATGGATCCTAGGAGGAGACCCCAAGATATAAAAGATTGAAATGGATCTTGGGGGGAGGCCCCCAAGATCTGAAAAATTGAAATGCCTCTGAGAGAGACTGCCTCGAAAATCTACGTCTTGTCTTGGAACTGCGTCAACCTTCTAGGGTTTTGAACTGCTGCCACCTACAACTTTTTCAAAATCCCTTCTTCTTCTTAGCGTTGGATCTACTGGCTCTGCTCTTCTTGCTTCACTTGCAGCTCTGATACCACTGATTGGGATCTTAAGGGGAGACCCCCAATATCTATAAAAAATTAAAATGGATCTTAAGGGGGAGGCCCCCAAGATCTGAAAAGTTGAAATGCTAGAAGAAAATAGGAGAACACACAATAACAAAACCACAAAGAATTTTTTTATTAAAATAGATAATAATTGTAAAGGCTACATTGTAGTGGACAATATGTCCTTTAAAAAAATGTGACTTGTTACTTATAGCATTTTTTTGTTACAATACCACAAGTAAATTCCATGAGTGGGTAAATGAATACCATGGGTTGATGTCACATGCAATACCATAGGAAAATACCATGGGTGAATGAATACCATGGGTGGATGCCACTTACAATACCATGGGGAAATTCCATGGGTGGATGAATACCATGGGTAGATGCCATTTTCCATTCGGATCATAGAGTATCAATGTCATCTCAAAGGTCAGCATATCGGAGGATGAGAACCTCGTAACTCTTGTGCAAATGGTTTTTGGAAAAGTTACGATGGAAGGGGCTTCTGATGTTGTGTTGGCACTTGGTCATGAGAATTCAGAGAACCAAGGGCACAGAGTAGTTAACAAAGGAAGATTGGCCCTCAGTAGGAGCCAGAAGGCCTTAACACCTAAGCACTAAGCCATTGGTCAGAGCTCTTGGTCCCTTGAGAAGGAAACACACAGGGAGCTAATTGCAAAAGGAGCCAAGGATATCGGACAACAAAATATCGTAATATTTCAATTAAGTTACGATATTGGGGGGCTCCGATATATTACTAAGCCATCAATCATAGGTCTGGTCCTATGAGAAAATGCTTGCTAAAGGAGCTAAAGGAAAAGGGGGCCAAGGATATCGGAGAAGTGCAATATCGTAACATTCTGTCAGTGTAAGTTATGATATGGCGTGTTCCGATGAAGCAGTACAACAAGTTAAAGGATGCATGGGTCGGAAGTTATAGAATTGAATGCAGGATCAGGGAGTTGATCATTTAAATGCGCTAAACCTATAGAATACTATGTAACAAGGAATTGAGGACGTCATTTTACAAAGATGATTATGATGATTGAAGAAATCAATTGGTTGCTTCGCTTGCACAATTGGGAGAAATAAATGAAGTTAGAGTAGCCATCCCTGAGGATTGTCAAGCTCTATTGAGCAATAACTAAGAATGGGACTCTCAGAGGAGTGTGCAGGTCATCTAAGAATTAATTTCTCAACATGGAGATTTATGTAGTTGTTTAGTAAGAAGCTCCATGGTCCATCTCTGATTCAATACTGTGACAGGAAACTACCAGGAGATGCAACAGTGGCAGAGGGAGCCATGTCAAAGTACATTTGAGCAGTTAGAGTATAGACAATAGAGATAGCCTTGTGCAGAGTACCTTTGAGAAACAAAACCATCGTTTGCAATTGAGTGAGTGGGGAGTTGAGCAGATTTCTATAGTGTTGTGGTGTGAGAGGCATGCATAGAGACAGAGAGGTCTAAGCACCGAGGAGAACACTGAGTGATTTAGCAACAAGTGCAATGGGTGTGTTGTGTGGAGAATAGCGAGGGTAGTACTAAAGAGAAGGCAACAGAGATCCCTTGAGAAAGGAGGCTGAGTGTTGGGGACATTTTGTTGTGAGTATCACATAAATAATAGTTGCATCAGAACACAGAAGACAGAGTGCAGAAGTTGAATCTACAACTAACCATTTTGGCATTTTATTTGTAATTTTTATGCCTATGTTTTAAGTTTTAAAATTGTATGAAATAGTAGAACAGTGGCTAGAGTAGGTTGGTGCCTTCACTCATAAGAGGTTGGTGCCTCTTGGTACGTTGGTGTTTTCTTACCAAAGGGGGTTGGTGCATCTTGTGAGTGGGTTCTTACAAACAAACATATGTAATTAAGTGGGTGCTTAATCTACATCATAAACAAACAAAAATTTGGTGGTTTTTTCCCTCTGGGTTTCCATGTGAAAAAAATTGTGTCCAATGTGTGTGTTACTCATGTGATTGTTGTATGAACATGTATGTTTGAAATTTTTGTTCACTAGTTTTGTGAATGAATTCTATCGCAAGTAAAAGAATACAAGAAGGGACTATAAGCATAATAGAAAATGAAAAAGAATCTCATAATTACCGATTCACCCCCCCCCCCCCAAGCAATTCATTATTTCAACATATAGCAGTTATGAGTTCCTATGGGATAGATTTGCGGGATATGATCTTGTCGGCAGGTTAGTAGGATGACAGGTATATGGAGATTGTGCATAGGTTGTAGCCAAAATAGGTACAGGTGCAGGTATAGGCGCATAGGATATGGAATATTGTCTCAAGGCAGATGGATTGGTTAGATTTAGGAATAGGATATATGTGCCAGACAACATTGAGCTCAAGAAGGTGATATTGAGGGAGTTTCATGTGAAACCATATTCAGGTCACCCGGGCTATCAGAAGACATTGACCGCAGTGAATAATTTCTATTATTGGTTGAATCTAAAGAAGGATGTAGCATAGTTTGTGACTAGATGTTTGTATTGTCAACAGGTAAAGGTAGTGTAAGCATCCAGATGGACTGTTACAACTGATTGTGATTCTAGAGTGGAAATGGGAGGTCATTTCCATGGACTTTATCACAGGATTTCTGAGGACAATGAGACAGCGTGATTCCATCATGGTTGTTGTGGACATGTGGATAAAGGTTGCACACTTCATTTCAGTGAAGACTACTTATTCAACAAGTGATGTGGGATAGGTGTTCATCACAAATGTGGTCAGATTGCATGGTGTTCCAAAGAATATTGTGTCAGACAAGGATGCAAAGTTCACTTCCAAGTTTTGGAAAGAGTTTTTTATAGGTTTGGGAACATAGTTGGCCTTCAGTACAACATATCATCCGTAGATAGATGGACAGACTAAGAGGGTCAATAGGATATTGGAGGACATGTTGAGGATGTACGTGATGCATCTGTAGTAAAAGTGGGAAGAGTATCTTCCACTGGTAGAGTTTTCCTACAACAATGGGTATCGAGAATCTTTGAGGATGAGTCTGTTTGAGGCATTGTATGGGCTGAGTTGTAATACCCCCATCAGTTGGAGTGATCCAATTAACAGGGTGTTAATTGGACCGACATGTTAGCGAAAATGGACTGAGAAACGTAGGTAATCAAGAGGAATTTGAAAGCAGCATAAGATAGGCAGAAGAGCTATGCAAATCAGAATAGGTTGTTCAAAGAGTTCTAGGTTAGGGAACATGTACTTGTGCATCAAACCGAAGAAGAGATCCTTGCAAATTGGATCTTGTGCCAAGTTGGCACCATGATTTTGTGGACCTTTCAGGATCATTGAGAGGATTGGACCAGTGTCCTATCGACTTTCACTACCTCTGACAGTTAAATTCCATGATGTTTTCCATGTGTCATTTCTTAAGAAGTATGTTAAATATGTTGATCATGTGATTAATTGGCCTGTATTGTAGGTGGAAATAGATGGAGAATTCCAACCAAAGCCTTAATGTATATTGTAGAAAAAGGTGTTCATGTTTTGGAACTAAACAATCGAGCAATTTAAAGCG
Source organism: Pinus tabuliformis (assembly GCA_031772625.1). Classification (NCBI taxonomy): domain Eukaryota; kingdom Viridiplantae; phylum Streptophyta; class Pinopsida; order Pinales; family Pinaceae; genus Pinus; species Pinus tabuliformis. The sequence goes on from CM062816.1 coordinate 1,655,714,883, forward strand.
CAGTGGAAGCACTTTAGGCCCAATGAAGCTACAAGGGAGATGGCAGATTAGATGCAAGTTATGTATCCTTCCTTATTCGTTGGTTGAGTGGATGTTTTGGTATATGTCTTTCATGTATGTTTTGGTATATGTTTTGGTGATGTTTGGTATATGTACATATGTATATGGATGTGAATATCACCATGAACTATGTTATAAAGCTCCAATAAGAAGTATGGGTGTCATGTCATTATAGTTGTCACATTGACATGTTGGTTTGCTTTTCAACAAGGTTATCATTGTAAATACTGCATCAAGCTATGTTATAAAGCTCCATGGGAATTATGTTTGATTTTCAATGGTTTTTCTACGGTATAGGTGTGGTTGAACACCGAGGACGGTATCCCCCAAGGTGGAGGTTCTGTAACATCCCTAGTGAAAATTCCATGTAATAAAAGAAAATAAGGGCAAAATAATAACCATAGTTGATGAGACACTTATTCCAAGCTGAATGTTGGGAAAAACATCCTAGTGTGGATGGTTATTGGTTTGTTCTGGCTAAGAAAACTAGAAAAGGAAATGGCATGTTGAAAGAAATGTAACTAGGCTAAGTCTTCATAAATGTAATTTTGATATTTGTACTTATTCAAGAAAAGAGAGATTATTTTGATATTATTTGTGAATGAGTTTCTTGCTCATTGAAAATAGGTCAAGCACATTTTGAAGTGCTTCTATAGAGTCAAAGTCAAAATATAATTATGATGAGACCCTTTGAGGGCATGCTACATCATGTATGTCAACATACAAGGTCATGGAACACCTCCAAGCCAAGTCAAATCCTCTCATAGCATCAACGAAGTCTCCAAGCAGCAAAATAATGAATAAAAGTCAAATTATGATGAAACTGTCTAGCCGACCTAATGGACAGTCAAGTCGGCCTAAAGAGGAGGGAAAAACCTCTATTTATAGAGGTTGTCCGCTCCAAAGACAACACATCAATCATGCTCTGAAATCCGCAAGAAAAAGATAACAAGAAGGATGAAGAAAAGCCAAGGTAAAGATCTACAAGGGCAACGAAGCATGGAGGAAGAACAACGAAGTTTAAAGGGACTATCTCTAGGTTTCACACAGTCACACATACGAAGGAATGAAGGTTTGCCTATAGTCATTACAAAAAAAGATCACAGTGGAAAAATCTCCTTATTCTGGGTTAATAAACAAGGCCTCTATGGCCTCCCCATCCAGCGAAGAAGGAAGGAAAAGACAACGAATATAAGAGGATTGCTTTAGGGTTTCTATCCACACATGCGAAGATTTCATAAGTGAACTATTGCATATTCGAAACCAAATGAAGGCAGCGCATTGAGAGACCTCATTTGGATGTATAACTAGGTCTAAAAGGTCTCTAAGGAAAGCGAAGAAGGTTTTCCCTATAATGAAGTAAAGAAGCCCTAATGTTCTTGCATTTCTCCTAAGAAGAAGAGAAGTCTGACTTGGACAAATAGCAGAAGAAGGATGAAGTACTAAGGAGCTAAGTGCCGGAAGGAAGAGGTCCATGTGCCGGAAGTTATAGTGCAGAAAGAGGAAGGATTTGACTCATGCTTGGAGGATATCTTAGTCAAGGGTCTAAGGTTTGGTAGTTGTTCAAATATGAAGCTTCAATAAGAGAAAACTTATAAAGGGTTTTCCTCTCAAGAGTGGAGAGGTTTTGTCCCTGATAGAGAGCCAAACTTTGTGTTCTTGTTGTTTTTTTTTGGTAGCAGTTTGATGAAACACACACACTAATAAGAAGAAGAAGATAAATTGTAAGAATGCATCACAAATTGTTATCAAATAACGAAGAATCACTTTACTCTACTTTTCCCTAGATTCTTCAACATGGTATCAGAGCTAAGGTGACACAACAAGGATAGGGCAACTCAAGAACACTCATTAAGGAGAAGCATCAAGCCTAGAAGTCTCAATCACTTCAAGGTCAAGAAGGGTATATAATCCATTACTCATCAAGAAGGTCTACAAAGCTAGAAGAAGAGCCTTACATAAAGGCACCTACAAAGAAGAACAAATTGAAGCAAGACCTACATCAAGCTACAAGTATTCAAGAAAACCTCATCACCAAGCAAGTCTACTTGGAGAATGCAACTTTAAGAACATCAAGATCCAGGGAAGACAAGCCACCAAGCCTTCAAGGTGGAAGAAAATCCATTACATCTCAAAATCTATCAAGTAAGTACATGTCCCCTTCTGAATATACACCATTGTCTTTTTGTAATGAAAGAAATAAATTGGTAGGTACAAATAAATTTCTTGCATGGAAGAATAGGACCGATCAACTACTCAAGGAGAATGAACTCCTAGATCATGTCAAAGGGTATCACTATCTCTGCTAAGGAACAGAATCAAGCCTTAGCCACGTATAATAAGGATGATACAAGAGCTCAAAGGATTCTGATAGAATCAATTAAAGACTCTCTCATTCCTTATGTCTCCAAGTTTGAGATATCAAAAGAAATTTATGATAATATAGTAGAGTTATTCTTGGTATCCAAAACCGGAGAATTAATATCTCTGATGAATGAATTATACAAGATGGAGATAATAGAGGAAGGAATATCTCCCTACTTCATGAAAACATCTGAAATGAGAGATCAACTTCAAGAGCTTTGGAAATTCATGTCTGATAAAGAGATGAAAATTGTAGTACTCAATTATCTACCTGAGGAGTGGGGAAACTTCACATCAAGCATATATGCCAAGAAGGAAGCAACCACTCTTAGTGAAATGTGGTCTCTACACAAGACAAAGGCAACTAGACTCAAGGAGAAAAAAGATGTGGGATCAAAGGATGAATCATTTGCTACCATGGCCAAATAAAAGGGTAAAGTTGGCAATTTTGGTCCATGAAGAACAAAAAACAAAGGCATGTCCAAGATCCAATCCTTTGGATGCCGAGAATATGGGAATTACAAAAGGAATTGTCCTAAGCTTAAGAAGGAAAACAACAAAAGAAGAAAAAGGGAATAAGCTCACTTGACTCAAAAGGTGAAAGAAAAAGGAAAGAAGCAAAAGAAGGAAGATCCTCCAGATCTCTACTATGACTAGGTCAAACTCTTTACTTCTAGACTTATTTCAAAGTTTTGAGTAGGATAGGAGCATGTAGGAATAAGATTAATATTTCATGGCTAGAAACATCCTCTAGAATCTAGAAGCATGATGTACATAGAGTTATAGATACTCATGTAGATGTAGAATTTATGATAAGATTAAAAATGCATAAGTAGAAATATCTTCTAGAATATAGGAGCATGGTAGATACAGCTCAAGATATTCAGGTAGAAGAAGCATACCTAGTAGAGGACCTCATGTATGATGAAAGAAAAGTTGATCATGATTAAGAATCTTAGAAGACCTACATCATCAAAAGAAAGGAAACATTTGCAAGGCAAGGATCTTTAAGATCCTATGATGGAACCTTCAAAAGAAGGTTCATGGACCAAAGCATATGTATCATTGGGAATCCCATTCATGGGTCTCAAGAAAATAATGATATGTAGGCAAGCTAAGATGAAGCAAGGTGAGGTATGTATGCATCAAAGTTTAGGTCATGTTATCATTTGTATATTATTAAGTCATGGGTATAGTTATATAACATGATCTAGCATGAAAGAATCTCTTTCACCAAGAACATGCTCAAAGGCATGTACCACAATATAATGAAGGTCAACAAAATAATATGCTCACATAAGGAGTATAAGATTGCTCACTAAGAAGCAAGAAGAAATGCTGACAAGTCCAGAAAGCAAGCAATGAAAGAATTCTCTCACAAGAAGCATTAGATCTTTGACCTATCTATCTAATAAGAAGCAAATGAAGAAAGAGATCAATCATGTGGAAGAACACCACGATCATCAGGAATCACTATCTAACAAGATAATTTGAAGATATCTTCCGAAAGAAGGCAAGACAACTCTGATAAAGAAAGAAAGGACCCTTGACACCTATGAAGGCCTTGGAGATATAAAAGATGCAGATAACTGATTCTACTCTACAAAGATGTCATGATGAAGAAACCATCCAATACAAGGCAATGTTGAAGCAATATCAGGATGAAGTCATGATGGGCTACTAGGTCAAAACATGTAATCAAGCTTGTACATTAAAGCATCCATGAGAAGAGTATTCCGAATCATGGACAAGATAACAAAGGAGTAGCCAAGATGACAAGAAAAACTTGATAATCACTTTCCATGAAACAATGACATGACAACCAAGAAGGAAAGTGACCGATGGATGGTGCCCTACCTAGAAAAAGTTTGAACTAAGACTTCATGGCATCAAGAAAGGAAGGAGATCAAGCAGCTGAAGGACCCATGAAGAAGAATTTGTTGATGAAGGAAAGAGTCCCTAGTTAAGAGGGAGCTCTGACAAGTCCTTGATCAAGAGGGAGTCTTGAATCACCCCTGATTACAAAGGAGTGACAATTATGTTTTCCATTTCATGGGTCATGCACTAGACCAAGACTAACAACCGTAAGTTTAGATGAAGGTCGTGAATGGAAATGTAGACACAAGCTAGACACAACATTCTTGTCTTCACTTGGGAAGAAAGAATGGGAGGATTAGGTAATCATCTAGCATCTGGTACTCTTTGAGGATGTGTAGGGCATCCAAGACAAGAGTAGGCAAGAGGAACAATATTCTTTGAGGGTTGGGAACCCAAGATAAGAATAGTACTAGAAGGTCATACTCAGAGAACACCCGGGTGGATATGTACCTTGAGAGACAATGATGAAGGTGTCTATAAATCATTGGTCTCAACAACATTGTAGCTCATTGTTTCTGGGAAAACTAGTATTCCTAAAGAATGCTAACCCTCTAGGTTTGGCAGCTACCCTAGAAATAACAGTTTAAAGCATTTCAATGGTTTCTTCTATGTGTAACAGATAAGAGAAAGATAATGGAACCAACCTGGAACTTCTGCTTAATCCGTTGCTTCATCTCTCTCCCCTTTGACAGAGCCTGCAAATACTCCCCGTACTTAACACGCTTGGAGAGTACCTACATAAGTACAGCAACAAAGAACCGTCAAAGCATTGTGATCTATTACAACATAAACATTACAGAATCAGATATATAATGAACAAATGATAACATTCACAATTGCACAATCATATGGAAGAAAACTTGAAGAAATTTATTAATAGAAGGGAGAATTACAACCCAATTGTCTGATCTAGCATCATCCTCCCAACTTCAATCCTTCTTCACCTCATGAAATAGCAAGATCACTCCAACAATACAATGCTCCTTCCTCAATTACAAACTATCAGCACTTCCTTGAAATTCACAATATTTTAGCCTCTAGATCTCTTGGATGAGGGATCCATTTATAGATGTTTGCAAGGGTGTGAGTCATCCATGGGGTTTGATTAGTGTCATTCCACTTGTTACAATGGGTTCCACAAGAGAAGGGATTGGATTTTCTTAGATCCCTTATTCATCCTTGGGCGAATTCAGAGAGGCAAGTGGCATAGGAGAAAGTTCTGGAAGATTCCATGAACAATCAACTGACAAATGTCCCGGACATTTGTCCATCCTCACCCATCACACCCTATAGAAGGCCTAAATAGTATGCATCACACCCTGGCAGTGTACCACTCAGTGTGGATCACACTTTACCAGTGAAGCAGCCAGTATGGTTCAATTTAGGCAGTTTCTGGATGGTTTCTCAGGTGGAACTTTTGGGGAATGATGTATTTAGATGACTATGTTCCTTTAGGGTATGAAACAACTCTTTAGGGGTTGATGAGCCCTAATACATCGACATATAAGTTTGGGGTTGATGTGCCCAAATATTTCTACAACAGTTGCCCCCTAAAGCATGAGGTCGTAAATATTCATGTCGAGTGAAATGCTTTATCATGAGGATCCAAAGTTTCGAACTGGAAGGTGACCTGCATAAGTTACAATACAATACATCATCATAATATAATTTTTCATGATCTAGCTGAGGGAGGCATTCCCATGCTCAGCTTTATAAATTTCATTTCATGTACATAGATCAGACAGTCGCTTGCAGATACAGATTTGTGATTCTACATATATAGAGTCGCAATCCATGGTTAGGATGACCATCTGTGTAGAGCCTTTGTACATTTGATGTTTTTATATCCCTGAATATATCGCAGCTCGGATGGATGAAACTAGATCCAAGGTATTCAAACTCGTTCAATCTTCACTCGATGTACAAGTCAATCTATGTGAAGAGATGTTCTGAAGTCGAACATGGAAAGACATCGCCTGATTACCAGCCAATGGTGTGAGCTGTTAACAGACGCGAGCGGAATCACCACTAGTGATAATGACCCCCAAGGTACTATAGTACAATTCACGTGGTGTGAATACATGATCCGATATCGAACACCACGCAAAATCTTTCGATCGAAGGCCATTGACGTCAACCTGTCGCCGGAAGTGAGAAACTTGCCATTGATGTATGCAAGCTCCAAAGCACTGAAAGGGTTGTTTCTAAGTCAACTTCTTGGATAATGAGCCAATGTCAACAAGAAGCGACTCATCGTAGGAGGGCCTTGATGTATCCCACATCTACAACACGAAATGAAGCAAATGATTTATGGAGGTGAAAAAACGAACTGACGACACAAGGTTCAGGAATGGCGGTCATGAAAAAAATGAAGGTTGGAGGTATTGCAGTGGATGAGACATTAACTGGATGGTTTTTTCTCAACTGAATGACTTCTCTTGAACACGTCGGCTACACTGAGATGAATTGGTAGTGTTAACCCCAAAATATGGATGGTATGAAAGACCTATGGTGAGATGAACAGTGAATGGAACAACCCAACCCAACTCAATACTGGAGATGAAGTGAAAGTGTCATGTTCAAGAGCGACTCGCTACCATAAATTCTTCAAGTTTTTTCCTTTTTTCCCAGTCATTGCTAATGAGTACCTCTTTATTTTTGTCAAGCTTGAGGAGGATAACATATGCTTGTTCTATAATTCACCCTTCTAGGCAAACCTGTCTCTATTTAATGTTTTAACGAGTCTAGCGACAGTGAAACTCAGTCTCGTCTAGATGGACAAGTTTGTCGCTATTGTTTTAACAAGTTTAATGACAAGGATAACTCGGTCCTTTTCATGTTTAGAGAGTTTGAAAAGGGACAAAAAGAAAACTCCATAAGTTCTTTTTCGTAAAGTAATCCCTCAGGTCCGAAAAAGGATAAAATAATACAGGAGGGATGACATTTCCAATACTTTAACGAGCTGGAAAAGACAAGCGCTCAACAATCTTTTCATATTTAACGAGTCTGAAAAGGGTTTAAAGAGGACTCTATTTTGAGGAACGAGTGGTGTCTAGGGTAGCAACTGGTTCCGGTGATGTTGGAACTTCTCAAAACATGTTGATTTATGTGAAGAGGTTGGCTAATAAGACCACTCATTGCAACTGTCCCTCAAAAAGGGTAACACAACCAAGTGAAAGCGTATGATTGGCCAAAGGGATGGTGGCAATGGGATGTACACAACCAAGGCTCGAAAGGCTGATAGAATGGAAATCACAAGGGTTAAAAATTGAAAATGGGTTCATTTTTAAACAAGCTTGAACCATGAGGAACTATGCTTGGATTCGGTTTCATGTTTACACGAGCTTGAAACGAACAAACTATGCTTGGATTCAGTTTCATTTTTACACAAGCTTGAAACGAAAAACTATGCTTGAAAAAAGGTTCGCATGCCCCCAGCATGATGAAAGGGAGAGTCTCTTGTAACCAGATGGAAGTCACTACCGTGAGGTAGGACGGTTATCCAACACCTCTTTGGTTTCATCCAGATAGACAAAGGTGAATGGTATGATAGACCAATCACATAACCTACAGGGAAACTTATCTTTACCATTAGGTGCATGCCCCCCAAGCTTCATTACATTCACCAGACTACTCATGGCTATCAGGTGGATGGAATGAAGGTTCAAGTGAAAGACTCGACTTGGAACTTGGGAGTGGGGATGATACCGTTGATGTAAATGGACCATTTAGGGATGATGATTGACTTGGAGCTATGTTTGGACCGGGAAATGAGAGCTGGTCAATGGTGACAATCTTGCCTTCATGTGGGAAACACATCACTCAAAAAAGTGTTGAAACAATAACTTCCATGTTATAAACATAGTCACGCTCAAGAAGTAAATTGTAGTCTAACGTCCCTGGGTTTACCATCACGTTCAGATAAATGGTCTTCCTTCCCAAAGTAATAGGTAAATAAGGAAGGATCCCTAATGGTCGACTTGTTCCTTTGTTAAAGCCTAATAGATTCTATGTAACAAGCACAAGCGGTGGCCAACCAAGTGCTTTCCAAGCAGTTGAGGAAAGGATACTCATTGATGCACCTTCATCTATAATAGTGCCAGAAACAATCATTTTACCAACTTGTACTATGATCTGGAAAGGCACATAAGAAGGAAGGCGAGATCTTGCCAGTCGATTCCAATCAAAGGAAGTGACTAGACTACTTGGAGGGAGTACCAAAGAAACGGGAGAATTAACCCTTTTGAGTTACGAGAACTGGGGGGTTTTCCTCCTGTCTAGATGGAACAGGCAGATTTCCCCCGAGGTCGTTAGAATCTGCAGTAACAAAAAGAACTTGAATGGTATCATTTTCACTCTCTTCGGGAAAGGTATGATTAGCTGAAGGTGAAATTGGATCAACTGTTATCTTGACCTGTTGATTTTGGTCGGGTATAGACTCAATGGATTCACTTTTAGAGAGAGTGGTTTCGACCGACGGTTGATTTAAGTCAGTCGGTTCTTCAACTAGTGAAGGACTTAGGGAGAGTTTCCTGTAACCAGATGGAACTCGCTGCGGTGAAGCAAGATGGTTATCCAACACTCTTTTGGCTTCATCCAAAAGGGGCAAAGGTGAAGGGAATGATTACCTTGACATAACCTACATGGAATTCTGACCTTTCCCTTCTGTCCATGAACTTACTATCACTAGTTGATGGTGTGTTACCAACATGATCTCCAGTGGTTGATGACACGAGATGGTGTGAACGGGAAGACCATTCTTTTGAGATCCACAAGAGAAGGGATTGGATTTTCGTAGATCCCTTATTCATCCTTGGGCGAATTCAGAGAGGAAGTGGCATAGGAGAATGTTCTGGAAGATTCCATGAGCAATCAACTGAAAAATGTCCCGGACATTTGTCCATCCTCGCCCATTGCACCCTATAGAAGGCCTAAATAGTATGCATCGCACCCTAGCAGTGTACCACTCAGTATGCATCGTACTTTGCCAGTGGAGCAGTCAGTATGGTTCAATTTAGGCAATTTCTGGATGGTTTCTCAGGTGGAAATTTTGGGGAATGATGTATTTAGATGACTATGTTCCTTTAGGGTATGAAACAACTCTTTTAGGGGTTGATGAGCCCTAATATATCGACATATAAGTTTGGGGTTGATGTGCCCAAATATGTCTATAACACTCTTGATCTCGTAAAGAGATGGATTTGTTATTCAAGCCCTTGCACTATGACAATGCTCATGGATATGATGCTATAACAAATGGATTGTTAATCCGGTTTCTCTTATGTGAATTCTTCAAGATTTAAAATTTCCAAACACCTTGTAATGTTGTATGAATACCTACCTAGTTAAGAGGGAAAGCTGAAGGAAATGAAACTAGGCTAGGTCTTCATAAATGTAATTTGATATTTGAACTTATTCAATAAAAGAGAAAAAAAAAATTATATTATTTGCCATTGAGTTTCTTGCTCATTGAAAATAGGTCAAGCACATTTTGAAGTGCTTCTGGAGAGTCAAAGTCAAAATGTAATTACGATGAGGCCCTTTGAGGGAATGTTACATCATGTATGTCAACATACAAGGTCATGGGAACACCTCCAAGCCAAGTCAAATCCTCTCCTAGCATCAACGAAGTCTCCAAGTAGCAAAATAATGAATAAAAGCTGAATTATGATGAAATTGTCTAATCAGCCTAATGGACAGTCAAGTCAGCCTAAAGAGGAGAAAAAAACCTCTATTTATAGAGGTTGTCCACTCCAAAGACAATGCACCAATTTTTCTATGAAATCCGCAATCAAAAGAGAACAAGAAGGATGAAGAAAAGCCAAGGTAAAGGTCTACAAGGGCAGCGAAGCAAGGAGGAAGAACATCGACATTTAAAGGTATTGTCTCTAGGGTTCACACAGTCACATGAGTGAGGGGATGAAGGTCTGCCTATGGTCATTACAGCAGGAAATCACAGTGGAAAAATATCCCTATTCTGAGCTAATAAACAAGGCCTATAAGGCCTCCCCATCCATCAAAGAAGGAAGGAAAAGACAACGAATATAAGAGCATTGCTTTAGGGTTTTTTTCCACATGTAAGAAGATTTCAGAAGTGAACTATTGCGGATTCAACAGCAGGTGAAGGAAACACATTGAGAGACCTCATTTTGATGTATAACTAGGTCTAAAAGGTCTCTAAGGAAAGCAAAGAAGGTTATCCCTATAGCGAAGTAAAGAAGCCCTAATTTTCTAGGGTTTCTCCTAAGAAGAAGAGAATTCTGACTTGGACAAGTAGCAGAAGAAGGACGAAGTATTAAGGAGCTAAGTGCCAGAAGGAAGAGGTCCATGTGCCGAAAGTTATAGTGCAGAAAGAGGAAGGATTTGACTCATGCTTGTAGGATATCCTAGTCAAGGGTCTAGGGTTTGGAAGTTGTTTAAATAAGAAGCTTCATTAAGAGAAAACTTACAAAGGTTTTCCCTCTCAAGAGTGGAGAGTTTTTGTCCTTGGTAGAGAGCCAAACTTTGTGTTCTTGTTATTTTGTTTTGGTATTAGTTTGATGAAGCACACACACTAATAAGAAGAAGAAGATAAATTATAAAATTGCATCACAAATTGTTATCAAGTAACGAAGAATAACTTTACTCTACTTTTCCCTAGATTCTTCAACATGGCTAAGGCTTTGGAAAGGAAAAATGGAATTTTTGGCACATTTATTTATGAAAATAATGGAAATTAGGAGAAAAGGAAGGTGAAAAGTCACAGGTTCCATGTGGGGAGGAAAATGAAAGGAAAATAATGGAAAATCAAGAAAATAGAGGCCTAATTGATAAAAAGGCTTATGAGGATCAATTTGTAACCTTTTGTCACTTCAATTTTTTAGCTCTCTCATTATTCTCTCTCTCTCTCTCTCTCTCTCTCACTCGTGGACACTTAGAGTTTTCTTGTCGCACTTTGGCATTGGATCAAGAAAGGCAAAGTAGGCAAGAGGAAAGAAGGAGCAAGCAAGGAAGAGCAAGTCAAGTAACTACAACAGGATTCTTTGCAAGTATCGATTTTCATGTGTTTTTTCCTTGATAGATTTGGCATGCATGGTATTTCATGTGGTTCTTTGTTGTTATGGCACGGGTTTTGTCATATGTGACAATGTTTTCATCCTAGCTTTGCCATTTACGGATAGCCATGGTGTGATGGGGTTCTCATGTTTTGGTCGAGCTGGATTTCCGGATGGATTCGAAGCTGAGTGAGGTGGATCTCTAAGAGAAATAACACATGGCCCAATGGTCCCTAAATCGGACTATGGATTGCAGTAAAGCCACTGGCCTAGTGACCACTGAACTATACTATGGGTTGCGATAAATCCAGGTATTGTGTGACTATGTGGGCCTAGGAATCCTCGATTGATTAATGGCGGGTTATATGGCAAAGCCTAGAGGTGGTTTCCCTTTATTAGGCCTAGGAATCCTTGTCGGTGAATGGCGGGATATATGGTAAAACCTAGAGGGGGAGTATCAGTTTAGGACCCAGTGATCCCTAGATTAGACTGTGGATTTCAGTAAAGCTTGAGAGATTAGGAGATAGGAAAATTCCTCACGATTTAGGTGGAGAAATCTGGTGGCATCCATGCTTGTTTTGGCCTAGTGATCTAATGGAGATCATGGTAAAGCCTATTATTACATGTTTATTGTGGTGGCATAGTGATCCAGGATGGATTATGGTAAAGCCTAGTTTTTATTGATGATGGTGAGGTGGTTTAGCCTCGGGATGCCCTAGTTGTTTCTTTTGGTTTTAGTCTTACATTCATGCTTGGAATATGGCACAAGCGTGAATGGATGAAGAGAGATTTGGTTCAGCCATTCTATGGTTGGGTGGAACGTGGTAGTCCCATCTTAGGTTGGATTTTGTATCATTAATATGAGGTTATTTCTCCTTTTTAATTCGTGAGTATTATCCTGGTTTATATGTGTACTCTATGGTTGATGTATCCTTGGTATTTATGTTGTTATTATGTTGGTTATAAGCATGTAATATGGCAGTAATGATGTATGTCTCTCCTCATATTTTTACTTCTAAATGAAAGAATAATGTATCTATAACCTAATAGATGATAATGAAGATAATGATATGAGGGAACAATGCTTCTTACCGATTCTCATATTTGTGACATGTTTGACGAAATGCTTGTCATGGATAGTAGGGGTCAAGTATAGACCTTGTCCTTTTTTTTGCAAATGCATCATTTTTATGTTGTGTAAATTCATTTCTGAAAGTGTCATTGAGTTTTGGGCAGTCACTTGGGCTCTGGGCCTAAAAAAGCGGCTCAAATCCCAGAGACGCAGGGACAGAACTAGACAGAAAAGTCCTTGGACGCATGCATACCCATGTTGTGGGAGATTCCAAAGCCTGTTGGATGCATGCATGCCCATATCAAGCGATTGTTGGGGGATTTAATGGTCTAAAACTTCAGTTGATCTCAGGGGGTGGTTACCTGAGGGGTTGGGTTGGCTCCCGGAAATTCTGTTGCTGATGTGGAAGGTTTATCTAATATGTTTCCATCGATTCCACTTCCTTAAGGTCACCTAGGAGGTTGAATCCCATTATAGTACCCTCTCATCATATATTTACCCCAGTTGGCCAATTACTTGGGTAGATGTGGGATGAGGGTGTTACAGTGTTTATTGGTTGATCTGGCTGCATAAGAAGACAAACATTTAGCATACGTGGAGATATATTGAAATAGGGCATGAAAAGGGTGAGCATGATGGTGCAATTTCTTGTGTGAAGCAAGCACTTAGGAGGTGCCAAATGAATCATGATGCAGATCGACTCAAATTATCACTAGAGGTGATCAACTGGTGCAGATCCCATTTAGGACATGAAGGTCATGGATCTATTATGTTTGTGTGTAGGTTCTTTTAGAATGTTGAAATTGGCAATGTGAATAAATTAATTCCTTGGGATTGTAATACTATAGAAGGAACAAAGGAATTACACTCAGTGCAAAGTAAAGACATGGGGGGAATATTCTCCATCGAGACAAGAAAACTTGCATGTTTTTGTGAGCTTTGATTTAGTGTTCATGGATGTAGACTTGATCAATGTGAAAACCACAGGTACGTGAAAGGATGGAAATATGTCCCTCTTAATCCAAGGGGACCTCATCCAATTTCGACCTGGTAAGAGATGCACAATGAAGAGGCCATCCTTTCACTTGATCATGATCGAGTCTCTAATGTTGTAAGGGAAGGTATGTGGCCCTTCTATCATTAACAATTTCAACTATAAATTGAAATCTTGAACGTATAATTAATACATATTTTGTATTTTGATTGTAGGTGATGTTTTTGTTGTCACTTCCTCTTAAGTAAAATAAGATAACGTGGCCAACTATTTGATGCGATGCACACAAGTGAAAAGCAAGTTGGTGTGACCGTATAAAGATGGACAATTCACACACCAAATTGGCTGGCATGGTTATGATGGGTCATTTTTTGGAAAAAGTTAAAAAATATGTTGATTACATCATTTACATAGATTTTATGCCTTAATTTATATCAATACATTCATCTAGTTATAGTAGCTCAAATCAAGCTCATAGAAATCCAAACAAAGACAGGTGAACCAAGGAGATGGAAGATGACAAAATATAACCATGAACATATTATGGAGACTTTCATTCCTATGATACATTAGCCAGATGAGTAGATGATGCAAATGGAAATCCCTAAAGCTGAGTCTATAGCAGTCAAGTGTAATCTAATCTTATATAAGAGATCAACATATGAATTTTGTAATTTAGAAATGTGATAGTTGAATACTCTTGTAATTTTGTAATTTTGAAAAGAGAAATGTTTCCCTCTAGTCTAGTATGGATTCATAATGGTGTATATATATGTTATATAAGATTTAGTTTCCTTAAGGTGCTTAGGTTTTTAAAGTTTTCCAAATTTCAAGGAGGTTTAATTTTTAGGAATGGGATCCTTATGTGAACCCCATAGATCTAAAATTTAATTAGAATTTAGAATCAAAGGGGATTTAGATTTAGATTTAATTAAAACTTTGATATTAATATTTTTTAAATGTCATGTATAGTATTCATGTTGAGCATGGAAGAAATCTTATAGATATACATCATAACGAGTTCTAGAAAATCCATTTCAGTATCTAATAACCGAGTTGATATAATATTATTTTACTTAAAATGGAAATTCAACTATCTAGGTTATGAGCAACATTGAAATTTTTTTATGTTATTAATAAATGTCATGTGTCAGTTTGATATAAAGCATGGACATGCTTCACATTGGATTGTAAAAAGTGCAACATGCACACACACACACACACACACACACACACATATATAATGTTATGACTACTAACCTCTAGTAGATAACTTCAAAAGAAATAAAATCGAATAAGACTTATTTGTAGTTTACATCTTAACATCTTTTAAAATTGAATAAAACCTATTTCAATCCTATTTGAGTTTTTTAATTGAACCTTAAGATAAAGAATTGATTGAAATACTTAGATAGCCAAGTAAATTTAGGAAATTTCATAACATTATATAAAATTATAGAAATGTTATCATATATTGTTTTTTGGTATATTAAATTCCAATACACATCACTTATATCATGTTATGACTAAGATCTTGTAGATAAACTCAAAAGAAATATTATTGAATATAAACCTTATTTGTTGTTTACAAGACATTTCTTAAATTGAATAAAACTTATTTCAATCTTATTTGTGTTTTTTAATTGAACCTTGAGATAAGGAATTGATTGAAATACTTAAAAGAGTTGACCATGTAATGGCATATGGGTGGGTCACAAAAAATTCCATATATAGATTTTTTATTATAATGTGGATGACTTCAGAATTCAAATAAATTTATTATTAAAATAATTGTACTAACATACATTGATTGCACTAAAAGGCACTTTCTACAAGCCAATATGACAACATATTTGTAATTATTTCCATGCTCAATATTAAATTGATGCATGATATATGTTAGCTAATTTAAGGTATCAAAGTGACTTATTGAATGTTCTTAATCTTACATCTTCAATGTTCTTAATTGAATGTCTTAACATAAGTAATTCATTGAAATACTAAGATAGTCAAATAAATTTAGGAAAGTTCATAAAATTATAGAAACATATCATTAATGGTTTAAATTAACACACATTGATTGCACTAAAAGACACTTTCTACAACCCAATATGAAGCATATTTGTGATTATTTCCATGTTCAATATTAAATCGATATACATGATATATTTTAGTTCATTTTAAGTATCAAAGTGACTTGCATCATAGTAAGATTGTACTTTTTTTCTTGGTCCATGAAACTATAAATCAAAATTGTTATTTTGTAAAATTTTACTTCTTGAATTTTCTTAATTGAAGGTCTTAAGATAAGGAATTGATTGAAATATTTGAATAGGCAAGTAAATTTATGAAAGTTAATAAAATTATATAAAATTATAGAAGCATATCATTAGTTGTTTTCTGGTATATTAAATTCCAATACATATGACTTATATCATGTCATGACTAAGCTCCTATAGATGACCTCAAAAGAAAAAAAATTGAATAAAACGTATTTGTTGTTTGTACCAGACATATCTTAAAATTGAATTTAAAACTTATGTCAATCCTATTTGTGTTTTTTAATTGAACCATGATATATTTTAGTTCATTTTAAGTATCAAAGTGACTTGCATCATATTAAGATTGTACTTATTTTCTTAGTCTATGAAACTATAAATCAAAATTTTTATGTTGTAAAATTTTACTTTGTGAATGTTCTTAATTGAAGGTGTGAAGATAAGGAATTGATTGAAATATTTGAATAGGCAAATAAATTTAGGAAAGTTCATAAAATTCTAGAAACATATCATTAATTGTTTTTCTCTATATTAAATTCCAATACATATGACTTATATCATGTTATGACTAAGCTCTTGTAGATGGCCGCAAAAGAAATAAAATTGAATAAAGCTTATTTGTTGTTTAATGGCCATGCATCTTTTAAAACTAGATTTAAAACACATTTCAATCCTATTTGTATTTTTTAATTGAACCATGATCATATATTTTAGCTCATTTTAAGTATCAAAGTGACTTGAATCATACTAAGATTGTACATATTTTCTTAGTCTATAAAACTAGAAATCAAAATCGTTATCTTTTTTAACAAAATTTATACTACAGATTCTTTTTAAACTAGCAAAATAATTAACAGATCCATAAACCAAAATTTAATGAACATCCATAAAATGAAATAATGAATGTATCAATAAATTGTCCATATGAAATATATACAAATTACATTACATGAACATCCATAAACTGAAATAATGTTCATGTATCGATATATAGTCCATGTATGAAAATATACAAAGTCTATATCACATGTGAATGTGCCCTATGAAATGGGCCTGAAAATATACAAACTATTTTGGACTCTAGAAAGTATCACTAGAACTCCTATGTGAGTTTCTCTACACAAAGTAAGCATCCATTATCTGCCACTACAATATAACACATTCAAATTAAAAATAATTAGAACATTATTTGTACAAAATAAACAACTTGGAAATAAATGATTTTAAATCATGCAATTAATTACATATATGAATATACTAACCTCACTCGAGTCCAAATGGAAGTCAGGTAGGATGGGGGTCTAATCAATTTAGGTTTGGTGCTCCCCTACCTATGGCTCAAATTTTGGGGCCTGCATCGATGGACATGCATCGATAATGCCTCCATACCCAACATCCCACTCATGTGTCCACATAAATTCAATATCAACACCACTTTGCATCTATACCTTGTTGGCATTATGATTCAAGTGTTGTCCTTGATGGCAACTCACTCAGAAGGTTGGTACAGGTGCTCAGAGACTGGTACAGGTGATGACAACTTAACTAGAAGACAGATCTCAGTACAGCAGGACAAGAAAGAGATATACGCAGGTTCAGCAAGGAGAATCAGCGTGTACACGCAGGTTGGCTTCAGTAAAAGCGCGTGTATGTGGAAACGTACCTTTGGTCCATGGCAGTTAGTTCTTGGAAGTTGTGCCTATGGTTTCGGACCATTGTGTCTCGACGGGCGTGTCGATCCCTAGTATTGAAGTTGATGGTATTGTGTTTCTATGGTTTTGGCTCTTGGTATTGAACAAGGCCTAAAGCTATATAAGGAGAAGATCACTAGGCAAAGGAGTATGGATTGTGTGTGGCTGACGCAGTGAGAGGATCTGGTATTGTTGGTTATCTGTTCGGGACGCTTGGTAAGGGTCGGATCTGACAGCAAAGGCAGAAGTAATCATTTCTAGATCTGCACGCGGGTTGCCTTTGGAGAAAGCGCGTATACACGCGGTTTTGGTACAGTGAAGTAGCGTATGCATGATAAGGGTTGATATTTCAGGTTATTGCTGATTCTGGTGGTTGTTGCAGAGTTCTAGATTCTGGTTTGGGTTCTGTGTTCTTGATGACAGGGTTTCAGTGATTCGGTATTGGGTTGTTTAATGAATTATGATGCAAGTATAAGTTGATGATTGTATTGCGGTAATGTTTGCTTTGTACTCTTGGATCCAGTCTGAAAATTGATGAAACGTGGTCCCTGAAGGTTGTAGGGTCAGCACCTACGTACTAGTAAATGGATCAGCTAGTACAAGAGCTGAGGGGGTTGTAGCTCCCTTCCAAAAGTAGTTGGAAAACGAAAGAGAGGGTTGTAGCCCTCTGCAGGTTGTAGCCTGCATACTGGTAAAGGATTGCACCAGTATATTGTAAAAGAAGTTTCTCATTAAAGAAAGAAAGAGACGAATTGCAGCAGGTGGTTTTCACCCACATTGGGTTTCCACCTTATATCATGGTGTTCATGTGTGTGGCTCTTGTGTGATGATTCTGTTCTGTTATACTGCACCTGTTTACTCCTAAATTGCTTAATAATGTTCTGATGCATTTACTGAAGATAAGATTAACTGAATCATAAGATATCTGCATATACGCTAGTTGCTTTAGACACAGTCGCGTGTACACGCTGGTTCACTTAACAGAAGTCGCGTATATGTTTCTGAGTAGGAAATTGAAAAGGTTTTATTAATCTGATAATACTGATTCACCCCCCCTCTCAGTATTATTTCCAACAATTGGTATCAGAGCAGGTCCTTCAGAGGAAGCTTGATCGCTTGAAGGAAAAGATCCATCAAAATGGCTAATCCAGAAAGAGAGGCACACATCAGGCCACCAGTCTTTGACGGGAACAATTTTACTCACTGGAAGATAAGAACCACTGCATATTTACAGTCTCTTGGAGCAGAAGTTTGGGGACTCATAGAAGGAGGATACAAATTCCCATCAGCAACTCCTACAGATCCAGCAGAGAAAAAGCAATATGAGCTCAATGCCAAAGTAGTTAATGTCCTATTGGGTACTTTGACTCAATCAGAATTTATGAAGATCATGCATCTCAAATCAGCTAAGGAAATATGGGACAAAATCGTTACAAGCTACGAAGGAGATGATCTGGTAAAAATAGCGAAGCTTCAAACTCTCAGAATCCGGTATGAAACTCTTAAGATGCGAAGTAATGAAAGCGTAGCTAATTATTTCCTGCGTATGGATGAGATTGTGAATTGTATGAGGGATCTGGGTGAAGAATTTGAGGAAGTTGTCTTAGTTCAAAAGGTTTTGAGATCTCTGTCTACTAAATTTGATTCTAAAGTATCTGCCGTAGAAGAAAAGGAGAATGTGCGAAAACTTACCATGTCACAGCTTCACGGGATCCTAACTGCTTTTGAAATGCGACTAGAGGTACCACCAGAGGCCGCATTCGAAGTGTCAGAGGAAGAAGATGAGGTAAATTTTGTCAAGAATCTTGAACGTGGAACTGGACGGTTCAAAGATAAGCTGCCTTTCAAATGTTTTCTATGTGGTAGAGTTGGTCACTATGCTGCTAGATGTCCTCATAACAAAGAAAGGATATATGAAGAAGATGGTAGAAGCTATTATTCCCATATTAAAAGTTCATTTAATGATAGTGAAGATATTAGAAGTCTCATGGCGCACAAGAAGAAGAATGCTTCATCCAATGATAGCGAGGATATTAAAAGTCTCATGGCACATGAAGAGAAGAATGCAGAAACTGAAGAAGCTGCCAAATTAAAAGAACTATTGGAAACGGAAACCAGGGTAAGGGAGAAATTGCAGGATATAGCAAAAGATCAGAGCACAACTATTCAGAGACTTGAATCAAAGATCCTCTCTCTAAAAGAAGATCTTGAAGATCAAGAACATGAAGTGATCAAACTAAAGCGACAAGTAGAAGAAGGGAGAAAAGTTGAAGAAGACCTAAGGAAGCAGTATCTGAAAAAGGAAGAACAACATCAAGTTGAGGTAAATATCTTGAAAGGTAAACTAGAAGAAAAGGATAAGCTTTTACGATTTCAAGATAGTTCTAAAGTCTTGGATGATATTCTTAATAGTCAAAGATCTCCTGCTATCAAGACTGGTCTTGGTTTTCATGAATATGTTGAAGGTGAATCTAGTTCACAAGGTGAGACAAGAAACTCTAATGAGAAATCTGAAATGCTCAAGGAACAACCAAGAAAAGAAATTCCTCAAGGAAGATCCTTTACTCCTAACTATGAACGTGATAGACGATTATTTCCTCCGCTGAATAAAGTTGAATGTTATGTATGTCATAATCTTGGACATGTTGCAGCCAGATGCAGAAGTAGAATGGTTCAAGAAAGATCATCTCATCCCAGGTATTTCAGAGGGTATTGCTTTGCCTGTAATGCATATGGACACAAAGCATTTGAGTGTGATAGAAGGAACATGAAAAATATAAGGTGCTATACATGCAACAACTATGGGCATAAAGCAAGGGAATGCAGAAGCAGATTTCAAAATTCAAGACAAGGGGACCATACATCATCACAGTTGCAGGAATTGAAGAAGACAGAGACAGAAAGGTGTGGGATAACTCAGACAGCTGACATAACAGACACAGGGGAATCTGAAAGTGATGAAATTCAGTATTCCATCCTGCATACGCTGATAGACTGAAGACAAGTCGCGTATATACGCGAGTTACAGGCTGCAAAGTCGCGTATATGAAGAAAGGGCAGCAGAACAGACCCAGGTTCAGTCATGGTTGGCTCAGGCTCAGGGGGAGCAGAACAGACTCAGGAAATGGTTCAGACATGGTTGGCTTACACTCAGGGGGAGAATATTCTTCGAATAATGCATTGTTGGCATTATGGTTAGAAGGTGTTGATAAAGTCTATGAAGCTAAATGATACATCTTACTGTTTAGGAATGGTATTGCAGGCTGATGGTACAGATCATGATGCTGTTGGTGGCTTTCATAAGTCTTGGTCTAGATATTTCATCACTATGTCATGTATCTCTTTTATGATGTCAAGGTCATGTAACGGCCTATGTTGGTTTCCCCACTATGCCTGGGATGAATGATGAAATGTTCATGTATTATCATGTATCTTCACATGGTTAGGTGAATGAGTCAATATTGGGATATCCCCACTAGGTTGGGTGATGAATGTATGTTGAGTCTTTTGGTGATAGGAAGGTCTTCTATGATGTATAAGTCTTTGTTCTTCTTGTAGAACATCTTTTACAGATCTTGCCTACAGTCAAGGGGAGCATGAACAGCACAATTCAGCAAGAGCAGGATGGATAGATTGGTACACTTTGGCATACACAAAGGGGGAGCACATTTGGAGTATGGACAGCAGTATGGTCAGCAGAAGGTATACCAAGGAAGAGAATATCTTGGTCCACCCTTTGCCCTTGATGTCAAAGGGGGAGAGTGACTTGGTGTGGTGGTTGCCATCAAGTCCAAAGGGGGAGATTGTTGGCATTATGATTCAAGTGTTGTCCTTGATGGCAACTCACTCAGAAGGTTGGTACAGGTGCTCAGAGACTGGTACAGGTGATGACAACTTAACTAGAAGACAGATCTCAGTACAGCAGGACAAGAAAGAGATATACGCAGGTTCAGCAAGGAGAATCAGCGTGTACACGCAGGTTGGCTTCAGCAAAAGCGCGTGTATGTGGAAACGTACCTTTGGTCCATGGCGGTTAGTCCTTGGAAGTTGTACCTATGGTTTCAGACCATTGTGTCTCGACGGGCGTGTCGATCCCTAGTATTGAAGTTGATGGTATTGTGTTTCTATGGTTTTGGCTCTTGGTATTGAACAAGGCCTAAAGCTATATAAGGAGAAGATCACTAGGCAAAGGAGTATGGATTGTGTGTGGCTGACGCAGTGAGAGGATCTGGTATTGTTGGTTATCTGTTCGGGACGCTTGGTAAGGGTCGGATCTGACAGCAAAGGCAGAAGTAATCATTTCTAGATCTGCACGCGGGTTGCCTTTGGAGAAAGCGCGTATACACGCGGTTTTGGTACAGTGAAGTAGCGTATGCATGATAAGGGTTGATATTTCAGGTTATTGCTGATTCTGGTGGTTGTTGCAGAGTTCTAGATTCTGGTTTGGGTTCTGTGTTCTTGATGACAGGGTTTCAGTGATTCGGTATTGGGTTGTTTAATGAATTATGATGCAAGTATAAGTTGATGATTGTATTGCGGTAATGTTTGCTTTGTACTCTTGGATCCAGTCTGAAAATTGATGAAACGTGGTCCCTGAAGGTTGTAGGGTCAGCACCTACGTACTAGTAAATGGATCAGCTAGTACAAGAGCTGAGGGGGTTGTAGCTCCCTTCCAAAAGTAGTTGGAAAACGAAAGAGAGGGTTGTAGCCCTCTGCAGGTTGTAGCCTGCATACTGGTAAAGGACTGCACCAGTATATTGTAAAAGAAGTTTCTCATTAAAGAAAGAAAGAGACGAATTGCAGCAGGTGGTTTTCACCCACATTGGGTTTCCACCTTATATCATGGTGTTCATGTGTGTGGCTCTTGTGTGATGATTCTGTTCTGTTATACTGCACCTGTTTACTCCTAAATTGCTTAATAATGTTCTGATGCATTTACTGAAGATAAGATTAACTGAATCATAAGATATCTGCATATACGCTAGTTGCTTTAGACACAGTCGCGTGTACACGCTGGTTCACTTAACAGAAGTCGCGTATATGTTTCTGAGTAGGAAATTGAAAAGGTTTTATTAATCTGATAATACTGATTCACCCCCCCTCTCAGTATTATTTCCAACATACCTATGTACACAATGGCAAAGACAAATTATAGTTAGTCTACAAATTAATTAGCATGTGTGTAACTTAATATATATATATATATATATATATATATATATATATATATATATATATATATATAATTGTTGGAATCTTAGGCAATAAAAAAGTTTACCTCAATTGATATTCCATGTAGTTGTACATAGTGACTCTCCTCCACATCAGTGTTATGAGGTGGAGGTGGAGGAGATTGAGCCATGGAAACATGCATTGGGGGAGGTTATTGTGGTTTATCAACTGTGCCCTTAGATTATGTGTTATGAAACCAACTCACAAAATAGAAGAAAAGATAGATCAACAACTTCAAAATCAGACTCTTCGAGGGGGCAACCTCCTTTACATTACACAAATGAACAATTATTGGATGATTCAAATGAAAAAACCTCCTTTCTATATATAGGTGTCTAAGGGGTCACGATATAATCAGAGTCGACATAACAATAATAATGTAAGGGATCAACAATAACAATAATTGGCTTCTATGGGGCACAACAATAACAATAAGGGGGCTACACTAATAACAATGAGGGAATACACTAGTATTATAGGGACCTAACATACCCCTTTCCTTCAAAAAAGGTGTTGTCCTCAACGCTTGAATAGTTTTGGATGCTTCTATATAAAATTTTCATCCTCCCATGTGGAATCTTCCCCAGGTAAGTTCTTCCACTTAATGAGATAATCTAAAATTGATCTATTTCATAGCTATTGAGTTCTTGTTTCCGTGACTGCTTTAGGTACCAATCTTTTGCAACACCTTGTAAGGACCATAATACTTTGGTGATAATTTATTGTTCGTCTTAGCTTTCTTGAGGGAAATTTGTTTGTATGGTTATAGCCGTAAAAATACCCAATCGCCTACATCAAAACTTCTTTCGCTGTGATGTTGATATGCCTGTTGTTTCATTCTATTCCGCGCCAAAGTGAGGTTATCCTTTAATAGTTGGAGAACTTGTTTTTGATGCTCTATGTGACCTTCCATTGCTTGAACCTTAGAATTTTCTCTTAAAGATGATGTGATGGATGGTGGATGATATCCATAAAGTGTCATAAATGGGGTCATTTTTGTTGTAGTATGGAAGGAAGTGTTATACCACCATTGAGCCAAAGGTAACCACTTGACCAATTGTGTCTGTTTATCAGATACAAAGAAATGAACATATCCTTCCAAACGTTTGTTCACTATCTTAATTTTCCCATCTGATTGAGGATGATAAGATGAGGAATGAGCTAATTGAGTACCCAGATAAGAAAATAATTCGATCCAAAAATTTCCAGTGAAAATAGGATCTCTATCGCTTACAATAATCTTTGGGTTTCCGTGTAGCTTTTGAATTGTTTCCATAAATGCAGCATCAGTTGTATTGGCTTTAAATGGATGAGATAATGCACAGAAGTGTGCATACTTAATAAGTCTATCAATTACCACCATGATGACACTCTTTCCTTCCGACTTGGGTAAACATGTGATAAAATCCATTGAAACCTCCTCCCAATGTCGACTTGGAATGGATAAAGGTTGTAACAGACTCTGGGTCTTAATTATCTCAACTTTATTTTGTTGGCAAACCAAACATTCTGCCATAAACTTTTGAATATCACATTTTAGTCCATCCCAAAAAAATTCCTTCTTAATCATGTGGTAATTTTTTAAAAATCTTGAGTGCCCTCCTAAGGGAGAGGTGTGCAATTCCATAAGAATATTTTGTTTGAGTTGGGAATTCTTACAAAGGTATAAGTGATCTTTGTACCATAATGAATCATTATTCCAGCTAAATGTATCAGATGTACTAGGATCTTGCTGCAACTTTTGAATGAATACCCACAATTCTTCGTCATTCTTCCATTCATACCTTGCTTCGGTTATCCAATCTGGTTGGATAATAGAAATGGCACAAACCAATGCTTCCATGTCCTCATCCTTTCTTGAGAGTGCATCTACAACAACATTTTGCTTCCCATTTTGTAGATGATTTCAAAGTCATAACCCAACATATTTTTGACCCATTTTTGTTGTTCTTCTAAAGATAATATTTGTTCTAAAAAGTAATTATAACTATCATGATATGCTTTTACCTTGAAGTGCCCTCCCATTAGGTAAGGTCGCCATTTCTTAAGTGCATGTAGTATTTCCAACATTTCCTTCTCATAAATAGCTTTGTGCAAATAGTTTCATTTGATTGGACGACTTTCAAAAGCAATGGGTCTTTCTTCTTGCATTAAAACAACTCCAATTCCATTTCTTGAGGCATCACATTCCACAATAAAGGTTATTTTGAATTCTGGCATAGCTAAGACGGGTTCTTGGCACATTGCCTCTTTAAGATGCTCAAAGGCCTTAGTTGCTTCTAGAATCCAAGAAAATGCATATTTCTTCAGTGATGTTGTTAGAGGTGATTTTATTCTCCCATAATTCTTAACAAACTTGCAATAATACCCTATCAAACCGAGAAATCCTCGCAGATGCTTTATGGATGTGGGGATTTTCCATTCCTTAATGGCTTTAATTTTGTTAGGGCCTACCTTAACACCCTCATGAGATAAAATATGACCAAAATATTCCACCTCCTGTACTCCAAAGAAACATTTGCAGGTTTTTTCATATAATTGTTTCTCCTCCAATAGCTTGAGCACCACGTCAACATGGTCAACATGATCCTTCCAATACTTGTTGTAGATTAGTATATCATCAAAAAATACTAACAAAAACTTTCTAAGGAAGGGTTTGAAAATGGAATTCATCAAACCTTGAAAAGTAGAAGGTGCATTGGTAAGGCCAAAAGGCATGACAAAAAATTCATAATGACCTTCATGAGTTCTAAATGTTGTTTTCGAAACGTCTTCAGTCTTCATTCTTATTTAATGATATCCTGAATGAAGATCCAACTTGGTGAAGTAAATTGCTCCATGTAATTCATCCAATAATTCATCAATGACAGGAATGGGAAATTTATCTTTAATAGTGATCTTGTTGAGCTCCCTATAATCCTGACACATGCGCCATGATCCATCCTTCTTGTGCACCAATACTACAGGAGCAAAGAAAGAACTTTGACTAGGTTGAATTATACGCGCCTCTAGCATTTCTACAACCATACGTTCAATTTCACTCTTTTGGGCATAGGGATATCTGTAAGGCCTGATGTTTGGAGGAATACTTATTGGAATCAAATAAATAGCATGATCATGATCACGAATAGGTGGGAGGCATTTGGGAGTCTCAAATACCTTGGAATGATTTTCCAAGACTTTTCGGAGGTCTGGAGAAATAGGTGATTTTGATGTTTGAACCTCTAGTGAACATAATTGTGAAATTACACCCCGTTGTTATTTCTTTAGAAGCTTTGTCATGCTATTAGAGTTGATTATCTTTCCTGGTTTCCCTGCGATACCCCTTAATTCAACTTCCTTTCCTTCCCAAAAAAAATTCAAGAAAAGTTCTTGAAAATTAAAAGCTATCATACCCAAATATTGTAACCATTGGACTCCTAGTACAACATCAAAACCACCCCATTTGAAACCATAACTTGACACTCTAGTGTTGGATATGTTATCGTCTAGACTGATCTCTGGCTAAAGGGGGGCAATTCTAGGGTAACCACAAACCACGCTTAACCTGGTAGCTAGCCCTACCAGGCCAGGAGAGGGATCTCTCCTTTATGGATCTCAGCCAAAATGACTAGATCAGATGGGATTTTAGGCTAGGTATAGTAGCTAAGAGGATTTTGATTGAATTTGTTGGTTTTTTGTTGGATCAGATGGAGCTGGGCAAGTTGGGTCTGGGAAATTAGGTTAGAATGCAGGGTGTTCTATGGGGCAATGTAGGTATAGGCTTTGGCACTTGAAATTGAGTGAGGTGAGATGTCTGATACTGGTGATGAGTTGAGGAGGGCATGTAAAGTGTTGGCATTATGATTTCTGGTATGGCTATATGTTACAGATGTTGTACTTGATGGCAACTCCCATGACAGGGCTCTCAATTTATGAAAAATTAAGAAAGACGCAGGATATCAGTTCAGAAGGTGCGTACCCGCAGGTACACCATGCAGGGACCGCGTCCAGAGTCGCAGGCCAGCCATTCAGGAGGTGCGTCCACCCAGTGCACACATTTCTAGGCAGAGAAAAGCCCACGTGGGGGTTTCTTGTGTTTTACTCTTGGTATCCGCCGACGGTATTGTGTTATTATGGTGTCGGCTCGTGGTATTGTTCCATGATTTGAGGAGGAGCTTGCCTATATAAAGCAAAGGAGATCATTTGGCTTAGGTATGTCTTTGGTTGAATATCTTATTGGGTGAGATCTGGTCTAGATCTAAAAGGCGAATCTACTGAAGGACTGAGATCTCTTTGGCGCAAGATCAGATCTGTAGATATGACTGTTTGGGTTACACTTAAAGTCTTGAAATCATTCATACCCGAAGGGACGCAGGTACAGTGAAAGGAAAGCGCGCCGGGACGCAGTGCAGAATCTGGAGATCTGCGTGGGGACGCAGGGCAGACGAAGTTCAGGTGCGTCTGGGACGCCGCTGAGTGACTAGAGATCTGCGTGGGGACGCAGAGCGATCAAGGTTCAGGTGCGTCTCTGAAGCAAAAGGACGCGGCGCGATAGTGTTTTTGGGTGCGTCCCTGTAGCAAAAAGACGCGGCGCGATAGTGTTTCTGGATGCGTCCCTGAAGCAACAGTTGGCTGAGCAGTTAAAGGAACAGTGCGTGGGCACGCAGTGCAGGAGAAGAATATCTGCGTGTGGACGCAGGGTAGCAGAAGGTTAACTGCGTCTGGTCGCAGGCCACAGAAAGAAAAACTGCGTCTCTGTCTTAAGATGTTCTGTTGATTGAATTTCTCTGTTGATAAAGTGTTCTGGGTTAGTTCTGTTATTGCTGATCTGATATCTGTAGTGGACTGTAATTGTTATGTACTTGTTGATCATCTGATGCTTTATGAAAAGAAGTAGGGGGTTGTAGCTCCCTTCTAGGAGTAGACTGGAAAACGAGAGAGAGAGAGAGTTGTAGCTCTCTGCAGGTTGCAGCCTGCGTACTGGTAAAGGACTGCACCAGTACAAAATCATTGTAAAAGAAGTTTCTAATTTGAAAGAAGATAGAGACATATTGCAGCAGGTGGTTTTCACCCACATTGGGTTTCCACCTTACATCTTGTGTTCTTTGGTGTGACTATCTGTTTTCTTTGTTCATGCTCATTATTTTATGGTACTGACATGCAAAAATAATTCAAAGATCAAATAAGGAAGATTTATTAAATTGCTAGATAATACTGATTCACCCCCCCTCTCAGTATTATTTCCAACATAAAGATCATGTATCCTTCTCAAACAGTAGAAAACATAGAATATTGAATGGTTTTCCAAGGTAGAGCACTGCAAACAATGAATTCTACCTATCTATCTTGATATCATTCAGTTTAGAAGCAATGAGATAGATGATGACACACATAAACATGTTAGAAAACTGATAACAAAAGGAAAAATTATGCAAAAACACCATATCACAAGTATCCCATAAAAATAGCTGCAACTCCTATTAATTTCCTTGCCAAACTGCTTATAATGATGTACAATAATGTTCAGAGCATCCAAGTGTATCCAACCTCACCAAATGAGAAAGAAAATACATGATATAGACATCAAAACTACTCAACCTGGCCATTAGGGGTCGAATCCATGAGAAGAGGGGCAGTTTTAACCATTTCCCAACTAAGAACTGGAATATAGGCAGTCAAACAACTTGCCTCTATAAGTAAGGAAACTGATTCATTAACCTCAAAACAACCTCTAACTAATGAATCTACCTTATAACATTATTTTGACATCACATTTACATGCAATGTCATTAATTACATGAGTAAAATCATTCATGAGGAGAAAGAAAACAAATCCACAGTCAGACTAGGCGAAATTTTGATTTTTTGGGCAAATTGGTCAAAAGCACAACGCCATTGGTCAAAAGCGTGGCACCGCGTTCCACCTGCTTTTGGAGGCCTTTCCATTAACCAAATTGAGCCCAAGATAGCTCATTGGAAAGGTATTCAAGTCTAGTTTCTGGAACAACTTGAATATTTGAATTTGGAGGTCATTTGCCCCTTAAAAACTTGAATCTCCCAAGACTGCTTCTGTGTGTCCAAAAAGAAGCAGAAAGGTCATTTTTTGTAGCTTTTGGACCTTTTGGTGACCCAGATTTTCTCCAAAACTTCTGGAACTTTACAGGATGCATGTCCTCATCATGATGAATCCAAAAATACAAACTTTTTCTCCATCTGATGCTCCAGGAAAAAGTGCAGCACCGGTGGTGTTGCACTTCTGGGCCAGTTTTCTGTGTTGAAAATTTCAAAATTTGAAAAATGCAAAAAATCTCCAAAACTTGCCCAAATTTGGCACAGGACACCACCATCAATTTCTTTGATGGGCTAGTGAGGCTTTAGCTAATATTTCCAACCTATCTTGCTCTTTCTTGCCCTCTAAGGCTCTCCTTAACCTAGTTTTCATCCTCTTCATTCTCATGTTGCAAATTTTGTTTCATGTCCTTTAGCGATAGGCCATGTGTAAGGACTCTGGACACCACATATCTCCACAATGGTATGATATTGTCCACTTTGGGCCTAAGCCCTCATGGATTTGTTTTTGGGCTTTACCCCAAAAGGCCTCATACCAATGGAGATATTTGTCCATCCTTATATACCCATGATCCTCCCCACTTCTAGTCAATGTGGGACTTTGGTCGTATACCCAACAATCCTCCCCTTGAACAAAGGACCATCGAGCCTCCCCTCAAACAATTATCCATCTGTCGACTCTCTACCAACCAGGATTCTCTGCCCAATGCGTTGAAAGCACACGCCTTACATGGAAGCACCACCTACCTCGAGAGCTTGCTCTATCCCAGGTCAACTCCTCTTCGCCGTGTTGGGACCAGGACACGTCCATGAAGAATCCGGAGCACACCGCCTGTCTAACCGAGCTCATCCACGGATTCCATCATGATATTACCAGGGCCCACCACCTTCGTTCGCTATTCCGAGGATTCATCCACTTGGCTAACTTTGGGGCATGGCTCTGATACCACTTGTAAGGACTCTGGACACCACATATCTCCACAATGGTATGATATTGTCCACTTTGGGCCTAAGCCCTTATGGATTTGTTTTTGGGCTTTACCCCAAAAGGCCTCATACCAATGGAGATATTTGTCCATCCTTATATACCCATGATCCTCCCCACTTCTTGTCAATGTGGGACTTTGGTCGTATACCCAACACCATGTGCCTCATCATTTGGTTATCTCTGTTGGCCCTCTAAAATAATATTTGGTGATATTGTGAAGGTTACTCCGGAAAATGTCACCTCATTTTTATGTAAATGAGTCACAAAAAGTCTGGCCAATTCATGGTGAAACTGAATTCTTTCCACCAATTCACAAAATTCAAAACATGCTTGGTGCCTAAAACAAGAAATTGCAAGTGGACAAGCCTGTAATTCTCTCAAACTGATGGGCTCCTCTCTGATGATTTTTCCTCCTTTATGGGGCTTCCTCTGTTGTCTATGTCTCTCCATGGAGCTATTACTGAGTGTCTCTTCTCCATACTCATAGTCACCGTCTCTTTCCATTGTTTTCCTTTGTTTACACAATGTGATAGTGGTGGTATAGGCAATGACTTGGGGAAATGAATGCAAATGAGGAATAGGTGAAATGATAGGTAAATGGTGGAGGAAGGGGTTGTGGGGA
The DNA here is from genome assembly GCA_031772625.1 of Pinus tabuliformis. NCBI lineage: Eukaryota > Viridiplantae > Streptophyta > Pinopsida > Pinales > Pinaceae > Pinus > Pinus tabuliformis. The sequence continues at coordinate 1,655,745,148 of CM062816.1, forward strand.
GTGATGGAATGTAATAGGATAGAGGGAATGACGGTTTGATATCAATAATGAGGGATAACAATAAGAAAACTAGGGTTTACAATAGTAATTAGGGTTTTAATTTAAAGGAGGAAAGACCAAGCAAATTCTCATGAAAGCACCCTAAACAATAATAAAATGACAGTACTTACCTTCAAGAGGAAATTTAGAGGTGATTTGGTAAGTTTGGAGGAAGTTTGGGGCAATTTTAAGCCTTGCTGGTCAAAGCACAGCGCTAGCTACAGAAGCGCATCGCACCCTTGAAAGCACAGCGTCTGTGTATTTTTACACTTGGAAAAATCTCCAGAAATGCAGTGTCGGCTTCAAAGCGCAGCACCACCCCTCAGAAGCATAGCTACACTTCGAGATAACTTTTGACTACCTTCACGAAGTTCAAATCGGCCGTGTGATAGCTCGTTCGAAATCTTGTCGAGTCTACTTTCCATAACATCTTGAATTTTTCAATTTAGAGCTCATTTTCCCTATCAAAAGCTCAATCTCCCAAGACTGGTCAAAATGTGCAGAATGAGGCTGCCAAAATGCATAGTGATGTTGCAGTCAACTTTTGAAGGTCTTCCTCAACTCCAAATTAAGCTCATGATAGCTCATTGGAAATATCTTTGTGTCTACTTATCATTTGACTCATCAAGCAAGTCATTTGGTCATTCCATATAGGAGAAAATTGATTTTACCAAGGTCACTCCAGAGGTGCATCAACCCTCCTGAGGCAAATGATGTTTTCAAAATTTCTCCCAAACCATGAAACCTGTGTAAAAACTGAAAGAATTTTTTCTTCGTGTGTCAATTATGGACAAAAACCTCTCTCACTTTTGTGAAATTCATCTTCTATTTTAGATAAACACAGTTTGAAGAAAAAACGTCCCTTATGTGTGGTGAATGGCTTGTTCCTTGGAATGACTTCTCGACAAATGATGGAGACCTGATGTTTGATGATTTGAAATGGACTCATACCTTTTTATATCCCTTATTCCCCCTCTTCTCAGATATCTCTGCTCCCATAGCCAACCCTAGCTCAATGGGAAAGGAATTTAGGGTTTTAGTGCTTGTTTCTCTTTTGCTTTTGTAGGTGAATTGGTGCTCATGATGACTTGATTTTTGTAGTGGTAGGTGCTTGGAAACATCATTAGATGATTAGGAGAAGCAGTCATTATTGGCCACCTCATGTCCTTGCTAATCATTATTAGCATGTAATCATCAAATTTTGAACATGGTGGGACCCTAAAACCTAATGAGACCAAACCCTAAGACCTAATGAAATGAATTGCAAAGTGAACATGAGCCATGACTGAAATATATGGAAGAGGATCAGCAAGTACAGATCATGAGGGAAAAATTTTAAGAAAACACTTCCATCAGTGGATCCATGACCTAATGGAATGCAACCTCATCAGAATGGGACTCCTACTATGAAATGCAAAAGAGCAGCTTTTGATCACTGATGGTAGTGTGAAAACTGACACTAAAAGGATATAGGAAGCAATTTATTTCCTTGGCTAACTTACAATGAACAAAATTATGGGTACTACCTGAATCAATCAACACTATTACCTTTTTCTTCTTGATATGTCCTTCTGTCTTGAGAGCTTGGAGAGTGGTAATTCCAGCCAATGCATTACAAGATATGGTCAGATTCATTTCTTCTTTCTCTGGGGTTGGATCCTAGTGTATATCCTCCTATTTTGATTTTTCTTGTTCCTTTTCTTCCTCCTCTTAACAATCTATGTAGAATAATTTCTTCTCAGCGCACTTATGACCTTTAGTGTATTTTATATCACAACTGTAACAAAGCCCTTTTGTTCTTTTTTCCTCCAAATGTTTTGGCGTCAACCTTATATGTTGTGGAAGACTAGGACTAGCAACACTTCCATCTTTATAGTTGTGATTGGTAGACTTCCTTGTTTCCATAATTTTTCTTTCAACTTTTCTTGCCACCCTGAATGCCTTCTCCAATTAATCAGGTTCCCAAAGGCGAACCTCATGTTGAATGTTATCTTTTAAAGTCCCTATGAATACATCAATCCATGTTGCTCTAGAAGATCGGTTACCCTAATATTCAATTTTTGGAAGTCTTCAATGTGCTCTGCCACTGAACCCTTTTGTTTGAGATTTATCAGTTGGCTAAAGAAAGTATTTCTCTTTGTATCTTCATAATGTGCTATCATTTCCTCTATAAAAATTGACCAGGTGACAAGTGGTTTACAAGAACAAATCCATCTATACCATACAAATTGATTGGGTTCTAAATATAAAGATGCAATACGTGCCTTTTGTGAGGGTTGCACATCCTGTAGATCAAAATATTGCTCCATCTGTAGTATCCAAGTTACCGGTTCCTTACCATCAAAATTCCTCATCTCTATCTTTGGAATGTGGTGGTTCTTAAACCCCATTCTAGAAACTCTAGAATCGTAATTGATATTCCTTTTGTCTTCATCATGTTTTTCATGGATTGCCTTGTCACCACTAGGATACCTTTCTTCTAGCAACTTTGCCAAACCTTCCTTCAACCCCTCTATCTTGAAATTCATCATCGCTTCCATGTCTTCTTTTAAACCAACTATATTATCATTTGTTACTTTCTATGAGAGTGAAATTGGTTGCACTTGGTCTTGTAATTTTGATATATCATGTTGCATTTCTTCCTCTTCTTCATGAGTCATAGTAGATATTTCAAGTTGCTTACTAGGTGCTACCATTTTCTTTCTTCAGGGCATCAATTAATGATAATTTTCTTCACCATTCCCTTTTAATTACTTCAAAATATTTTTTCAAACAAAAATTATGTAAATTTTTAAAAAGACTACACACCTTTTTTCTGCTTTGTAGAAGCTCAATATTGAATATGTTGTATATTTGTACTTTCGGATCTCCAAGATCTGAAATCTCATCCTGTAGTAGAAATCTGAGTCCTCTTTTCAACCCCACCAGTCTAATAAATATTGGAGTTTCCAAGAAATATTTATGCCCAATCTCCCACAATGACCTAATTATAGACTAGTTCAATGGAGTGAACTTGTACGAACTGCCACATGTCATTGTTTTGACCTTCGTCCCTAAAAAAAATACCCAAAAAACTACAGCCTGTCCTCTTTCTATATTTTTTTTACAAAATTTGAATATGATGCTCAAAGAAAAATTTATGATGATTTTCCCAAGGTCACCTGTTTAGGATGGAATTCGGGAAACTACAAAACTCCTAACTTCCTCGGTTCATTTCTCCAAAACTATAGCGATAAATGGTATGAAATTATGATAATAAGTTCTTCAAGATGTCATCTCAAATGGGTTTTTTTGCTTCTGAAGCTTCGTAGAAACAAAGTTATAGTGAAAATGCCACGATGACCTATTTGAAGTAGCGAAACTCTAAAATCAAAAGCTCTGATACCAAATCTTATGCAACCAGCTCAGAAAATAGAAGAAAATATAGATCAACGACTTCAAAATCAGCCTCTTCAAAGGGGAAACCTCCTTTACATTACACAAATGAACAATTTGTCGATGATTCAAATGACAAAACTTCCTTTCTATATATAGGAGTCTAAGGGTTCACAATATAATCAGAGCCGACATAACAATAATAATATAAGGGCACAACAATAACAATAGTGTGCTTCTATGGGCTACAACAATAAAAATAAGGGGGCTACACTAATAAAAATGAGGGAATACACTAGTATTATAGGGACCTAACATTATGACTACCCCTCCCATATTTACCTGCTTTTACAAGATCTCTAGGGTAAACATGAGATGAATGTCACTATGACATAACCCGATCTCTAGTGTTCCAGTCAAGGAAGTGGGGCCTACAAATTGACCACAAACTAACATCCTACAGGACTATAGATCACTTAGGATATGGAAAACTACCCTAGGTGATCAATCCTTGAGTTAGAACCCTTTTCCACTGACCTAACACCCCAACTACACACACAACAAAGAAAGGGTGTGGATATAGGCCTCCAACTGCACACATAGGCATGCTTCAATGAGGTTATGACCTAAATTCATCAGTTCACTACCTGTAGTCGCAACACCTGAGCCACTTTTCCAGGCTAGCCCCAAACCACTGCCCATAACTTCTTGTAACTCCCCATAATCATATTTGACATGATGACAAAGCTAAACATTCAAACTTGAATCAGAAAATTGACCTAGACTACCTAGAACACACTATACATTTTGTCAAACATATAGAAAACATGTAATGCATAGGTCATGAATACATATATGATCATAAACTGATAGGATTCATTTTAAAATCACTAAGAAGACTCCAAGCCCTCTCTAGCTAGCTACAATAACACTTGTTATTCCATGCATTCATTAACCATTCAATAACTTATCAAAACATGACATGAGCCATAGATAGAATACATCATATAACCATCATATAACCAACATAGAAACCATGGCAAATTAGCCATAATATCACCATCATATTCAATGCAATGCTCATAGATCACAATAGGAAAATATCTCATATTAACATGTGAAAATTCCAACCAAGTTAAGGACTTCCACATACCACCCGACCATAGATTGGGCTGAACCAAGTCTCTCTTTAAGCCAACCACCATCGTCCTATATTATCAAGGGCTCCAAGAACTAGTATCTCAACCCATAACCGTCGAGGGCTCCAAAGAATTTTGTTCCAACCACGGCTCCAGGGACCACTAAATCAACCCACCAAGGGCTCCATAGTGTTTGTCCCATCCAATGACTCCACGAATTAGTAACTCAACTCAAGTTGTTCCATGGCTTCCAGAGTGTTTGTCCCAACCTATGGCTCCAGGAACTAGTAATTCAACCCAGACTATTCCAGGATTTTCGGAGTGTTTGTTTCAACCTACAACCATAAGGAACGTAAGCACCAATAAAAAAAATAAGTGGAAGAAAACCACAACGCCATGGATATCTAGAAAATGGCATGGAAATTCTAAAACATATTGTCAATCCAGGGAAATCTCCATTCTAATGACAACACATAACCAGAGACTCACATGCATCTACCATGCATCCAGAAATCAGTAAGGAAATCACACATGCAACCTGTTACCTACAAATCAATCTAGTTTTAGTTGTTGATCTTATTGTTCCCTTGTGCTTTCTTGCTTTCCTTTGCCTTGTTTCTCCAAATCCAAGTGAATGCTAGAGTGCTCCAAGCATGCTCCATGATTTCTCTAAGTGTGCAAAAGTATGAGAGAATGAGAATGAGAGATCCAAAACTGCACTGACAAAAGCTAAACTAGCCAAAGTTGTGAATTGTTTCTCTGAAGCCTTTTTATCATTAATGCCTCTATTTTCTTATTTTTCCTTCATTTTTCCTTTAATTTCCTTAGCATGAAAATCTGTGTCTCTTCACCTTCCTTTTCTCCTATTTGTCTCTATTTTCATAAATAAATTCTAATTATTGCCTCTTTGCCTTTACCAATGCCTTTTCCAATTTCCATAGCCATTAGCCATTAATTAATCATAGGTGATGCCCACTAAAGTGTTTTTCTCAACATTCATCTTGGAATACGTGTCCCATGACCTTGGTCTTATTTTATTTACATGGAAAATCAACTAGGGATTGTTACAAACCCCTCCCCCTTAGGGGAACATCGTCCTCAGTGTTCTATGACACCTATGACTAGAAAACCACTGAAAAAAAAGACATAATATCCATGGACCTTCATAACATAGCTCAATGCAGTATTTACAAATACATCTTGCTTAAAAAAAAACATACTACTTATTGGAGCTTTATAACACAACTCATTGTGATATTTACAACAACATCCATATACATATGCATATAATAAAAAAAAACTAATTTGCTTAAACCAACAAATAATGAAGGATATAAAGCTTGCATCTCATCAAACATCTCCCATGTAACTTCATCAGGCCCAAAGTGCTTCCACTGCACTTTAACCTACTCGATTTATTTGTTCCAAAGCATGAGTTGTTTCTGCTGCACTATGCATTGTGGCTATGGATGGAATTCTCCCTATGGTTCCATTTGCATTATAGATGAGTTAATCACATAATCAACATCCTGGACATATCTCTTAAGCAATGAAACATAGAAAGAATCATGGACTTCCATTGTTGTAGATAGTGCAAGTTGGTAGGTCATTGGTCCAATCCTCTCAAGGATCTCAAAAGGCCCACAATATTGAGGTGCTAGCTTGGCACATGATCCAATCCTCAAGGAGATCCTATGTGTTTGATGCGCAAAACATGCTCCCCAACCTGAAACTTCTTGAATTCTTTGTGCTAATCTACATAACTCTTCTATATATCTTGTGTTGCCTTCAAATTCCTCTTAATAAATTGCATTTCATTTTCCATCTCAACTAACGTATTCTTTCCAATCAACATCATGTTCACTCAATCACTCCAGCTGATAGGAGTATTACAACTCCTCCCATAAAGAAACTCAAACAGACTCATCCTTAAGGATTCTTGGTACCCATTATTATATGCAAACTCCACTAGTGGAAGATACTCCTTCCACTTCCTTTGTTTATGCATGACATGCATCCTCAACATATCCTCAAGAATCCCGTTAACCCTATCCATTTTTCCATTTGTCTATGGATGATAAGTTGTACTGAAAGCCAACTGTGTCCCCAAACTTTCAAGCAACTCCTTCCAAAACTTGGAAGTGAACTTGACATCTTTCTCTAATGTAATCTTCTTAGGAACACCGTGCAATCTCACTATCTCCCTAATGAAGATCTGAGCTACCTCACTAGCTAAACAAAAATTAGTAGATTTCACTACAATGAAGTGTGTTACCTTATTTAACCTGTCAACCACAACCGTGATGGAATAATTTTGTCTCGATGTCCTTGGAAAACTTGTAATAAAGTATGTGGAAATGACCTCCCATTTCCACTCTGGAATCTAAATAGACTGTAATAAACCATCTGGATGTTTACACTTTGGTTTTACCTATTGACAGTTCAAACATCTTGCAACAAACTCACCCACCTCTTTCTTTATGTTTGGCTAATGATAGAACTTATTAACTGTTGTCAATGTCTCCTGATATCCTAGGTGACCTAAATATGACTTGACATGAAGCTCCCTTAAGATAAGTTTCTTGAGCTCACTATTACCTAGCACATAAATCGTGTTCCTGAATCTGAACAAGTCATCTTCCATGAGGTGATACTCCTCATCCCTATCACCTTCACCCTATTGTTATAACATGTGCTCAATTGTTCATACTTTTCATCATGTTGGCCAACCTACAAGATTCACTCCTGCAAGTCTATCCCATAAGAACTTACTACTGCAATATGATTCATGTGCACTCTCCTACTGAGACCATCTACAACCCTGTTCTCCTTTCCCTTGATGTGCCTGATCTCAAAGTCAAACTCGTTGAGGGTAGCCAACCATATAGCTTGCTTTGCATTCAGTCTGGGTTGGTCAAACAAGTATCTCAATCCACTATGACCACTCATCAAGATGAACCTCCTACCAAGAAGAGAATGCCTCCACATATTCAAGGCATGAATGATAGCTGCCATGTCAAGATCAGGTGTCACATAGTTTTGTTTGTATTCATTCAACTTCATTGACTCATAGCATACTACCTATCCTTTTTGTATCATGACTCCACTAAATCCTCCCTTGCATTCATTTCTACAAACCACAAACCCCTTATCAGGATTTTCAATCTTCAAAGCTAGAGCATTTGTAAGAAAATGCTTCAACTGCTCAAAGCTAGTTGCTCACTCTTTATCCCATTCAAACTTCTTTCCTTTTTGCTACAAAGATATAATATGATAAGCAATCCGTGAAAATTTCTTGATGAACCTCCTGTAATAACCTTCTAGTCCCATGAATGATCTGAACGCATCCACATTCCTAGGAGTTGGCCACTCCATGACAACTTTAATCTTTTTTGGGTCCACTACTATGCCTACCTTGGAAACAACATGTCCAAGTAATGAACTTCAATCTGAAATAAACTGCACTTTCTAAGTTTGGCATACAACTTATGCTCTCCCAATAATATTAATATTGATGCCAAGTGCTCTGCATGTTCTTCCTCATTCTTAGAATATATCAATATATCATCAATGAATACTATCACAAAACTATCCAGATAAGGACGCAACACACTATTCATCAAACACATGAAAGTAGTTGGAGCATTAGTAAGACCGAAAGGAACCACCACAAACTCATAATGGCCATACTTGGTATGGAATGTAGTCTTGTAGATATCCTCTTCTTTGATGCATACATGATGATACCCTGATCTCAAGTCAACCTTTGAGAACATTGTTAATCCCTTCAACTGATCAAACAAGCCATTAATCCTCGAAAAAGGGTACCTTTTCTTTATCATCACCTTATTCAACTACACTTAATCAATTCACAACCTGAGAGTAACATCCTTCTTCTTCACAAAAAAAACTGGTGCATCCCAAGGCAACACACTTGGCCTAATGTGTCCCTTACCAAACATTTCCTTAACCTACAATTTCAATTCCACCAACTCTAGAATACTCATTATATAAGGTTCCTTTGATGCTGGTGTTGCTCATGGTACCAAATCAATAGAAAAATCCACTTCCCAATGAGGTGGTAACTCTGAAATCTCTACTATAAATACATCATGAAACTGTATAAAACAAGATACCTATTCAAGACTTCATCATCCTCAACATCGTTCCCTTTGTCACTGAAAATATGAATTGCAAAAAATACACATACTTTCCTGCAACTAAGCGTTTTCTGCATATCTGTAACTATTCTCACTTATGTAGGCTTATTCTTTCCCGGTAAGATTCTTCACTCCCCGTCATCATCTAGGAACTCAATAGTCTTATCATAGTAGTCCACTCTAGTCATGTGAATGTAAAACTAATCCATGCCCAAAAGCATATTGTATGAACATAAAGGAAGCGCATCTAGATGTGTTGACATAGGCATACCAATCAGCTCAAATGCACAAGATCTAACCTAATGATGAACTCTTTTCTTGGTCCCTATATCCAACTGCAGTAACCAATATTATGCATGCACTTCTTTATTCAAGCCACACTTATCCACCAAGTCAGGACTGATATAACTATATGTAGATCTAAGATCAATCAAAATAGAAAAAAATTTATCACAAATCTTATCTTTCATCTCGATAATAGATGCCTAATGATCAACCTGCCTATCCTCCACTGCTGCATAAATTCGAGGAATGGTATGACCAACCTCCCCAACTGTCTGTGCCTCCTGAGCATTGTAAATTTGAGGCTTGCCACCATGATGTTGTGAACAATCTCTCTTGTGATGCTCTCCACCACAAGTCCAACATTTCAAAGGATTCCTACCATCACCTTTCTTTTGCTCCTCGAGATGAGACCCGTGTCCTTTTTCAACTACATTGATCTTCTTGTACGATGTTGCGTTCTCCTTGTTACCTGCATCTTGAGGTCTTCCTAGTTTCTTATCCCACTTTTCTTTAATATTTTCATTCCCCTTCCAATAACGCTTAGGCTCATACTTATGCTTAGACTGCTCATAATAATGCTTCAAATTTCCAATGACTTCCTCCAATGACCAAGGCTCATCATACTCAACCCGATACTTAAATGTTAAAGGAAACCCATTCATGAATCTTTGAACCTTTGTCTTCTCATCCTTAAGATATGACACATACCTAAAAAAATCTAGAAACTTAGTCATATACTCTTCATTTGTCATAGATCCTATCTTCAACTCATATAACTCCTTAGCCTTTCCATCGTAGTATCTCTTGGATAAGTACTTCTTTCTTAAGAGTCTTTTGAACTCATGCCAACTCAAATCCTTTGTCTTGATGCCTCTGACACACTTCACATATTCCCACCAGATATTCTCTTTCCCTTTGAGATTGAAAATAATTATCTTGGCCTTCATATTCTCTGAATAATCATGTAGCTCAAAAACTTCTTCATCCCAAGAAAACATGCTTTTGCATCTTCTGGTTTCTTCAGCTCTCCATCAAAGGTAGGAGGCTTGGCTTTATTAAACTCATCTAGCAAGTATTTCTTCTCAATCCTCCTATAAGGATGATGGCTATGATGTCTCTCTAAACCAAAACTAGAATAGAACCCATAACCACTACCTCTCTTGTCAGGTGTATTCATCCATCTTCCACCTCTGACCGTGCCATCCTTGTTTGACCTGTGTCATCCATGAGACCTACTACCATATGCCCCATTTATTTATTCCTCCTATCCATAACTGATTCTTGGTTGCCTCTATCTATGAAAGTATGATAATCTCTGAAGAATGAGTGCAATAACCTCTACGTGCTTTTCCTAAGCTTTGGAAAGCCTTTCCCGTGACTAAATTATTGTGTCATTATCTGCCTTGCAACTTCTGATTTCTACCTTCAAACTTCTCAAGGTATCTTCTATGTTAGGAGAGTACTCTTCCCCATGTTGCTCAGCTGATCTATAAGGAGAGTCACATGAACTGTGATCCACCATCTTGCATGTCATGTCTAATCTTTTATTTCCTGCAAACATACCATGTTAGATAAACCAAATATAAACATCATCAAACATATCTTAGTGTGTTTAAGGGGAGGCTATATTGTTTGCACAATCAATCTAGATTAGCATGACATACATGTATATATACATCATGACATCAACATATCAATCATCTCAACATCATTATCACGATGACACAAGACTATAACAATGACCATCACAATGCATGCATAACAAACATATCGACAACTAACATGCATGCATAACAATCACACCTAGCCCATCCATTCCAAGTGTTTGAACCTAGAAGCTATGATACCAATCTTTAAGCACCCCTCCCACATTTACCCACTTTTACAAGCTCTCCAAGGTAAATATGAGATGAGCATCACTATGACATGACCCAACCTCCAGTGTTCCCATTAAGGAAGTGGGGCCTACAAACTAACCACAAACTAACATCCTACAAGGACTACGGATTACTCAGGAGCTGGAAACCCACTCCAAATGATCAATCCCTGAGTTGGAACCCTTTTCCACTGACCTAGCACCCAAACCACACACACAACAAGGCAAGGGTGCGGTTATAGGCCTCCAACCATACATAGGCCATAGATGTGAGCCACTTTTCTAGGCTAGCCTCCAAACCACTTCCCAGAACTTCCTGTAACTTTTTATAATCGCATTTAACATGATGGCAAAGATAAACATTCAAAATTGAATCAGAAACTTGACATAGAATACCTAGAAAACACTAGGCATTTCATCAAACATATGGTAAACATGTAAGCTATAGGTCATGAATGCATATTTTATCATAAATTGATAGGATTCATCTAAGAATCACCAAGAAGGCTCCAAGCCCTCTCTAGATAGCTACAAAAACACTTGTTATTCCATGCATTCATTAACCATTCAATAACTTATCAAAACATGACAAGAGCCATAGATAGAATACATCATATAACCAACATATAACCAACAAATAACTAACATAAAAACCATGGAAAATTAGCCATAATTTCACCATCATAATCAATGTAATGCTCATAAATCACAATAGGAAAATATCTCATATTAACATGTGAAAATGCCAACCAAGTCAAGGACATCCATGTACCACCCGACCATATAATGGGCTAAACCAAATCTCTCTTTCATCTAATCACCCTTGCGCCATATTCCAAACATGAATATGGGATCTCATGGAATAAAATAAAACAAAACCAAATCAGGGCTTCCAGAGGCCAAACCACCTTAACCCTTAATCACAATGATTCCACCTCTACGGTCCGGAAATCACTAACATCAACAAGATCGGTCTCTACCCAAGTTGTCCAGGGATCCAAGAACTAGTAACTCAACCCACAACCTTCTAGGGCTCCAGAGTGTTTGTTCCAACCATGGCTCCAAGGACTAGTAACTCAACCCACCAAGGGCTCCAGAGCATTTGTCCCAACCAATAGCTCCCGAAACTAGTAAATAAACCCATACTCTTATAGGGCTTGCATAGTGTTTGTCCCAAACTACGGCCCTAGGAACTAGTAACTCAACCCAAGATGTTCCAAGGCTTCCATAGTGTTTGTTCCAACCGACATCCATAAGGAACCTGAGCACCAAAAACAAAAACAAAAAAGTGAAAGAAGCCCACAACACCATGGTTATCGAGGAAATGGAAAGGCAAGGCTAAAACCAACTATCAATCCAGGGAAATCTCCATGCCAATTATAATACATAACCATAGATTCATGTGCATCTACCATGCTTCCTGAAATCAACAAGGAAATACACACATGCAACCTATTACCTACAAAGAAATCCAGTTGTAATTGTTGATCCCATTGTTCCTTTGTGCTTTCCTACTTTCCTTTGCCTTCTTTCTCCAAATTCAAGTGAATTCTAGAGTGCTCCAAGCATGCTCCAATATTTCTCTAAGTGTGCAAGAGTATGAGAGAATGAGAGAATGAAAATGAGAGAGCCAAAGCTAAACTGAAAAAAGTTAAACCAACCAAAGTTGTGAACTATTTCCCTAAAGCATTTTTATAATTTGTGCCTCTATTTTCTTCATTTTGCTTCATTTTTCCTCTAATTTCCTTAGCATGCAAATTTATGTCTCTTCACCTTCATTTTCTCCTATTTTCCTTTATTTTCATAAATAAATGTCAATTATCACCTCTTTTCCTTTACCGATTTCCATAGCTATTAATTAATCATAAGTGATGCCCACTAAAGTGTTTTTCCCAACATTTAGCTTGGAATATGTGTCCCATGACCTTCGTCTTATTTGATTTACATGGAAAATGAACCAAGGGATGTTACATAAATGACATCAGAAGCTCATCCATGCAGCAAGGTTGTGTATGCATGTTATCATGAATTTATTAATATAAATGCAATTTAATATGAACTTATTAATATAAATAATGTATAATTTGATGATAAGAGACAAAAGTTTTGTATATATGTACCTAGTCTATGTCACACGGGTTGTTAACCCTCCAAGTGTCATGTATGTCTTCATGAACCATACGTGCATATGACAAAAGTTGGTCATGCCCTAGACTCTCGAGATATGAATCATCATATAATGGAATGGTGGGTCATAAGGCAATGATGGAAATTTGCTCATCTCTCCATGCAATGCAACATGCACATTGGACAATGTCCTCCACATGTTATCTACAATGGTATGCCTAGTCTCAGTGTCGAGTTGTGACAACTGCTCTAGCTCTGTCGGAAATACCACGTTCTCAGATAGTCATGGCAACAATATCAGAGGTGGTGCTACATTTGTTGGGTCCCTACGAGCCCCGACACAATCATAGCTACGTCCCAAGTTGGGTCCATAAAAATTAGATCTAGTGTTGGTGTAATCTGGTCTCATATGTAGCACGAAATTCGCATATATATGCTTTACAAAGTAAATGGGGACCTGGTCATGGTTGGGGAACTGACCCCAACCTCCAATGAATCGATCATAAACAAAAGGGGTTTCATCAGCATTCTTAAAATATTTGAGTAGAATCGGACCAGCATGTCTAGCACGACGGTACGGAGGGATGTTAAATAACTCCTCGTGAACATCAATGTCCTTGGTGGCATTTTTTACCGCTTCCCAAGCATGTGGGCCTCTAACCTCCAACCTCCTAATCATATGAATGGAATGTACGAGGTGGCTCTGTGGGCCCACCCTCTCGTATGTTTCGATTAACCTATTGATGTTATCCAACATCAAAGAAAAACTATGCCTAGTAGGCGAACTACTAGAGATTCTACCCATCTCTCATGTGATCCATGTCTACTAGGCCTTAATATCCTCAAGTGTGATAGTGGTTGTATCATCATTCCATGGAGGGATCGACGTTGCACTGTGATCCTCAACTTCGCCCTATCGAGGGTATGGGGGCTTCACTAGGGGAAAAATACCGTACCACGTGCACTCATGTTGGGGGATATATATTGAGGAAAACATGACATAATATATTGAGAATATATTAGGGGTAAAGGGTTTTTATATTAGCAGTTATAAAAACTGGAGCTCAAAGTTAATGAAAAAATATAAAGGGGTATAAAAAATGTTGATGAAAAATGGATACCTACAATATCTATTGAAAGTATGGGTTTTTAAATTGGGAAGGTGTATTGGGTTCATATTGGTAGGGGGGTTAAATAATGCGATTTGTAGACGTATTGTCCAATATGTAGTCAAATTATGGGTATTGTTTAGTATGCCACAAACACACGTGATATGTCAGAGGTTCATTGAGTGAAGCCCCTAAGGTTGAGGGTCTACAAATCACAAACATAATTTAACATATATAACAAATTAAGCATAATGACATATACACTAAATTCAAACACATCAATTGAATTTGATTTAAAAATTAAAGACAATTTCAAAACATAAACACATAAAGTTTAAAGGCGATTTAAAAATGCAAGAGGTGTACCTGCAACTAGTGAAGATGGTCCACATGATCTGTAGAAATTTTGAATAATAAACACATATTCAACAAAGATTATCCTGATCATGCACTATTGCGGAATACATGCACAATACATAAGCTCCTCTACGTTGATCATCAATTTAGCAGCATCAAAAACAATGAAACATCAATAGCATGCACACATTAACACAGTATGTAACCCGGGGAAAGCTTACAGCTGAAAACCCCACACTATCTGTATATTAATGATTGAGAACATGTAACATTACATAGTACAATACTCCTCACAAGTATCCAGCACTATCTCCACCTGTTACACACAAACCAGCTCAGACCCAAACAAGTCACAAGTTCAAATCTTCTCCATTGCTTTGCCTGCCTCTATTGCACAAACCTGCTGAGAATCACTCACACTGGAAATCACGTGAGCACAGGCTATTCTACTAGGAAAATATATGCAATACTCATTGGCATACTCAATACATTGCTTGTGCAAATCCTCATGCACAACTATAGTCACAACTGATAGCAATCTCAACCTCTAACACTTGTCCCTGTTGAACTGTACATGCACTGACATGCAACTGAGTTAACTGATGTATTCTTTAGTTGCATTATGAGTTAATAATTAGTTTAACAACTCATCATTAGTCTATTTGCAGTTAGACTAATTACAACTAGTTTAACCAAGTCAAACTGAACACAACTCCATCAACTCCACAATCAACTCCACCAAACTCAACTGCTTGAGTTCTAACTGAAGTCCTGAATGCAACAACTCAACTGACCCACAAAGAAAGCATATTTCCTTCTGACAGCTGCATGTGCCACATCTGTAGCTCAAATTGAAGTGCTCCAAAACGATAAGATAAAGTTTATAGTCCAAATATTATTATGAGACAATAATATTAGACTTTTCTATTTTTAGCCTCGCATCTAAAAATAGACTTTGATCACTCCTGCTGTGAACCAGAAAATAGAAGTCCATCTATTTTTCCCAACATGACCAATCATCCATAAACAACATTCTGCAGCTCATAGACCATGACCCATATGTCTAAAAATAGACATAGTATAAAAATAGACTTTGCGCCATAATTTGCCTGCGGGCCCACTTAGTGAAGGCGACTCCTTTTCACTAAGCTCCATCATCTTGTTGCATTCTCAACATGATCATCCACAAAGATAGAAACACTGCCTCTGACACTTCGACTGGTGTCAGAGTCAAGATATATGAGTGGAACATGCATTCTGGTTGGGTTACGCAATCTATCATGAGCCCGACTATGTATAGCAAATCCCCTCACACCTCGATGACATGTGGTTAGGGTCATATAGGAGATGGCTCTGCATATTACATATAATAAATATAAACTAGTCTAAGAAAAGAATGTTGACTAAACTATTACATATTATACATATAAAGTAATTCATGAGAAAAATGCTGACTTAGAAAAAATGTTCGCAAGAAAACCATTTCTAAACTCAAGTAGAATAATCTAGCCAGGAGTCCTAAACTTTAGAGTCTCATTTTTTATAATTATCAACCAAAGTATTGAGTTCCATGTAAACACACTCGAAAGCGGTGATCGAATCTAACTTTGGGCTTTTTCCCATTTCTAAATAATGAATTTATTCATAGAGCTTAAATATGTAAATATATGAAAAAAATTGAAATATACCTATTTGCAAAACTAATAAAATTTAATGCCAACTAAATACTCCATAAGACAAGTTCTTATAATGTTTGACTTTTACACATGACATGTACTAGGTGCAAGCACATGAAGACAATGTTTGGTACAACACACTACATAATAAAACAATATGCAACAAATTAAAAAAGAGCCAAAATGCTTTTATTGACTTTAAATGCACTTTTCATTATGGATTTCATGTATGTATCAATGATGTATTTATGAAACTTGAACTTATATATATATATATATATATATATATATATATATATATATATATATATAGATAGATAGATAGATAGATAGATATATATATATATAGAGAGAGAGAGAGAGAGTCATGTTATATAGTTATAGTTAAGCTACATGTTATGTTATGTTATGTGATAGGTATCTCTCTCTCTCTCTCTCTCTCTCTCTCTATATATATATATATATATATATATGGTTAACTAACATACACTAATATGTATATATAGTTAGATGGTTCTAACTAAGTTTTAGATGACAATTTTTGCTTTAGAATTGGTAAGTTCCAAGTGTCTTATTAATGTGTGTCATAATTACTTAGAGTTCACACGATCATTTATTCTACCATACCTCATTCACATTGGATTATTTTGATATAAGGTCTAAATAAATAAAAATATATTGTTAATATAGGAAGTGTAAGTTATAAAATCATTATTCAACTAATAAATTTAGTAAGGGTGGGAACTAAGAGATATAGTTGTCATATCATTAAATTAAAATAATTCTACAAATATGAGTAGTGGAAATTTTAAGGAAAAATAAATTTTATAGATAAACTTGAGTTTTAAAAAGTTGTTGAGCATCATCCATCTTATCTTATTATGAAGAGCACATTATATATGTGTGTGTGTGTTTTTATCGGTTATGTTATATATATATATATATATATATATATATATATATATATATATATATATATATATATATATATATTGAGAGAGTTATGTTATATAGTTATAGTTAAGCTACATGTTATGTTATGTTATAGTTATGATGTTATGTTATATATATATATATATATATATATAGTTAACATAATATACACTAATATGCATATATAACATAAAATCATATGTAAGTTATAAGTTAAGTGAGTTATAAAATCATTATTCAACTAATAAATTTAATATGGGTGGGAACTAAGAGATATAGTTGACATATCATTAAATTAAAATAATTCTACAAATATGAGTAGTGGAAATTTTAAAGAAAAATAATTTTTATAGATAAACTTCAGTCTTAAAAAGTTGTTGAGCATCATTCATCTTATCTTATTATGAAGAGCATATATTATATATATGTGTGTGTGTGTGCGTGTGTGTTTTATAGGTTATGTTATATATATATATATATATATATATATATATATATATATATATATATATATATATATATATATATATATCATATGTAAGTTATAAAATCATTATTCAACTAATAAATTTAATAAGGGTGGGAACTAAGAGATATAGTTGTCATATCATTAAATTAAAATAATTCTACAAATATGAGTAGTGGAAATTTTAAGGAAAAATAAATTTTATAAATAAACTCGAACCTTGAAAAGTTGTTGAGCATCATCCATCTTATCATGAAGAGCACATTATATATGTGTGTGTGTGTGTGTGTTTTATAGGTTATGATATATATATATATATATATCAAAACCTATAAAAAAAACACACACACACACATATATATAGAACTTTACATATATAGTTATGTTATGTCATAGTTATCTAGTATTCTTTCCGTAGAAAAATCGTGATCTTTTATTAAGATTTATAAAAGGTTACATAAGCACTTCACCATTCATCTAGCATATAGCATGAAATAAAAAAGAAGCTTTTCGTATGGAAATGTCCAATCCAACAAAACAGATAAGCAAAAACATTGATAAGAGTTCAAGGAGCTAGTATAGTCTCTGTATGTGACGAGAGTAGGGACTAGTACTCTATATGAATATCATATAACAAAGGACAATATAACCACTATCTCTAAATAACATGAACCAACAACAAAATAATAATAATAATAATAAGTATGTTATGTGCATTCTTTTATATATCCAGGAAAGACTTGTGTTGAAAATTGTGTTTTGTCCCTTCTATGGATTCACTGATCTGCCATATCCCTTGATCTTGTCTAGCACCCGCTATAGATAGTGAATCTGCTTCTACATTTCTTTCCCTGTATATATGGTGACATGAGACATAGTCAAAATAATATTTTAGTTGATCGATTTCTTCTAAAATAGACAACAAAGTATGGTTGTGGCATCTCTAGACAACATTGAACCAATTTATCACGTTTAAGGAGTCCCCAAAAATCTATAGAGACATGCAACCCATTTCCAGAGCCCAACACAACAGTAGTTTTTGGGAAAGAAGCTCCACAAAATTACTAGCCCCTCTTCCCAAACCGATTTTAGATTTCAAATAGCAGTGCTTGTTGAAGTGAAGAACTAACCCACCACCACACATCCCTTATTCATTGCAAGCTCCATCAAAATAGGCCCAAGGGATATGTTGGTTTATTTCATTTACCACTATCACCAGAGAAGTTGAATTTGATTCTTTTGCAAGCATTAAGGAATAATGGCTACAATTTTTTAAGCAATGAGTGTAGGGGTCAAGGGTCTAATCTTTGAAAATTGCTTGGTTCTTGGCTAACCATACTCCCCAACAGAGAAGGGGAGGGATTTTTATGTGTATTTTATCCTTAGCCCTATCTCACCACAATTTCCAAGCCTCCCCGAAAGACTATCCTCCCCATTCCAAATTTGTTCCCAGCCTCTGTTTGATGTGCTCCAAGATGCTCAAGGTAAAGGAAAATTCAAGAATAAATGCTTTATCGATTCCTCCACATTTTTGCACAATATGCACCAACCCAAATCTTCTTTGCACCTTCTTTATAAATTGTCCCAAGTTAAAGTTTTATTTCTGATGACACACCATAGAAATAATCTTGCTTTTGTTGGACAATTCAGTGTCCAAATCCTTCTCCACCACCACTCTTGTTTGATTTGTCGCTGCATATATATATAGATATATCTATATATATATATATATATATATAACAAAAAATATCGTTTTGGATTTTTTAACTTAGTCAATATTTTATTTAAGTAATTAATTTTTAAAAATAAATCATTATTTAAAATATAAATTAATGTAAACTTAAAATAAATAAAATATATATTTTATTTATTTATTTAATAAATAGAGGTTCACCATGAGAAACCATATTCATTATGTCTTAAGCTCCTAATTTATTTATTTATTGGTTATAGTTTGGTTCTTTTATGTTTTGGAGTTTTTTTGGGCATGTTTTTGGTCAAATTTGTTCAAAATTTAAAATGCATTTTAAATAAAAAAAAAATCAAAATCCTTTGAAAAAATATTTCACTAAATTCCTAATAAAAAACTTTAAAACCTAAAATAACTAGAAAATAAAGTTTTTACCATTAAAAATTAGAAAAAATAATATTAAATATGCCACCATTGCAATTATTGAAAACCTATACATTGAAATGAAAAAAAAAATCTAAATTATAGTTTTTTTTTTTGTTTTTGTATGGTGGATTTTCATTTCAAATTATTTTTTTTGCAAGAAAAAATAAATAAATTAGGGAAAAAATGATAGAAAACCTACCTTGGCCTCCAAATGGTGGTTGGTTTGAGCCTCTTGGATGTTGGTGGGGTCGTTGGGTAGCTTGATCGATCCCCTCCATCTCAATCAAACTCCCAAACTCACGGTAGATCTCCTTCTACCTCGAAGTCTGCGCAAAATGGCTTGCACAGATCGCAGACGAGTTTTTAATGAGAAATAGAGGCTCAATCAAGCCCTAGAGCTCAATGGAGTTGTAAGGTTCGATCAAGCTCCTATGTTACCTCGACTTACACAAGAGCTTGATTAAGGGTTTGTTTTAATGCTCAATCGAGTTATCTCTTAGCCCTCAAGCAACTCGATCGAGCGCTAAATAATTACTTGATCGAGCTCTTAAAATGGCTCGATTGAGCTCCCTTTTTTTCACTAAAAAGCACCCTCGCTTTGCCAAAAAAGTGGAAGCCAACTCCATGCATATACCCAATACCTTAAGAATATTTGCTAAGAGTTATGGGACAACTAGCAATAATGTGGTAGAGTTCTAGGCATTAGAGAAAGGTTCGCAGATAACAATATCAAAATGTTACTAGAAACTTCAAATGAATGAGGACTCCAAGTTGGTTATAATTATAGCTCATAAACTCATTTATGGGAACTCATTCCTTAAGTTGGCCAAAAGTTAGAGATTGGAATTGCTAATAGATCATATAAGGGAGTTGATCTCTCATTTGGAACACATGGTAATCCTTCACTCTAGAATATTAGGAAATAAAGTTGCACATTTTTTGGCGAACCTTGGTTGTTAAAGTCGTGATCTCTGCATTAACAAAAGGTGGCTTCCAAGAGAAAAGGCAAGTTGGATAGATTCATTCAAAGCTATCTTGGAGAATGACAAGGATTCCCCGATGGGGGTGTGTACAAGATCCAAGATGGGGTTTTGGGGGATGAGCCCACCACCCTTCTCACCTGATGAGCATTATGTGGTAAAGGTGCAACTCATCCTCGACATGCAACCACCCAAATAACATTTAATAGAGGTGCGGTTATAATGAACTGTGTATTCATTTTGGTGGTGAGGGTTGAAGGTAGTTGCGGGCATGAGGCTAAGGAGATGACCTCCCTACTGTGTGCCCCATTGATCGACTCCTGTGTTGTGTTATTTTGGCTCATTTCTACACTTGGCTTATGTTATGAGAGAAGTGATTTCTGCTTGAGGCTGGAGAAGCGGAGGGGGGTGGGTAGTTCAAGCTTAAAGAAGGGAAATTTATAGTTAAAATTGGGGTCTAGAAGATTGTGTCTTGGTGTGGTGGGAGAATTGTGAGTTTGGATGCATGGAAATAATATTGAGGGATGTAATCCATGGTGCAAGCCGAAAAAGTGGAGTTGGGGGAAGAAGCTCAGTTGGCGAACGAATAATTGGTTGCTAGCTCTGGCAAATGGTCGATGAAAGTTTCAATTAGTGGCTGCAGACTTCAGAAAGCTGATATCAAATCCTCTGGTTTACCTTGTAATTCTTTAATGTACTCTTGGTTGTGTTAGCTCGATCTTTGTCTGTTTAATTATTATTTTGGTGTCTATTTACATTTTGGGTCTTGGGTCTGGTCTGGATTAGGGAAATAAAATTGTTGGAAGTATTATTCAAGGAAAGGGGTCTCTCATTTCGAGTTGGTTTCCGGGTCAACACTCTTTTGTGTTCCTGGTTTTTCTTATCTCAATGTAGTTATTGAACATTTGATACACAATTGGGTTTGTGGCTTATTGTCTATATTATTTTTCGAGTTGTAGTAAGCTCCATAGAGAGTGGAGCCAGTCTTGGGGCGTTTGAGTATGGAGTTCTATTGTGTGGCATAGTCTAGTTTATGTTCCATTATGACGATGTTGGTATCTTGTCGAGGTTGTTTCCTTGAAGTGTTCGATATGGGGTTTTCTCCTGTCACTTTCCAAGTCGTGGCCACTT
Organism: Pinus tabuliformis; assembly: GCA_031772625.1. Taxonomy (NCBI): domain Eukaryota; kingdom Viridiplantae; phylum Streptophyta; class Pinopsida; order Pinales; family Pinaceae; genus Pinus; species Pinus tabuliformis. The sequence continues at coordinate 1,655,766,917 of CM062816.1, forward strand.
TAGCTTTTGTAAGTGTGATCCCCGTATGTCTGTCATGTCGCCTAGACAACTCATGCAATGTAGAAGGGGCCATGGTGGTGACAACCCACCATGTCAATGAAGGGCTTGGATCTTCACCTAGGATTCATCTGCTACATATTTTAATGTAGTAAGCCCAAAGACACTATGAGAAATCAAGAAATTAGAAACTCATATGGGAGCAGAAAGACAATCCTACTCTGACTCTGAGATTCTAGATGAGTTCTCTTGCTAGGTTCCAGACCTTGGTTATACCAAGGGACATAAAAATAACATCTCAATTTTGTTGCTCTTCATTGGCGAATGAAGACTCTGCTTGGTCTAGTGTTGAAAGACAAATAGGTAGAAATGTATAACATGTTTCCATCTCTGGAAGACATCAAGAGGATGTTACAAAACCTACGTTTTACCATGGACAAGCTTGACTCAAGATTGGTTGATGTGGAAGGACAACTACATTACGATACAGACATTGATGCTCATCCTGGATTGAGTGCCAAGGTCCCTACTCCCATCTCTTCTTTTGATTCTTAATGGTGTTTATCTTTAATGGTGTTTATCTCTAATAGTATATCTGGTATTTTGTTACGCTTTGTAATGGGTCGCTAGTATGAGGGGTTTTTGTATTTTCGGATTAGCTAGTTGATATCTTTTGTATTATGGGATTAGTAGAGAAGTATGAATCCTCCTGTATCCCCAGGAGTTAACAAAAATCTTCTTGGTGGTCTGGTCAGAACAACTATGCAATTTTGAGTTATTTTGGTAATACAAAGTGCTTTAATTAAAAAAAAAATGTTTATTTTTATATAATTTACAATATTTAGAAATTGAAGTGTATTAATGTTGATATGAGTAGATTTTTATAGATGAATTAGTTAGTTGGTAAATATTCACATGCATCAAAACACTTATCTCATGATAGATATCACATTACAAAGATTCAAAGAAATCATAAAAACCAACTAAATTATAACTTTATTTTAAATTATTATTTTATTATTAATTATAAAAAGAATCAATACATAGGTTAAACATATATCCTTTAAAAAATTATGTAACTTGGTTCTTATCATTGAGACTTACTTTCACTTTATTATGGAGATTCTTAACCCATAATAGACTATGTGATAATATTATGGGCCAATAACATGGCTTACTCATATTACATATCCCAAAAAATATAACACATATTCATATAATATGTTTTTTTTAATTAATAAATTTAATTAAAAAAACATAACTACTTTAGAAATATATCTCAATTCTTTAATTTATTATTATTTATAAAAATATTTTAAATTGTTATCTAAAAGTAAAATCTTTATTATTCATTCAATAAATATTTAATAATTAAATTAAATTTTGAAAATTTTATTCCAAAATAAACCCATCATCAATATAAATAGAGTAAACTGATTAACCTTATTTTATTAAAATATATTTTTGTATTTTCTTTATAAAAATTATCAACCATCCATTCGAAATTTGATCAAAGTTTTAAATTGAACTTAGATTTTTGTATTTTCTTTATAAAAGTTATAGACTATCAATTCGAAATTTGAACGAAGTTTTAAATTTAATATTAACGTTGGGCATCATCAGAATTCCATGAATATTGTATAATTTGATCATTAAAATGATGTTATTATTATATATATTTAATTACCATTAACTAACAAATAATCTTACTTTTGAGGGAAAACTTATTAAATTTGATTATATCTGACCAGTAACTTTCCTTTTGAGAAAAAAAATGTTAAATATTCCTGATAACGATGTTCTGCTGAATCCACTTGAAAGGACACGTTTGGCGGAAGAAAGAAATTTGTTTGCTAAAAGTAATTGCCAGTAAATTATGGAGGTATCCTGATCGAATCGCGTCGGTTGTGAAGATGCCCTTGTACTTTCAAGTTTCACGCAATCCGGTGGGAAATAGACCTCAAACATCTCCCAGGTTCGGCAGCCTCGGTCGCTGGTTCGAAACCGACAAAATACGTGGAGATCGTCTACTGGTTCTTCGGTACTGTCAGAATCGGTCCAATTACATTTACAACGGAGCACTAATCTTTGTGTTGTGTTGGGAGAAACTCCCTCTCCCTAACCAATCTGTATATCTCCGAACATTTAATGCCCCGAACATTTAATGCCCTATGGCAAGCTGGTTAAGCGCTACCCTAATTCCATAGTGCGGTTACGGAAAGAGCTAATCAGCCATATATTGGGTATTTAATGCCCTCAGAGCAGCACGCGACTTAACGCGATAACACGGGAACGGGCAAATTCGGCATTAAATAATATTTGCCCCTTCCCGTGTTATTAGGCTAAGTTGCTAGCTGCTCTAAAAACATTAAATACCCGATATATGGCTGATTAGCTCCAGCCGTGCGGTTACTATTAAATTTGGAAACCTTGTGTTGTATTTGGAGCACTAATTCAGTGACGCGGTTATTATTAATGTCGGAGACCTTAATGCTCCATTTAATGCTGGTATTGTGCATTCCACGAAAGGCTTTGATCTGGACAGGAAAAATACCGGCAAAGATCGCTTCAGGGATGGCGATAGCTTACGCGTTGTCGGCCATTGGAAGGAGTCAGAGGGTTCGATATTTGTGCTGGACAAATTTTCGAGACTTAGAGTCCAATCTTTGCACGCCCGGGATTTGAGATATTAATTAAAACATTGGCAAGCTCTTATGCTTTGTCTTTAGGATTTTTCGTTGTTTTACCTATATGGCATCTCTAGAGCTCCGCTAATTAGATTAAAGTTTTCGTCTGTCAAGAACTGCAAGATTTTTGTCAGATTATGGTGTATGCCACGCACGAGTGAGGCGTTCTCTGATTCAGCTAGAGCTCCGCTAATTAGATTAAAGTTTTCGTCTGTCAAGAACTGCAAGATTTTCGTCAGATTATGGTGTATGCCACGCACGAGTGAGGCATTCTCTGATTCAGCAAGGTTTGAGCTAGAATCCTATTAAAGTTCAGTGTTTAGCGACCTGTAATCATTCTGCTAGACTTTGATGAATTTGTAGAAAATGCTTTGGCTATGCCTTCTCTCATTCGGCAAAGCTTGAGCTACGTTTAGCGAACAATCCCGTTAAAGTTCAGTTTTTAGCCACCTGTAAGCTCCATTCTGCTAGACACGATGAGTTTGTAGAAAACGCTTTGGCTAGACTTCTTAAGAAATACATCTGGTAGCCTTTTAAGCTTTTCCTTGCTACTGTTTTCTTTTATGGAGAGCATTGGTAGATTTGGAGTTCAAAACTGACGGATTTAACTGTCATTCTATGGTGAGCATTGGTAGATTTGGAGTTCAAAACTCACGGATTTAACTGTCATTCTATGGTGAGCATTGGTAGATTTGGAGTTCAAAACTGACGGATTTAACTGTCATTCTATGGTGAGCATTGGTAGATTTGGAGTTCAAAACTGACGGATTTAACTGTCATTCTATGGTGAGCATTGGTAGATTTGGAGTTCAAAACTCACGGATTTAACTGTCATTCTATGGTGAGCATTGGTAGATTTCGAGTTCAAAACTGACGGATTTAACTGTCATTCTATGGTGAGCATTGGTAGATTTCGAGTTCAAAACTGACGGATTTAACTCTCATGGAACGATTTAGTAAATAAACGCCAAATTTCTACACAACTGTTAAATAATATACACGCAACCCGCGGCTACTTTAAATTTTGGATGCAGACTTTCCTGACCTTTAATGGCGGAAAAATCCGACGTTCAAATCTCACGAAGACGACATTTTTACGGCATTCGCTGTAAATTTGCTGTACACATTGGGCAAATAACCTTCAAATCACATCACGTTATGTCCTCCAACTAATTTGCCCCCAAAGTTTCGGCAGGTATGCGCCGTTCTCTTTTACTGTGCGGGGGCCACTTGCAACGTGTCTATTTAAATATTGAACCTTTTTATAGTAATATAAATATCTAATTTTTAAAATAATAATAAAACTTTCGTTTTAAATAAATTTATATTTTATTTTATTTTAATAGATAAGCTAATGGATTTTTCAATTTAATGATCTCATTATTTAATCATTTTTATCATCATCATTATGTTCAATCTAATATTTAAAATATTAGATGTCTAACCTAAAACCAATAAATGAGTTATATATATAATTTTAATTTATTTACACAATCGAAGCAACAATTTTTTTTAAATTTAATATATTTAATTGATATACATTTGAAAGTAAGGTTTAGTTTAATGCGGTTGCATAGGAACATGGTATTGATGCTTACTTTCTTCTTTCATAATTATCAAAAAAATATATTATTCTTTTTATATATATATTTGGCTTTTGCGTAAATGAAGATGCCACCACTTGGTTACTTGAAGATACTAAGCTTAGGGAATGGGTTCCCCTAAAATTATGTAACATTTTAACATTTAAGTTAACTCCAATAACTTAGTGGAGGTTAGATTTTCCACTCTTTGACCATCTAACAAAACACTTTATTTTATAACTTTGTCCTCGCTAACATTTTTTTGCCCTTTGTTCAATTATTTGTTTATTAATTTTTTATTTTCTTCGATGTTGGGCCTTTTTAAGCAAAATAATAAAAGTGAAAATTTCCATATTCTTATTGTTTATAAAACTCAAACCTATTAAAAATTTTATAATTATGGATAATTTTAAATATTAAATTATAAAAATATAATAATTTATTTTCAAAAATATGTAATAAATTAAATAAATAAATAAATTTGATAATAATAATAATATTATATAAAATAATAAAAGTTATTGCATCATAATAGTTTAAGTGGGCTAATGGGTCGACGAAACACCCTTCGAATTTCGCGTCCCCTTGCTGTTGGTGAGGCCTTTCCAGCGACCTAGTCCCAACATTAACAACGAGTAGCTAACGTCCGTGTCCAGCTCCCGTTAACATTAAACGTTCGTTTCAGGGTTTGTCGTCCAACACCCGTTTGCAAGCCAGTTACAACACAACAACTCACCGAAGGGATGCACCCACACACTTGCCAAAGTGACAAGTAGCTCGTCTTCACCAATGGCGACCTATGATTTGCGTACAGAGTGACGACTCCAATTTCAAATGGATTTCGAATTTGAATAAGCAAATCTACCCAAATCCATTAGCAATTAACCACCAAAGGAGGGTGGGGTGTAAATGTTTGTAAATCCTCAAATCCAATCGCATGTGGCAGGTCAGATAATGCCACGTACAGTCAAATTTTTTTGCATTCATTTCATTTCAAAACAGGGGAGAGGGAAACAACCTTTCATTCTATCAAGTGAGGAGAGAAAACAGGGGAGAGTGCAACCATTTCCTCGAGAAGAAACAAGGGAGAGTGAAATCATTCCATCGAGCTCCCAAGAAAACAGGGGAGAGTTCCATCGAGCGAGGAAACTGAGCTCCAGAGGAAACAGGGGAGAGTGCAAGCATTCCATCGAGCGAGAGAAAAACAGGGGAGAGTTGCAGGTGGACTTCATAGATTTTCCCAAAGGCCTATTGTTGCCTATTGTCTTCAGAGGGAGAGTTGCCTACTATTTTTAGCAATCCTACCAAGTGCCTTTCTCTTCTCCCAAGCGAGACAAGGTGACCATTTGTAGAGGTAAATTTACAATTTTTTTAGCTCTAGAATTTACAAATTAGCTATAGAGTTGTAAATTACAAATTATATATATTTTTCTTGAGAATTTTTGCTCTGGGATGTTGTTCCAAGAGTTGTCGCAATGGTGACAAGCGAGTTTCCGTAATGGTGACCAGTGAGTTACCACTACGACACTTATATGGGTTGCCTACTATCTTCAGCAATCCCGCCGAGTGCATTTCTCTTCTGCCAAGCGAGAAAGGGTGACCATTTGCAGAGGTAAAGTTACTATTTTTTTAGCTCTAGAATTTATAAATTAGCTCTAGAGCTGCAAATTACAAATTATATGCATTTTGCTTGAGAATTTTTGCTCCGGGATGTTGTCCCAAGAGTCACCGCAACGATGACAAGCGAGTTTCCGCAATGGTGACTAGTGAGTTTCCGTTATGGCACTTATCTGGGTCGCCTACTGTTTTCAGAGGGCGAGTTTCCTATTGTTTCCAGCAATGTTGTCGAGTGCATTTCTCTTCTGCCAAGTGAGACAGGGTGACCATTTGTAGAGGTAAATTTACTGTATTTTAGCTCTAGAATTTACAAATTAGCTCTAGAGTTGTAAATTACAAATTATATGCATTTTACCTCAGAAATGTTGCTCCAGGATGTTGTTCCCACGGGGGCTTCACTAACAAGCAATACCATATCACGTGCGTTCATATTGGGGTATAAAAAATGAAAAAAACATAAAATTTTATATTGGCTATATAACAAGGGGTAAAAGGGTTTTTATATGTAATATATCTATATATATATATATATATATATATCGATATATATATATATATATATATATATATATATATATATATATATATATGAATGATAAGGTATTTTTTATTTCATATATGGGCCAAGCGGAGGCCAAAAAGAGGCGAGTTTCGTGGGAGTAGAAAGCGTAGCGAACTTGGCCAAACTGGGGAGCCACACCTGCTGAGTTTGGTTCTTGAGCATAGGGAACATGGTCACAGTCGGGAGCCACACCTGTCAAGTCTTGTTCCTATTTATGGATAGGTTGTTTTACAAAAACCCCCATCTCTAGATTTTTCTCGTCGTGTTCCCATCAATAATTAGAGAGCGCATCGAACATGGCCACTCCTGCTAAGTTCTGTTCCTGAGCATAGCAAACATGGTGACAATTGGGAACCACATCTGCCAAGTTTTGCATCGAACGTGGCCAAACTGGGGAGCCACTCCTGCTAAGTTCTGTTCCTGAGCATAGCAAACATGGTGACAATCGGGAACCACATCTGCCGAGTTTTGTTCCTGATCATAGAGAACAGGTGACAATCGGGAGCCACACCTACCGAATTTCGTTCCTAAGCATAGTGAACATGGTGACAATCAGGAGCCACACCTCCCGAGTCTCGTTCCTATCTCCGGATAGGGTGTTTTACAAAAACCCTTGTCTCTAGATTGGTCTCATCGCATTCCCATCAATAATTAGTTTGTCTTTATGTGTATGATATTTGGGGGTCAAGTTTGTTTTAGATTCATTGGAGTTTGTTCGATTTGGTCAAGGTTCTTCCCCCTACAGCAGAAGTTGTGAAACCTAATGAAGATTGGGATAACTCATATATCTTAGATTGGGGTCCTAGTGAACTTTTCCTCTGGAGTATCAAGAGTGCAACAAAGTTTAGGTGACTTCCTAAGACAACCAGTGAGCAACATTCATCTATTTGTGCTGTGGAAGCAATACTGAACTTTTCCTCTAGAGTATCAAGAGTGCAACAAAGTTCAAGTGACTTCCTAAGACAATCAGTGAGCAACATTCATCTATTTGTGGTGTGGAAGCAAGGGTAATTGGCATATATCCTCTGGAGTATCGAGAGTGCAACGAACTTTGGATTACTTCTTGAGATAATCAGTGAGGCAACATTCATCTATTTGTGGCATGGAAACTATGGTATTTGGCATCTAAATCTGACCTTGTCATATGTTCTTTGCAATATTTTACCCTAAGGGATGTTTCATTGGCTAGTAATGCTTGTGCTGGCCTCGTCTCCCTTTTTCCCACTTCTCTATTCTTTTCTAGCCATGGTTCTACCTATACATCAAATTCCTCTGGCTCAGGAACTATCTTTAGGGGATTTGATGGGGCCATGGGAAGGGGATCCCATGCACTCTAAGATTAAGCTTAAGGGCTTCGTAGATGTTCAATTCTGTTTGTACCACCCCTTTCCCCACGGTGAGTGGGGGAGGCTATTGTGATCTCATCTTCCTTTTTTAAAAAGGGCTTGTTGTGATCTCATCTCTTGTTATCTTTTTATGTTTTGATATTTATGTTTGGTGTGTCAGGAGTCTACAATTGGTTTTCATAAGTGTATGTTTTCATGTTTTTTCATTTCAAAAATCTGTTGTTTGAGGTCTAGTACGTCTGAATGGAGCTTCTTGTTTTCATTCTCAAGAAATTTTATTCTCTGCAATGAATTTTTACTTGTGATATCCATTATTGAGAATTCATGCACCATGGTAATATGAATGGGGCTATAGACTTTTACTTGGTTTTTGTTACAAGTGCTGAGGGTCTAGTCTTGTGTCTCAGTTGTTAATTTTTCCTTGAGTAGCAATGATGGTGGCGAGACCTCCCTTGAAGTCTTTGATATTTTTAAAAACTACCTCCATTGTTGTTGCCATTATTTTGAGGCAACACCCTGCCACTTGCATTGTAGACTTGTTTGAGGTGATTGGAGTTGCTAACTTCTGAGTTGACATTATTAGACTATGTATATTAATTGTAATTTATGTTTTTTACTTATTTTTTCCTATCTCATTATACTCTGTATTCGAATTTAAAATCTACTAAATATTATTTGCATTTTTATTATCAGAAATGTTTGTTTGGATACATAGTTGTTTTAATCATATTCATGTTGTCAATGACAAGTTGTTTCCATTAAAATGATTCACAATAAACAGACTGGACAATCAGAGGGTTATGGCTTTGTGGAGTTTGCAAGCCACGCAGGAGATGAGAGAGCTTTGCAAACTTACAATGGTGCATAGATCCTCAACACTGGAAAATTTTACAGGATAAATTGGGCAACCTTTGGTGTTGGAGAAAAGTGACCTGAGATTCGACCTGATTATCCTATATTTGTTGGAGATTTGGCATCTAATGTGTCAAACTATTTGTTGCAAGAGATATTCTGAACTAGATACCAAACTGTAAAAGGAGCTAAGGTTGTTACTGATAGGGTTAGAGTTCGTTCAAAGGGATATGGGTTTCTAAGGTTTGGGGATGAGAATGAACAAGTTCAGTCTATGACAAAGATGAATGGGGTGTTTTGTTCCTCAATACCTATGCGAATAGGTCCTACCACAACAAAGAAGACCACAATTTTTCAACAACCATATCCTAAACGTAGGTTGTGAAAATGTATACATAAATGTATTGATTTTTTGAATATTTTATTTGTTTGGTAGCAGATGCTAGAATGGTGAATAATGGTTGTGTTGATTGGAAAAATTCATATTTTCGATTGATATGGATAAGATCTGTTTTTTCTTGCCTCTGCGTTGTGTAGATTTAGGCTCTAGTCTATGTATTGAGTACTTTCCTTTCTAAATTAGTAGTTGGTTAGTATTGCAGTTGCTTTTTTGTATATTCCTAATTCCAGTTATCTTTGAATCCATTATACCCCATTACGAGTTTTTTTAAATTACACGAGAATTTGGTCAGGTGATGTGTGACGTTTTTAAAACTAGTGAGTTCTATACAAGCCAAATTTTTGAAGTTTTGGAATTAATTTATATTTTAACTACTTCAAGAGAAACCACGGTGGTTGCTTTAGTTGATCTGCAAAGTCATTTCCTTCCAATTATTTTCATTTGCTTTTTGAAATTGGGCAAAATTTAATTGGACATCAAAGTTATGAAGCTTATAAAATTTTTGTTGTCTCAAAGTAGGATGCCAAGAGGCTTTGTTCCGTTAGGGGCTTGGAACAAAATTCAACACAGAAAAAGCGTCCTTCTAGTGGTTGGCGTCACTCAAGTCAGTTATATTGTTTACGTAACAAAGTGTTATTTTGTCATTCATTTGACATTTTTGTAGCATTTTATGCTACCATTGAACAATTGTTTTCTTCTATATTCATGATTTGTCCACCTTGTTAGATTTCGTTTTCCAAAATCCTGTTTATATAGTCACTTTCTCCATTTCCTATTTTAATATGGTTGTTTCCTTCATTTTTGGTAGAAATTTTACTGTTCAATTCTTTTTTTCAAAGTTTTATCATAGAATGATATAAGCTTTTTCCCCAATTGCTCATTGTCCATTTTATTTTTCATCTTTTGTATCTTTAGAAAATATTTTCAAACATTCAAGGCATCTTGTAGGAAGGCATGGTAAATGGCTAGCATAGGTATCTTGTTGTCATGAATGATTGATTTACAGTTTGGAGGCTTTGAGACTATCTTTTGGATTTTCTATAAAGGATAGTCAAGTGGATGCCACCTTTATGTTGTGGTTGTCTTGTCATATAACTTAGCCTATTTAAATTGAGTTGAAACAGTTGGCTACCGTAGATGTATCTGGAACAATGCTTGAGTAGTGTTTTGTATTATAAACTGCTCAAACTAGATGTAAGGAAATGGGAGGCTTCGGTATTATTTTTGTGTTTTGTGTCATTATAGCCAATTGGATGCCACCTTATTTGGTGGGTACCTATCTAAATTGAGTTGAAACAGTTGGTAATGTTTGGTATTACAAACTTCTCAAACAGGATGTAAGAAATTGGGTTTAATGAAGCTATTGTATATCTGACATTGCATCTTTCATCTTATTTGTTGATTCCTAAGATATACTCTTACATCTATTACGTTTTACTAGATCCTTTGGATCCAATCATCTACCTTCGAGATTAGTGTTAACTTTACAGGTTACCCAACACATGAAAATTGCATACTCTTATGTATGAAGTTATGTGATATGAGCTAGACTGGAGATCCTCTTCCATAGGAAGGTAGGTGATATGAGCTAGAGTGGATTGTTGTGTGTCATTGTAAAATATTATCAATACATGATGTTCCTATCAACCCACAAGTCAAATTTGTGAGATTTTCCTTGTGTGTAAATTAGATAGATCAAAGAAAAAGGTTTCATTATGAAACAACTTGCACATATAGTGAGCTACTTAGGTTGATTCTATTATTAATGATTTTTGTGTGGTTACCCAAATGACCTATGGTTAGGATTCTACTCTACACCTCTATGAATGTATTCATTTCAAGGTCCCTATTCAACCCATATTATAATAATTAATAGCAAAGATAATCATGAGAATTTTAGTGAGTAATGTACCTTCAGTCTTTCTTTTTACTATTCTAGGGGCATGTTGTATTGAAATAGAGGTAATGCATTGAAAGCATTGTAATATTATCTTTGATTCAACCCTTATTGTAATAATTAACTGTGAAGGTAATCATGAGAATCTTGAAGTTAGTGAATAATGTATCTTCAGTCTTTCAGGAAGATATAAAGGGTAGAGCCTGAGATCTCAGCAAGGACTAGTGGCACTAGGTAGGTGAATGCAAAATATGTATTAATTGCCTACATGCTACAACAAGGCAACAACAATAGAGCCTTCACGCCTTTGCTCTTCAAAGGCCAGCCAGCCATTTGAGTGAGCACACTTCCACCTCCTCACTTAACCAGCAGTTAACCAACATAGTTTACTTTGGAACTATCTGATAGGAATTATGACTTAAGAGGCTTGGGAGGTCTGTGAGGCCAACTATGTTTGGGCCCTGACTAGGAGGTCCAACAAATTTGTAGGAAGCTCCCCCACAATAATCGAAAAGCTACGAAGGGTGGGAACATCTTGGTGGACATTCTGAACCTGAGTACCCCTGGGCATTATTGGCAATTCGTCAGACAGCCTCTTTGGGAATGTTTTATGAGTAAGTCCTAGAAATTCCTCAGACATCCTCTCTGGGGATGTTTTATGAGTAAGTCCCTACAAACTCCATTCTCATCATCAGGGACTCTCTCACCATTATGAACTAGATACAGGGGAAGTGTTCTCTTGAGGTCCTTCTCTGTGCAATTGGAAGCAGCTAAGCTTCAAGTCCAATTTTTTGGAGGTTATATTCCAGCACGTTTACAGTGAGTAAAATAGGGAAGCAGATATTCTTTCCAAACGCGGTCTCTCTATGTCCTGGTTTTTTGTTTTTTGAAATGTTTTTAGATGGTAGTGGTAGTGCTATGGGTTCGTGAGTTATAACTTCTTTCCAGCTACTGTTTTTTTTTCTCTCTCAGGCGTCCTTCAATTAAATATTTGATCCTTGTTTTCCTCTGTTATATGTCTATTCACACATCCTTTGGAGAGGGGTTCAAACCCTCACTTAGATTCTTTTTTCCTTCTGTTTTCTGTCTATTTTTGTGATGTATTTTGGATTGGATCCAATCAGAAAAGATGAATCTCATATCAGTATGTATTTCATCGAAATTTTCTTTTTAAGCACGATCAATCCTATCTTCTTACAGTCATATACTTGCATAAAACCAAGGAATGTAATGTCAGTGTTAACACTTTTATGAGACATGATTATACTCTTTCCTGGATACTGAAGATATGCATATGAAAAGAAATATACACCATTTATGTTTATTCACTAACCTTAGAAAATGTAGCCTTTCTATTCTTTACCAATGGCAAGTAGTTGCATTTTTTATTCATTCCAATCAAGAGCATCTATACATTTTACTGGTTCGAAAACATAGTTGAAAATAAGGACGTATCAGGTGGGTAAGTGTAGTGGAAGGTTATAGACTGTAATGTTCATTTCCAAGCGAAGCCTTAAAATTCAGTCTTAGCCTGAGCTTGAATTCCTCCGCCATCCCCAAGGCAGGCTAGCTGTTATTGTTTTCATAATTTAACACAATACGAGCACAGGTGCAATGGTAACATCATTTGATAGGAAGAATAGTCACAGGAGTTGATCTTTAGATAATAGCTCCATGGGCAGAACATGTAATTTATTATTGATATCAATGTGTGCAAACTTGGGTAAACACTGGAAAATCATGATTTTATTATATGAATACATGAATTGATGTTTTAAAATTATTTAACTGATTAAAGAAATCAACTTTTTTAGAATTTGTCAACCCATTTGTTGATAAGTAGCCTATAAAGTTTCACCTGGTCCAGATTCACCAAACTCATGTAATTCATATGTTTTTCCAGGTTTTGCACAAGTGGACTACCTAGTGATATCGTGATCAAAGTGGGTGCAATGTCTTTCCATTTTCACAAGATTCAATTTATTTTCTGGCTTCACCATAGCGCTTTTGGGAATTAAAAAAAAAAAAGTGAATCATTAATTTGCACAAAGTTTGATCAGTTGCTCTAGAAGCTAGATTTTCGAACAATTTCCTGCTAGTGATGCAAGGTTTGATTTAATTTCACTTTCAAAACCAAACTTTTAGGCCATCTTCATACATGATACATCTATGTAAGTTTTAATTAATTTCCTGGTTTGAAGTTCTATTATTTAGGTTGCAGGCTTTAGTTCATCAGTTTTGATATATTATTTGGTTTCACAAAAAAAAATCGGTAATTCTTCTAGTTGCAGATTTATGATTGATGGCCCTAGATATTTGATTAAAAGTATACTTCAATATGCACATTTTGTATAAATTTTATTGATACCCCTTTGCTATTTTTCATATTGCCACATCTAGCTTTTTTTAATCTGAGATTAATTAATTATGGATTGGAATCTATCTTGGCAATTCCAGTTTCCTCTGATGTCAAGGAGTGGGAAGTTGGAAAAGCTCATAGCAGAGTATAAGGAAGATGAAATCTGTTGCCTCTCTTTGTCAGACATTCTTGGAGGGCCTGAGACTTTTGAACTTGCTGCCAAATTTTGCTATGGTATGAAATTGGAGATCACGCCCCATAATGTGGCTGCCTTGCAATGTATTGCTAATTATTTGGAAAATACAGAGGAGTACGGGGAAGGAAATTTATTAACAAAAGCTGAAGGATTTCTTGACCAAGTGGCACTTCAGAGCTGGAAGGACTATGTACAAGCCTTGCAGAGTTGTGATGGATTTATTCAGAAAGCAGAAGAGCTGCAAATAGTGAGGAAATGTGTGGATTCTCTTGCAATGAAGGCCTGTACTGATCCCAACCTTATTGGATGGCCTACGCAAGAGCAAGAGGGGTTGCATAGTCTAGGTGGTAGTATTCTCTGGAATGGTATTAGCACAGGGGCAAGACATAGGCATCCTCAATCAGATTGGTGGTATGAAGACATTGCAGTCCTCAGCCTGCCACTGTTCAAGCTTTTAATCTCTGCAATGGAGGAGAAAGTAATACGAGCAGAAAATATTGCAGGAGCCCTTGTATATTATGCTAAGAAGTCCATCCCAGGACTCACTAGGAGACAGGCAGGAAATGCAAACTCGGGTCTGCCCTTGGGATCTGCTCCTTCTGAGTTTGTGCTTTTCCTCTGCCTCACAATATACACAACGACCAAGCTTCCTAGTGTGGCAGATCTGCTTGTTCCCAACAAGGCCAATCTTTACAAACTGCAGAATGAGATCAGGGCATGGCCCATGTATCTGCCAAATATGGCAGAACTGCAGGCAGAATTGAGGATGTCTTTGCCTAACTGGGTTGGAAATTTTATTCTAGGAAACTTCTCACAATCCAATCAAACTGAGCATTGCATACTTGTAAGTTATTACTTTCTTACTCTTACATTTTCAGTAGAAAATTGGAAATTGTATTTGGCACTGTGGCTTTTCAAGTTGATTCAATGTTATTTCAATCTTAGACTTCCAGGATTTTGTAAGAATGCATAGATCTCAGTGTGCATGTGTTTGTGTGTCCTTGCAGATTCACTACTTACAATAGCCCATAGAGTTTGGTATAATTGTCTGCAGAAATACACATACAGTGATATGATATGATCTTAAAATGTATAATTACAGAGTGCATGATCCCTCAGCGATTAAAATTTTGATGAGTAACATTCATATGTGTCTACATAGGTATTTACAATTCTAAATATCACTTGATTTTGTTCTAGACCCTGACTGCTAAGTTGCTAACTCACTATGAACTGGAAATCCTAAACATCATCTAACAGTTATCTTCCTACACCTCCATTTGGACTGAAGAATTTATATAATCAGGTTCTTAGTTTTCCAGTTTGATTTTGGTTACAACAACTTCCAATTCTATACCTATCATTGCCATGATGATTGAGTTTCCCATTACTTAAAGCCTTTGTTGATTGAGTCCACTGAATGAGCCAAGTTCATGTTAGAGTCTGTTCTCAAATTTACTGTTCACAACCTTACATTCACCATCTCAGAACAGTAAAGCAAGAATGTAAATTTCATATAGAAAAGTCTATAATAGAGCAATACAAACTTACAATGGTTCCAGATAATTCTTAGTGCATGTCACTAGAACTCAAGCTTCTCTTGCAATATTGGCCTTGAGGGCTTCTTTTCATTAAAATTCATAATTTAAGAGTTGACAAAATTCAAACAGAATTCTTGTTTCTCAACTAGTTGATTCCCTTTTATATCTATTCTCATCGCTTCCTTGTGAACTCTTGGACTTCCTTCTTGGCAATTATGACCTTTTGATTTAAATAGGATATTTTACACCAAGGATTTGTCTTTAGTTGGAGCCATAGGCTACCATGTGCCTTATCATCCAGATAGGTTGACCCTAGTCTTATTCACATTTCTAATTATTTAACCATATACTTTTTATTATTAACTATATAATAGTTTAGATAATATATCATTTGTTTTTGCAAATTTAACCCAAAATAAATAAATCTCAATTTCTAAAAAAAACTTTAACTAGTGTCTAGCTATCTCAAATTCTATCCCAAAACTAATAAAACTTTTAAATTCAAAAATTTAAAATATATTTTTATTTTAAGATGTCCAGGTCAATATTTTTTTGAAACATTAAAACCAACGGTCAGTATAAAATGTAAGTACTCAATCAAAATACACAGAGTTATATATATTCCCAGACTAGGCAGGGACCAAAGAAATATTCCCATGTATTAAACATACACTACTTCTGTTGAAAATGGCAACAAGAAATTGTTAAAAATAAAAGGGCTAAAAATAGTACTGCTAAAAATAGCAGTTTGGGTACTAGTGCTGGATTGGGCAACAGGGAATGAAAAATGGAGGTGCTAAAAAAAGAAGTTCTATTTTTAGCAGTTCAATGTGGATTCCTATTTTAGTCAGTCCCTGGACTAGAAATAGGAAGTAAAATTCGAATTTGAACTTAACAGCTGTTTGAAAATAAATAAATTAATTCTCCATGAGTTAATTAGTTGTGAAAAATCAAACATGAAGTCTATGTGAGGACATGCAACAGTGTCTCTATTAATTGAGGAATTTATCCATCAGTTAAAGAGATAAGGATGAGTTCTAATTTGAGTTGTAACTAGTTGGCTCAGTTAACTGAGTCAAGTCCAGTTATATTTGATTTAAACAGTTTGTTTAAATTAATGTGAGTTCAGTTAGTTAACGTTTGCATGCATGTAACTACTGCACTTTAGATAATTGAATATTCTCTCATAAATAACTCATGCATGTCAGTTCAGAGAAAGACTCAGTTGAGATCAGATGGAGGGACAGTGTACTATCAGTTGCTAGGATATTCCTTGGTGAATATTCCTTGCATGCAGAAGGAATATTATTCCTTATGGATTGCGTAGTTGGACCTGAGGTTACAATGGGTATGATATGACCAATTCACACATGTTATGACATTAGACCCCAATCAAAACTGCGCAAGGAAATAGGAGCTTGGAGGACTTGTGTAGCCTATCATTCAGGCCTAGGTAGTCCATAAGCTACATCATTAGAGTACAGAGAGCGCAGGATAGCTTTTGAGCTGATTCTTTTTGTATGTTGTTGAGGATTTCCACTTGATTGATAATACAAATATGGGGTTTTAGGCTGGTGCTTTCCCCAGGTTATATCTTTTGTGTTATGGTTGATTACTTCTCCTTCTCAGTTATATCTGTTCATGCTTGATGTTGCTCATGTTCAATTAAGCTTCCACAAAGTTTATGGTAGATGTAGATCTAGTATTATGATTTAGTACATTTCATATATCAGTTTGATCTACAGGTCAAATTTCTACATGATATCAATGAGCTAGCTGATTTGTAGAGAAAATTCTACATGGTATCAGAGCAAAGGTGATCAAAGGAGAGAACAGTATACTGAGAGGAGATTTCAAAGTTTTGAGTTTTGGGCCGAGAGTTTGCGGAGCAGATCTAAAAATTTCTGTACAAAATTTTTAGAAACTAATAGCAGATTTGGATTCCTTGCGGAAAATACCCAAAAAAAAAAAAAATTGGCTGAATCGGAGTTCGGATGAGGGAGATATCACTGATTTAAAATCAGCTCTTTTTCTAGAAAATTTCGTGACGGCGGGAAAGTGGAAACAGATTAGTGTACTAGCCAAAAACCTATATGCACTTGAGGTACAAGATGCATGCAAAGCCTTGAGGAGCAAGGAAAAGGTTAGATACTTGGTGGTTGAGAGGGAGAGTACATTACCTCTCAACATGCAGTGCCAGAAGAAGTCTCAGACAATTGTGGAGGAGCCACAATTGGTGAAGCAGCTTCAGGAGGTTGTGGAGCAGCCACAACTAGAGAAGCCGAGAGGAGACAAAGTGGAGGCATCCACTCATGCAAAGACCTCCAGTAGGGGGAAACTTCGAGCCAGGTGGGCAGAGGGATCACATGTAGCCATAACTCCAGGTGGGAGGTGGGGTGATGTGGAGTGATCGTCCCAAGGAGGAGGGGCAAGATCCTTGAGGTACCCAACCTCTTTGATTCGACTTTGCTACAGGAGCCCTGATGAGGAGTAACAGGATTGACTGATTGGGTAGAGACAGATGTGGATGGAGCGGCAGAGAGAGATACAGTGCAGGGAATTCTAGGACAGTGCAGAGCTAGCAGGCTGTAGCTATGCGAGAGGCACAAGTGTGTTGCACCAGTGTCGGGTAGCAGAGAGAGGTGTGCAACGGTTCGAGATGCATGGAGATATTGCAGTAGCACAGAGGTTAGAGAGGGAGCACTTGTCAGCGGCAGGTAGAGCTTCAGCATCAGAGTATGTTTCTAGCCCAACAGAGAGGTCAGTTGGGAGTTCTTTTTGTTCCAAGAGTTGTTGGAGCAACCACACTTGGTAGAAGTGTTGCATGCAGAACATTCTGAAGGCACAGGATTGGGTTCGAGAGGAAGCCTTTCTTGTTGAGAGGGAGTGTTGAAAATGGCAACAAGAAATTGCTAAAAATAAAAGTGCTAAAAATAGCAATTTGGGTACCAATGCTGGATTAGGCAACCGAGAATGAAAAATGGAAGTGCTAAAAATAGAAGTTCTATTTTTAGCAGTTCAGTGTGGATTCCTGTTTTAGTTAGTCCCTGGACTAGAAATAGGAAGTAAAATTCGAATTTGAACTTAACAACTGTTTGAAAATAAATTAATTAATTCTCCATGAGTTAATTAGTTGTGAAAAATCAAACATGAAGTCTATGTGAGGACATGCAACAGTTTCTCTATTAATTGAGGAATTTATCCATCAATTAAAGAGATAAGGATGAGTTCTAATTTGAGTTGTAATTAGTTGGCTCAATTAACTGAGTCAAGTCCAGTTATATTTGATTTAAACAGTTTGTTTAAATTAATATGAGTTTAGTTAGTTAATGTTTGCATGCATGTAACTGCTGCACTTTAGATAACTGAATATTCTCTCATAAATAACTCATGCATGTTAGTTCAGAGAAAGACTTAGTTGAGATCAGATGGAGGGAAAGTGTACTATCAGTTGCTAGGATATTCCTTGGTGAATATTCCTTGCATGCAAAAGGAATATTATTCCTTATGGATTGCGTAGTTGGACCTGAGGTTACAGCAAGTATGATATGGCCAATTCACACATGTTATGACATTGGACCCCATTCAAAACTGCACAAGGAAATAGGAGCTTCGACGACTTATGTAGCCTATATATTTACAAAGAGGGCAGGATAGATTTTGAGTTGATTCTTTTTGTATGTTGTTGAGGATTTCCACTTGATTGATAATAGAGAGATGGGGTTTTAGGCTGATGATTTCCCCAGGTTATATCTTCTGCGTTATGGTTGATTACTTCTCATTCTCAGTTATATCTGTTCATGCTTGATGTTGCTCATGTTCAATTAAGCTTCTGCAAATTTTATGGTAGATATAGATCTAGTATTATGCTTTAGTACATTGCATATATCAATTTGATCTACAGGTGAAATTTCTACATGATATCAGTGAGCTAGCTTATTTGTAGAGAAAATTCTACAACTTCAACCATATGAACTATAATTATCCATGTCAGCCATATAATCTGAAACATGGTCCAACCACCCTTGAAATAACTTATTTCCTAACTTATCACACTATGTTTCCTAATTTATCCAAAATTTGTGAAGAAACCTTCCTCTGGACTGCCTTTCTCATCTTCTCTTTGAGATTGCATTCATGTCTAGGCACTGGAGTGCTGATAACTGTATCAAGCAAGATGCTAAATTTTGAATTTTGAATGTTGTGGCAGGGAATGCAACTGTGTTGTTTTCTAATATTTTTGGGTGAATTGGTAATGGATTTTGTGACAGAAGCAGCAAGTTGGAGGACTCTCTAGTATTTGTGTAGAACATTTAAAATCTCAAATGGGGGAGTGGGTTTTGAAAGTATAGACAATAGAATTAACTTAGAGTTTTGAAAACAGATGAATAGACTTGTACGAAAAAATGTGCATAAATTAATATTTAATACGTAGTTGATAGTCAGTGGAACTCTAGATGTTGGTTACAATGTTCCCCTCATGTCACATCTTGGAGATGCCCAGGAAATTTTGTAGAGGAAGAGAGTAGAAGTAGGGAAAGAAAAAGGTTGGAATCTGGATAATTGTTTAATTTGGGCTACAGTTGGTACTCTGTGTACTCTACATCTGGGGAATTAACACTGTGGGTAGAGAGTTTTGTATATTGTTCAAGAGTGAATTTTTGTTTAGCCATTATCATGTTCAAAATTCAATAACATTTTGCATTAGTGCTATGTGCAAATTTAGTGTTTTAATTAGCTTCATTTGTCATTCTTATTCAGCTAACAAGAACAAGTATAATTTATTATCTTTGAGGTGTGGGATTTAGTCTTTACCAGGTCTCAAGTTCAAATCTCATGGGAGAGTTGAGGATGGAAACCATTTTTGGGGAATTTAGGTATCCCAAGGGACATCCAAGCTAGGCTAAGCTTCACACATTTTTGGTGGTAGAATCCCATTGGAGAGCAAACCATTCCTCCATCCACCATAGAACTGGCCCCAACCTAAACTCAACATACTTGTAAAAAAAACATAAATACAATTCATCCTAAATTTATTTAGATTTATCAGATTGCTTTCTCATCCTCATATTTCCCCTGCTTGTTACTCTAGTACTTTGCTAACGCTTTTAACATCAATTTGAATCTTAATAACAATCCTAGGGACTCATTGTTGCAAATAGTATTTCAACGAGTGTCTGCTTAAATAGAATATAGATTACTTAGAGGACAATTGTTATTGTCTTTGGTTTAACCAACATTTGAGCCATAAGGTGTCTGATTATTCAGACAAGGGGTGTATTTTAAGCATAAAATCAAAATGGGTTGATTGAGGATAAAGAGCTTATTATATTGTGGAAAAGAATAGTTTCATCTTCTAGCCTCTAGCTATTGATTTCTTTGCTCACACTCGCTTGATTCTTGGTCTGATTTTTTGGATCTGTTTCTAGCACCATACAGGTACAAGATTATATTTTGAATCAATACCTCTTGATTCATAATCAATTCCTCTTTGAACAAGCTAATATATGTGTCATGTGCCAACTTGCAAGAATATCAGAGATATGGTCACTCTTTTCACTTTGATTGCTTCTACATTTATAATTTCAAAAAGGATTTTGGTTTATAATCAATACCTCTTTACAGCAAGCTAACATATGGCACCATGTTGTAACTTGCAAGAATATCAGAGATATTCTAACTCTTCACAGATTGAGTTCCCCTTACAATCAAAATATCTGGAGCATTTTCAATTTGCAGGTAGGGTTTCTAACCCCAAAAGGAACTTTTTCCTTTAAAGTGAAAGAGCATCAAAACTATTTGGAGCATTTTCAATCTGCAGGTAGGGTATCTACCCAAAAAATAACTTTCACATTTGAAGTGAAAGAGCATCATTGAGGCCTCCTTTTAAGATTTCATAATTCATTTTCATAGAATGTTGGTAGTGACGATAATGTAGGTTGTTCCAGTTCCTATCAGGGGTCTGCAAAATAGTACGAAAGCGTATTCCTCTGCTTTTTGTAAAGCATTCTTCTCCAAACAGGAATCAAGAGAAACTGATTGCTAAACCTGTGAGACACTTGTGCCATTCTTGATCCTACCGTCCTCTTCTCTAGATGTCAAACTATTCACTTCACAACTCTTATTTCCATCCAGTAATTCTAACAGATTTCCACCGCTGATCTCCACCCCCTTCTCAACAACTATGAACTCAATATCATCCTCTAGAATAACAACTTTATTATCATTCTTCGAAGTAGCCTCTCTAAAAATACAATTGGATCGATCCTGATGACTGACTGGAGGGAATAAGCTGCTTTTTGCTTCAAGAGCAAACAAGGATGCAAAACTGGACCCCTTCACATCTTCTGACAGTTGAACTTGCACGCTAGTTTTAGAAGGGCTCTCATTAACAGGGTCTTCTAGGCTCAAATCAATTATATGTTCATGATTTGTCCTGGGTGCAGATATGGAGGCAGATACATGACCTCCTAATGCACATATTGATGGACTTATAGATTGCTTTGATAATCTATCACGAAAATGTACATCACCAGCATCATCACCAAGTTCTACTAAAGGTACTCTTGTTAGAGGTGTATGTTTGCAGGCTCCACTGTCCACATACCAGTTGACATCAGACATGATGTCAGATGACAGGCATGAGACCATTGAGAAGTGTATCTCAAGAATGGATGAAAGCTCATCCACTTGAGTTGATGCTTTTTCACTCCTTGCAAGTCGCTTTTGGCACTGTTGCTTGCCCTTCCCTTTCTTTTGATGACATTGGAAGCAAGGTGCCCAAACTTTTGACACTTGAAGCACTTGATGTGGCTCAAAAAAAAGTCATTGGTACTCGGAAATTTGTTAGGGAAGAAAAACATCTGTAATCACCAAGGTCGAGCAAAAAAGGTCGACCCAAGGTCGAGCAAAAAAAGGTCAACCCAAGGTCGAGCAAAAAAGGTCAACAACCATCACGGGATGTTGGCTCAGCCAATTCGGATGTTGGCGGAGGAGCCGATGAAGTGGGATGTTGGTGGAGGAGCCGATGAAGTGGGATGTTGGCAGAGGAGCCGATGAAGTGGGATGTTGGTGGGACTTAAGGATGTTGGCGGGGTCTTCAGGATGTTGGCGGAGATCTTTGGGGTGATAAGTCGGAGTTCGGTGCAGTAGTGGTATTAAAATTTAATCCTCTGGGTTGTTGGCGGTTAAGGGGTTGTTGGCGGGTTCCTTGGAGGGCTCTTTGGGATGTGGGTTTGAAGGTGGGGTGATGGGGCACCATCAAGGCTGGCCGAAGGTTCAAGGTTCAAGGCTGGCCAAAGGTTCAAGGTTCAAGGCTCTAGGATGGCCAAATTCAATCGGATTTGACCACCTTAAAATTCATCTAGATAGATTATACCTTTTAGATCAAATCCGATTGAATTTGGCCATCCTAGAGCCTTGAACCTTGAACCTTCGGCCAGCCTTGAACCTTGAACCTTGAACCTTCGGCCAGCCTTGATGGTGCCCCATCACCCCACCTTCAAACCCACATCCCAAAGAGCCCTCCAAGGAACCCGCCAACAACCCCTTAACCGCCAACAACCCAGAAGGATTAAATTTTAATACCACTACTGCACCGAACTTCGACTTATCACCCCAAAGATCTCCGCCAACATCCTGAAGACCCCGCCAACATCCTTAAGTCCCACCAACATCCCACTTCATCGGCTCCTCCGCCAACATCCCACTTCATCGGCTCCTCCGCCAACATCCCACTTCATTGGCTCCTCTGCCAACATCCGAATTGGCTGAGCCAACATCCCGTGATGGTTGTTGACCTTTTTTGCTCGACCTTGGGTCGACCTTTTTTTGCTCGACCTTGGGTCGACCTTTTTTGCTCGACCTTGGTGATTACAGATGTTTTTCTTCCCTAACAAATTGGTTACAAGAACCTGGCTTCTCTTTCTTCCCTTTTGAATGCTTCATAGTTCCTCTTTTCTTGTTTCCCTTATTCATCTTACTAGTGAGGACAACATTCTGCTCCTTAATACCTGCAATAGTATCCAGTATTGTCTCCTTCTAGTTGAACTCATTCCATAGCTTGCTAAAAATGGGAAGTTTTCTTTGGCTAGATGTCATAGCCAAAAAGTTTCTAAAAATAACAAGAACTATTTAATGCAATGGGCATTGGGTACTAGCTCTTTACCCTTTACCTACTAATTTTCATTTTCATACCTGCAATAGTATCCAGTATTGTCTCCTTCTAGTTGAAGTCATTCCATAGCCTGCTAAAAATGGGAAGTTGTTTTTGGCCAGATGTCATAGCCAAAAAGTTTCCAAAAAGAACAAGACCTATTTAATGCAATGGGCATTGGGTACTAGCTCTTTACCCTTTACCTACTATTTTTCATCTTCAACGATTCTTTATATGTCACAATGCTTCTTGAATTTATGCCTTACGACGTTTCCTTTGCAACATCTGGTGCAAATGCTAGTCTAGTTCCTTTTATAAATGTTCACTACAGTTTTTAGCTTCTTGCATATGATTTTATTAGTCTTTTCTTTATTATGTAACAAATTATCCATGAATTGTTATGTAGCTATATTTAGTTCTCAATATATTCAATTTATCAGTAGTATGGAAAATGGTTAGGTTTAGATGCTTTATAGTTCTTATTTCCTGTTATTCATTTTCTGAAGCAAGGACATGCAAAACATTATTTCTCAGAGTCCATTATATTTGTAGCTTTGAAAGCCTAGAGGTGTTTGGGTGTACCCCCAATATTCTAATTTTCTTGCTCAATATTTTGTTGATTTTAGCTTTTTAACCTAAACGAGGTCTCTATCTTGTTGCATCTCATGAAGCTTGAGACATAAACAAAGAAGGATTCAAGAGAAAATCTCAAATCTAACACCGATGCAGAATCTGTTTGGGGTGAGTCTCTCTGGGAATTATCTGTTGCTAATATCGTCTTGATTATGGTTCATTTGTCTTTCTTATTCTACAAAGACAAGCTTCATTATATTTGTTTTAGCATTAGTTTTAAGTTGTTGGATCATGTTCTTTATTTTAATGAGATAACTGATTTATAGCCATTTTATTGGGAACCCTGAAAACATCTTAAAAATTAAAAATAAACAATTCTCGCATTTTTGATATTTGTTTTACTGTTGGAGTGGGTCCTAAAGCTATTTTTTTGTGTTTAACCTTGAATGCTTTTGATTTAGTTGTGCATGATTTGTTGATTTGAAATCTAGAGCTACAGATTTTATGCCTCGAAACTCTGCTCCCTTAGAATTTTGGAATCTATTTCCTTGTGACTTATTATACTATTTCAAACTGGTACAAATTTGTGATAGACTCGCTCTTTCTCCCATTGACAAATCTGTAGAATTTGATGAAAACTCTGTTTCCCCCTACCTCCAAATGCTCTGTCACATTTTGTCATAGTTCTTCAATTCATGCATTTGGATTTTTCTATCCTTCCTGTAAATTGATTCATAAGGTTGCCATCCTCATCCCTAATCTCAATGACTTCACATCCACGTACATACTGGAGCCCAAACCTTTTTGGGACACTTAATTTTGATGCTTCTTAACCACTAAACGGCTCTAAAAAAGGACGTACAGATAACAAAAAGAGAACATCATGTTCCTTGAGCCCATTCCATTCATACCTTATCTGTGATGTGTATCTTGAAACACTGTATGTAACCTTTACAGTAACAGCAGATGGTTTCACCTCTCCAATGTTTGGTTGCTTTACTTCGGTGATTTTGAACTCCTTGATTGGAACAACCATCCTAGACCATCCTCGAAAGCGAGTTTCTCCCTCATTATTAATATATGCTACTAGTCGAGGCAACACATCTTGGATATATTCTCAATTTCCTATGTCGATTCCAAGTGAAAAAGATTGAAATTCCTCAGGAGGTAGTCATGGAGAGTTAGAAACTGTAGATTAAGTTTTGGAAGAGCCAAGCATCCTTCACCAATGTAATTAATGTTGGGTACAACACTTTCATCCCACATGACTTGTTCATTTGGATAAAGAGGGAGAGCATTTATCGCTTCCTTTTGAGACTGTCATTTCTCAAAAGTAGAAACCATTACCTCGGTAAGGAAATCCATTCTTTCAACACATGGATCAGTGTTCTTAAGCAATTTAAGATTATTACAGACAACATCCTTAAGTTCTTTTGCAAACAAAACAGAAAGCCTCTTACAAAGATCGTTACATTTTTCAATGGAGCCCACATTGGCCAATGCAAGTGTCATAGGGCTTACACTACAGACTAAGCTCAGAGCTCTTAAGGAAGTCAGTTCATAGGACTTGAACTCTATGGCTGCTTAAGACAATCTTCACTCCAATGGATACTTTCTTAAAGCTAGTTTTTGGACCAAGGCTAGTAAGATGGAGTATTGATACAGACGGGCTTGTCTCTTTAGGCTTTCCACTCTCTTTCTTATTCAAAGAATGTAGACTATGTATTATAGCTAGTCACCTACGGCTTAAGAATACAACAAGAGGTCCATGCTTATTCTCCCATGCTCTAGGGGTTTATTTTACAGTTACAATGAAATTAAATTAGAGTTGTCAAAATCTATTAGCTCAGAATTATGTTTTCAACTTCTATTTGAATTAGAGGCAACTAAGTTGGACTAAATCCTGCATTTTATTGGCAACTAAGTTAGACTAGAGTTGATAAAAACCTTTTTAGCGTGGAATTTTGTTTCCAACTTCTATTTTTATTAGATACAACAAAGTTTGATCAAATGTTGCATATTTTTGTTGTCTCAGAGTAAGTTGCATTGAAAGAAAACTGTGTGCCTTCTCTTCAATTGATTCTGCCATAGCTATTTATTGCAATTTATTGTGACATATTGGTAAAATGACCATTATTCTGATAAAGAAGTTTTGTTTTTAGAATCGCTAGCTGCTACGAAATTATCTTTGGACATGTCAGTAGTTTAACAGTTTCATGTAGCAAAATCAAGGACAACTAGTTTAGCTTTGAAGATTCTATAATATATGTCGTGGAAGGTGATGTGAGTCCCACTAGTCCTACCCAACTTGAGCTTCCAAGGTAATAATCGGTTTCTTGCACTTGTGATTTTAGAAGTGCCCAAACCTCGTTGGCCTTTTATAACCTCTGGTCTGTGGGTTTTCCATAGAAGCTTTGGGATATTTGTAATCATGGTTGTATATAGCAAAAATGGTTGTTCTCTATTCTAATATTGACACTGAGAAGACAATATTAATTGAAGTGGTATACAACAATATTAACTGAAGTGTTTATATAAACAACTGGCTTAATCCCTTGGGAAAGAATAGTGAAAGGATTATTTTCAATTTTTGGCAAAGCTTTTCTCCTATCATTTCATCCTTGGACATTTAAGCCATCTTGCGAGAACCTCCATTCAGATAATTGTTATATAAAATCCACATAAAATCTTGGAAGTCTGATCCCATGCTTCTCAACTAGTTTTCGAATTTGAAAGTCCCATATCATGCTTTTCAACTGATTTTGGTATTATATATGTTTTCTTTGGTAGAATTGTGTACATGGATGTTATCTTGCAGATATTTTTTGTAAATTTGATCTTTCATAGGTCACTTTGTTATAGGGTGATAAGGCTCTTGGTTCTTGGTGTTCAAGACATTACTTTAATATTGTTTAGCCTAAATTTTCAAGTGATTCTCTGATTATAGAAATGCCAGGGTCATTCCTATTTCAAGGAAGTGATATTAGTTCTTAATATTGTTTCCAGGGTCATTTCTATTTCCTATATGATGTTACTTCCAATGTAATCGCTCATTATGTAAAAGAGACCTTAAGGAGAAATCCACTATATCTAGCTTGAGTGGGCCTAATGGTTAAGAGGATGTGTTTCCTCCTAAGAGGTCACAGGTTCAAAACTAGAGGGGGTAGAGTATGTATGCCTTCATTGACTTAGAGGTCAAATCATTGTGCGAAGGTGGGTCCCCTGTCCCAAAAGTAAGGGGGTCTCATACACCAATGTGGTTTCTGGCTTGGTTGTGACCTTAAAATTGGATAATTAAAATATCCTCTAGAAATTTTAGAATTGTATTTCAAAGGTATGAGAGTGGAAGGAAGCCTTGTCTTTAGTGAGGTGCATGATAAGGTAATGCTTTCCTTCAACATGTAGAAAATCTTGTAGACGTTTGGAGGTTTATTTCGAAATACACCATTGTTTTGAGCTAGCCAAATGGAGCAGATCACCTCTAAAACCAAAATTTTGTCTTATGTTCTAGTTTTAGTCCATTCATTTAATGCCTCTGTGTTATCTCCAATCCATTGTTGCATTTTACATAGTCTATGAGTGATAGCCCATATCTCATTGGTGATATGATAGTGAATCAAAAGGTGATTTCATGCTTACGCGTTATTCTCTTAAGAGTGCATATGTTGGGACTTGTCCATCCTTTTCTTCTAAGCATGTGTAGGTTGGGATTGCACCCTTGATTTGAGATTTGGGGCCCCAACCTTTGTTGTAGATAGTTGTGTTTCATCCAGAGGGTCTAGACTTGTGCTTGAACACCTTATTTGCTGCAAACCTATTCATAAAGATTCATCAATTGATTTTTCATAATCACATAAATCAATTTATATGTTATTTTATATACATGCACATAATCAACATTCCTAAAACATGGTCGATCTTTGTGTGCCTTATGTTATCACTCAGATTTTCCCAAGAGTTGCAAGAAGGGGAAAGTAAATCCGAGGTAACCACAAACCAACTTTTAAGTATAGATTCTAGCCAATATGTACTCAGAGAGGGCTCTCTCTTTATGATTTAGCTTTGTTTTTGAAAGGTCTTAGGCTAGTTGTGAAGTTTGGGGGTTTTGTTTGAATTTGGGTGGTGAGATTCAATAGTAAAGGGGTAAGACTGGGTAGCTTAATCCATTGGGCTAATGGAGTCAAAGAAAATGGCTTAACTAGAATTGGTTTCTTCACAAATGATGGTTTAACAGAGCAAGGTAGTCAAACAGGGAACAATCAAGGACTAAGAGGTGGAATGGGCTTAAAGGGTTAAAGGGCAGCTAAGAATCCTTTAACATACTTTAAATGAGTAGAATATGACTAACCATTAGTAAAGAGAAACTAAGAATTCTTTACTAAATGTTTAAAATGAAAAACTAGGAAACAGGAGCAATCAAGAATTCGTTGTTTATACTAGTTTAGAAGAAAACATTGAGAATAATAATGATTGAAAATAGAGTGTAATTAAGCAAATTCTGAGTTATTATTTTTCATTTATCATTCAGAGGTGAAACATAGATGATACTTTAAACAAGGAAAACTGTAAAACACAAGGTATAGATGAACTTATTGATCCGATGTTTGATTCAAGAATTCTGAGAAAAGTCCTTAGCTTCAATTCTTCATCCAGCAAGCCACAAAGTTGGTCCAAACAACACTTTATTCCAAAATAGTCAATGTTACAGCAATATCTAAGAATCTACACTCAATACTCCAATTGAGGTGGTATTTATACAAAAAATATTTACAAAAATATCTCATAACAGAGTGAGATATATTCTAGTGATGACTAATTATTTTTACAGAAAAATAGAGACACTTAGTCTCGAAGATAGGAGAAAGGTGAACTGATGATGTACTGTTCCTACTCTCGCTGAATGTGCTGGAGGCAGGCCCTTTTATTTGGCTTGCAGTTGTCCTCTTTAGTAACTCTGTGTTGGCTGCATAATTTTGACCAATACTTTTCACCTGTTCTGATACACTTCGACCTATTTGACCTCTCTTCATCTTTGTTCATCCTGCTACGGTAAAAGCCCAAAATTTACATTTTACCAAAAGTAAATTTACAAAATTTTCAATATGTCCTCCCACCAATTTTGCTCTGGAAATTTGTGTTTCTAGAGTTTCCTCAGACTCTCATCAGTTTTTGTATATCTGAAAAAATTAGGCTGGAGTTGAAACAAATGCTTTACCTCATGCTCAATATAGAATAAGTTCTCCAAGCTGTCATAGAGAACTCGACCTGTAGGAAGTGCTTTTATTCTTGATGCACTTGTTGATGAACTAGCTTGATCTCTAGAATACTTATTCAATTTATCTACATAATTAATGCGCTTCATTAACCTATCATTGACCAAAGGACTTGGTAGCCCTTTATTTTGCAAAATTGTGAACTTCTCCATAAAAGAATTGATTTCCACCTGCATATCTTGGCATCTTCTTTCTAGATTCTGCATCAAAGTTCTTTTAGTTAGCACCCTTTTGATTTCCAAAATAGTGTCAATCCTGTCTGGGATGCCAAGTGCTTCCAGTTGTTCCCTATTTTTGTTGTTAAAAAAAGTATTAGCCTGTTGGCCAGTTCAGGCATTTGTCCTAACTCTGCTCTTGTTCTTTGAATTTCTACATGTGTTGCTCTCACTAAATCAATCTGTTCATAAATCACCTGGATAGATGCCCACACATCATTTATAGATTGAATGATGTTAGCCCAAAGGATTTTCTTGATCTCTGCCAGGGGCTTATCAAAAGTGAGCTCTTGTTCTAATGCTTTAACTTTCTTTTCTAAGGCTTTAATCTCCCTGGTTTTTTCTGCAATACTTATTTTTGAAGCATCATACTTCTTTTCTATATTGGCCAATTGTTCTTTTGCTTGTTTTAATTCAGTAACTTGTAATTTCAGTTCTTCCATAGCCTTGATGAGCTCTTCTGTGCTTAAATTAGTGCTGCTACCTGTTGTTGCTATTGATGTACCTGTGATTGCCTCTGTTGTGGCTGCTGGGACATTTGGAGCTACTGTTGTTCCAAGTGCAGAAGGGACTGCTGTTGATGTACCTGTAGGAATTACTTCAGGAGGCTGGGAGGTCGACTCTACCTACTTTTCCTTCAGTGCTTTCTCTAATGCCTACTTTGTATCATTTAATCTTTCATTAAGTTTTAGGAGAAGGTCCATCATATCTTCTTCTGATTTCTATTGTACGACTTCTATTGTCTGAGGATGTCTTGAAGGAGGCAGTTTCAGCTATTTCCTTAGGGCAACAATGTCCTCTTCTTTCTTTTTAATCAAAGCCTGTATGTGTTTAGCATCTTTGGGATCATGTCCCAATCCAATAATGATTTCTTATAATGATTTATTTCTTTTATCTTTGGCTAGGGAGGATGCTTTTTCCAAGTGAAGTTGAGCAGCTGTATTATCCAAGGAATTTTGTAGCTGATGGGCCATCATTGCTTTTTCAGTCAGTGTGGAATA
This sequence comes from Pinus tabuliformis, assembly GCA_031772625.1. Classification (NCBI taxonomy): domain Eukaryota; kingdom Viridiplantae; phylum Streptophyta; class Pinopsida; order Pinales; family Pinaceae; genus Pinus; species Pinus tabuliformis. Next base: position 1,655,797,171 of record CM062816.1, read on the forward strand.
GACCATTTCCCCAGTTTGTTTATGAAGTTCAATCTGGTCCAAAGGATGAATATCTTTGGCTAGGACCTCCAAATTTTTTCTGATGAAATCTGCTGTTGACTGGGGTTGCTGCACCTTTGGCTTAAAATAACTCATTATCATTTTGCCTTCTTTAATATCATAAGCTGACATCAATCTCTGCTGTTTTGAAGCGGCCATCTTCAGATACTGACTATAAATTTGAAGCCTTACTAGATCATTCTTGGCTTTTATCTCTGTAAATGTCTTCTTGATGTCTGATGCATGTTTTCTTTGTGGCATGGTGTATGATACTTCTGCACTGTGTTGCTTTTCTAGTTCTTGCCTCTGTGAGCTAAGAGATGTTTCTTCCATTGGAGAAGTTTTCTGGCTCACTACCCTTTCTTCTCTGTGGTTGTCTATAGTTTCTTTCATCATTTCCTCTTCTGACAGAGGATTCAATATTTGTCTTTTAGTCCCAGGCTATTCCATGGGTCTGCTGGCAGGAGTAGTGGTTTCCCTGTCTCTCTTTCTGCCTCTTTCCTCATTTAGAGGAGTTTGCAACACTGGAGTTTCTACTGCTTTAGTTTGAGGTGGAGGAGTTGGTTCTTGACCCTGCTCTTTGGATTTTTCAGGCTGATCTGTCATTGTGGGCTGTTCTGTGGTCTCTACTTCCTTCCCTTTAGGTGTGCCTGTGGCTGGTATGTTGACTTCCGGTGGAGGCTGTTGAGAAGTTCCAGCAATGGATGTCCCCTTTTCTGGCCCTTGAGATAGCTTGAAAAATACCTGCTCAAAAGAATCCAAGTCAAGGGTTTTCTCAAGATCTCTCATAGTATTTTCCATCTTTTCCTATTCACTAATCTCTTGTACTAGGGTCCCTTCTACCCATTGATCCTGATTTGCAAACTGTTCAATTTCTGGGATCTTATGATGTATATAAACTGACAGCCTGTTTCTTACCCTTTTGTCACTTATGAAACTATTTGGGTCATATGGCACCCACCACAAGCTTTCCTTCAATCTAAGGTGGTCTTGTAAAATCTTTTCAGCTTCTTGCCAGGCATCCCTAATTGATGACAAAAGGGCCTAATTGGTTTTTGATTCTTAGTTGAGCCTTTTTCTTTGCATTATAAAAGTGGGTTAATTCTGCACTCATGATCTGTCTGAAATATTCTAGTGCAAATAATATCATGGGCACATATTTAAGCAATTTGAAAGGGCAAAGTTCACACCCATACATTCTAATTTTTATGTGATTTTCATATAGGTACCAATCACATATCCTGTACTGTCTAGAGAGCTGCAGAATCTTCTTCATGTCACCAGTGATCCTAGGAGGCAGAACTCCCATCAATAAAGTGGTTGTTGGATGTACAAACTAGTCAATGAACTCATCATAAGTGTAAGGGGACTCACTAGTTTTATGGAAGATGGAACTCCAAAAAATCACAGACTTTCGATTTCATTTTGAGTCCAATTTCCTGATAGGGAAAGGAAAGTTGTCTCGCTGATGATACAACAAAAGATGGTATATAAAAGATGTATATTTGAAGACTCCTTCGCTATCCAAACTTATGAATTGATCATGGATTTTGTTGGCAATGAAAGTGGCATAGTCATATCTGACAGCAGGGGGCTATCCTGGAGTAAAGATTGACATTAAAACTAAGGTGATGTCATCAACATATTCACTGGAATTGAATCCCATGATCAGGGATATCATTTCAATAATGAGTCTGCCAGTGTCAGTGAAAAAGGTCTGCGGATAAGGAGGTAGACCTTTAGGCTAATGCTTTGGCAGCATGAAGGTCTGAGCAATACGACTTATCTCTGATGTGGGAAATTGAGAAGCTTTTTCAAGTAGATACCCCATGGAAAGAGGGGCAAGGGGCTCAGTGGAGTGAAATTGTATCATTTCATTAATGGACTTAACAGTTATGGGAAAAAGAAAATTCTGGGATGAGGACATAACTGCTCTGTGGACAGGGTCATAGTTGGCACAACAATGATGAATTATTTCTGGGAAAACATGGACTAAGGGGAGGAAATACATGGGAAGATTAGATTCCCATAGTCCAAAGATGTCAGACTTGTTTAGATAGCTTTCTCTGAGTTGGCAGAAGGTCTGAAGACGGTTCGTGTCACTAGATAAATCTTTTATTTGAAAATCTTTATCTGCAAGAGGCAGATAATCTAAGTCTTTGTGAGGTGCATTTATGGGTGCGACATTCAGGGCTATAGGAGTTTCCATGTTTGGTTCTTGTGTATTCAAACTGGAATTGGGGCTTTCTGGGAAAAAATGGAGTAAACAGCAGGCTTAGGGTCTTTTTACGATGGTTACAGACTGTTTTTAACTCGAATTTTGGATTTCACTAGTAAAATTCTCAGTGAAAAACGGAAATTGCAAGGTTAAAGGGAAAAATGGATAAATACCTGGATTAAATAGATAAACTGTGTACTCGCAGGTTCAATGATGGACGGTAGATCTCGTTGCTATGGTTTTTCTGGCCGGTTGGTGAACTGAACGCTTGTACAGTCGACTGAATGTTGGTTTGCATGGAGCACAGGACGCAACGCATCACAACAAAAATGACATTTTATTTCCCTTTTAACGGAAATTGGTTTGGCAAGTATTTTTTGGAATTTATTGGGCAGATGACGTCAGCATGATGGGACGTTTTGTCGTTATGCGAAGGGTGGTAAGCGGTTTCCCCGCACCACTTTTGGCGTCGAGTGGTTTCAGACGGAGGGCAAGCGAGCATATGGAGCATGCGACGCGTGGCAAGGGTACGGGCGGAAAACCGCCGGACGATCGCGAGGCGAGAAGGGTCGTCGCGATATGATTGTTAACCGTCGGATGTAAAGGCCGAGATCGGACGGCTGACGGGCTCTGGAAATGGTGGGGTTTTAATGTATGCGGGGCCCGATATAATTAATAGCGTTTTAATCGTATCGGACGTGATTCTATTGGTCAGGGTTATGGTTATTAACTAACCCGGATGGTTAATTAATCCCGATTATAGCGAGGCGGGGAAGGTTATTAACAAACTTCAAATAAGTTTATTAATCCCTATTTTACATTATGACTATGGTTATAACTAACCGGGGGGCGGGGTATATAGTAATGCGGGGATTTTATTTAATTACATAATACGGGAAAGGGAAAAGCTTATATGGGAATTATATAAGAAATGTTAAAAGTTAATATGAATAAATATAATGAGCAAGCGCTAAGTTAAAACGTTAAAAATTCACATTTAAACTTAGGCTAAGGATGAAAAGGGGTTATATGAGAAGTATTTGCATTTTTCCTAAGTAAATAGGGTTTTACTTAGGCAAAATTTATGAAATGAAATGAATGATGGATGAATGATTTCTGAGTACTTAGGCTTTTAGATCATTGGGCCGAGGGTCCGGTCCCTTCAGAAGTCAGAGAAATGCTCTGAGCCCCTTTGATTTTCATAGTCCTTAATACTTTTTAGGGAGAATTAGTGAAATCTTTAGGGGAAAATGTGAATGGAAGTTAGTTATTTATCCTTGCCTTGCTTGAATTGCATCAAGTGTAATGTATGCCTTGCAATTGTGAGAAAAGTAAAGATCAACACATTTAGAAGCATTTTCATCACAAGTATCATTCTGCAACATCATCTACCTACCCTACCTACTTTATCCTGACATTTTTTCTTCTTTATTAGGGTGCACTTAGACTGACAAACCCTTATCACACTTTTTATTTTACATATGGAAGTCTATCTAAATCTAACCTTATTACATCCAAGGGCTTAGAATAAACTGTTGAGCTCCTTTTATTTACTCTACCTATCTACTTATCTGCCAAGATTAAACTATTTGGTCAGATTTATTTCTCTATCTCTACAACATTAAATTGAAAAATGAATGAGCCAAGTTTGAACAGTTTGGCTCTTCATTAATTGTGGCATAAGAGTAACAAGTTGCACACAATTACTTATTACAGAACATGAAATAGTAGTGGCATTTAGACTTGCACACTTTCCTGGTCTATTTTTGTTTGGGGTTCATTTCTTCTCATTTTTTTTTTGACCATTTTATTCTTTTTACCCTTTGATTTTTCTTTTAGGGTATACCCTCTTTACATTTTTTAAATTTTTTGATTTTTTGACAATATGGAAAACCTTTGCAACAAGAAAATGTATGAACATATTACAGAGCTCATCAAGTCAATCATGAAATATGACACCTATTGGTATAGGAGCATAACACTGGCTCCACTTGGGGATGGCTTTTCCTGGTGGAAAGTCAAGAACAGTAGGTCAGATGGCCTTTTAAATAACTTTGACTGTGCTCTGAAATCTCCTTCTACTGGTTGCTTTATTGTATGTATGACAGTAATCCTTTTGAAGCTTAGGGCCTTCTCTTCGGGCTTCAACTCCATCAAGTTACTATCTAATCCAAACTGTGACATTACCAAAGATATAGTATTTACATGTTAAAATCAGAATACATTAAAAAGTGGGATCATAGTAATGCTTCAGCATTCGACCATTAACTGGCCCTTCTTCTGTCTCTATGTCATCCAAGTTTTTGAGATAGTAGGTATTGTTCCCTTGTAAAGCATGGATAACAAAAGGTTCTTTCCATAGGAAGTCAAACTTCCCATGTTTTCCCTTGTCCTCTCTTCTGGAATCCCATCTTAAAAATTTATCTCCAATGTAGAAGTCCTCTGCCTTGGTTCTTTTATCAAATATTTTCTTAAGTTTCTCTTGTACCACTTGAGATCTCTAATATACTTCCTCTCTGGTTTACTGCAAATGGATATTCTAATTTATTCTCCTTTGAATGTCATTTGGTTCCACTTGAGCTTCCTGAAGTAGTTTCATTACTGGAACTCCTAAAGATGAAGGAAATACAGCCTCCATGCCATAGAATAATTCATAAGGACTAGTCCCAATGGATTTCTTTGTAGTAAGTCTGTCTGCCCATAGTGCATTAGTAAGTTTCTTGTACCAGTTTTTCTTGTTCTCTTCCAATAATTTCTTAATGATGTTAATTAGGCTTTTATTGGAAGACTCAGCTAGACCATTACCTTGAGGGTAATAGGCTAGAGTGATATGGTATTTATTACAGAAACTTATCATTTTCTTGGATTTAAAGGCAGCAGCATTATCAGTTATGATATTCTCAGGACAGCCAAATCTAGACAAGATGTTGGTTTCTAAAAATCCTATAATCACAGTATCATTGGCTTGTCTAGAGGGACTGGCTTCTATCCATTTAGTGAAATAATCTGTGGTAGTGAGAATCTATTTATGTTGACCAGAGAATGGAGGATGTATTTCCCCAATGAAGTCTAAACCCCATTGTTGAAAGGGTTTTTCTGTGGAGATTGGTCTCAGGGGTAAAGGTAGTAGTTTTCTTTTGCCCTCAAAAATTTGTCATTTATGGCAAGAAGTGACAATTTTTTTTACATCAGTGAACAAGGTTGGCCAATAAAATCAAGCCCTCGGGATCTTGTCTATAGTTGCCTTCCAGTAAAGGTGCCCACCACAATCTCCTGCATGAAATTCTTGGAGAACTTTATCAGCTTCTTCTTTTACTAAACAATTCAATAGAATACCTTCATTATTTTTCCAAGATAAAGCATTATCTAAAATACAAAATTTTGCAGCTTTCAGTTTTAAGAATCTTTTCTTTGTCTTGGATAACCCTGGAGGAGCCTGCAGGTTTAATAATACATATGTTATATCAGCATACCATGGTGAATCTAAGAAAGCCTGGCTGATCTATGGAGTCGCCATCTCCTGTTCATTATCCAATTCATTAATGTCTAGGGCTTGACAATTTGTTTCAGTCATGATTTTAGCCAATCCCTGTCCTTTAATAAGCCTTGTAGGTCTTATTTCAATATAATATTCCAATATAGCTGCAGTCCATTTACCTCGTTTGCTCTCAATTCCATCTTGAGTTAAGATGTCTTTGACAATAGCATTTGGCACATAGGCTATTACATGGGAATACAATATGTAGACTCTAAAATATTTAATAGCTTTTACCAGTGCAAAAGCTTGTTTTTCCATGATTTTGTATTTTAGAGGTGCATCCGTAAGTGCTTTACTAAAAAAGGCTATTGGTTTTTCACATCCCTGGTCATCCTTTTGTAGTAAAACAATAGCTATGGTGTGTTCTGATGCAAAGGAAAATATTATGAAATCTCTATCAAACTTTGGACTTGTGAGGACCGGTGTTCTAGTCAAAGCCATTTTAATTTCCTCAAAAGCTTGCTTGGCTTCAACTGTCCAACTAATACTAGAATCCTTTTTCAACATATTATTAAGAAATCTAATTAATTCAGCTAAATTTGAAATGAATCTTCTCAAAAAATTGATCTTTCCTAGGAAATCTTGAAGTTCTTTAACATTTCTAGGGTGGGGTATTTGCAGAATAGCTTCTATTCTAGCAGGGTCTATTCTAATGCCTTATTTAGAGATGATATGGCCTAAAAGTTTTCCTTCCTCTAGACCAGACAATGACTTTTTAGGATTTAAAGAAATATCATATTTTCTACATTTCAAGAATACTTGTCTCAAATGATCCAAGTGTTGCTGGTCTGATTTAGAAAAAACAGTCAGGTCATCTAGATATATAACCAGAAAATCATGGATTTCCTTAGCGAACGCTATGTCCATTTCCCTCTGAAAGGTTGCCCCTGCATTTTTAAGCCAGAATGGCATGTTAACATATTTGAATGTACCCCATGGTGTTGTAAATGCAGTTTTTTCCTGGTCACCAGGATGAACCAGGATCTGGTTATAGCCTGAAAACCCATCCAAGAGTGAAATCCTAGAGGCTCCTACCACCCTCTGTAAAATGTGATCCCTATTAAGTAAGGGGTAGTTGTCTTTCAAAGAAACTTTATTAACATTCCTTAAATCGACACATAATCTGATTTCTCCAGTTTTCTTCCTAGTGGGTACTAAATTAGACACCCAATCTGAAAACCTGATAGGAGCAATTATTCCTGCTTCATACATTCGTTTGATTTCCTTTTCAATTAAGGGCAGAAGTACAGGATTAATTCTTCTAAGCTTTTGCTTGAATGGTTTCTGGTTTTCCTTCAGAGGTATTGTATGTTGAATTATGGAGGTGTCATAAGATTTCAGGTCTTCATAACTCCAGGAAAAAACATCTTGGAACTCTCTCATTAGCTCAACATATTTGAGTTTTTGGTCGGGGGGCAAGGATTTAGATAACTTCACTATTTTAGGATCATTCTCAGTTCCCAAATTATAGTCCTCAATATTTGCTCTTAAGGGTTCCATCTTGGATTTCTTAGGAATATCATTGAAATCAAAAAGATCTTCCAAAGGTGTTAATTCCTGAGGCAAATGATTGTCTTTTAAATTGATTACTTCAGATTCCCCTTCAACAATTTCATCAATATCCATCTCTTGAAGTTCCTGCATTTCCTGTTTGGTAAATTTTGTTGGATGCAGCATTTGAGTTGCACTTTCTGCTGAAATGTTTGTTTCTATCTTGTTGGTTTGATCAAATTCATTTACTGTATCTACATCTATGTTTATGTTACAAAATTCCTCATCTAAAGTCAAAAAATTGTTAATTTACTTATCACCATCAAACACTCACCAGTTCTTTAAATTGTCTGTTATAGCTGGCCTATGTCTAATCTCAGTTGTGAACTGATGATTGGGTTCAAATGGTAACTTGCAGGTGCTGGCAAACATTGCCAGACTGTGAGCTTGCAAATTATGTTTTCTTGGGATTTTGGCAAGCTTAGTTTCCAAAAATGTGTTGAGAATCTCTATCACTGTGTCTTTGTAATACTTCAGTCTCAGATCATTTGTTGAATACTGTCCTTTAATCTGTTGAACTATTAACTCAGAATCTCCTAAGACAGACACCCTAATTGCTCCTAATTTCTTAACCAGTTTAAGACCTAGCAATAGAGCTTCATATTCTGCCATATTGTTGGTGCATCTAAAGTTTAATCTGTAGGCATGGCCTTCAGCATGGTCGTTTTCAAGATTATGCACCCAGACTCCTGCTCCTGCTCCTAATTTATTAACTGAACCATCAAATTCCAAGTGCCAGAGAATCTCATGTTCATAATTTGTGTCAGGAGTCTCAGGAATCTGTTTAATAGGGAGATTTGGTTCTTTTCTTTCTTTTGTTTTCTCTTTGGTGTCTGATGTCTCATTGTTTTTAGAAATTTCATGTATTTGAACACTAGATTTATCATTTGCAATTTCTTTTGGTTCTGCTAAAACTTCCAATTCAGTTGAAGGATCAATTTCAGCATTGTAGAGAATAAAAGAGTCCATATCAGAGTGAACTGAGTAGATAGGGAAACTTTGCGGTTTATCCTGACTACTTACAACGTACTTCATTAAGGTTTCTCTGTACAGTTTCTTGGGTTGGCCGAATACTGAAATAGTAGCATAAGACATGTCAAGTTGTAGAGATCCTTGAAGTTTTGCACCCCAAGACCTAGACAATAACATGCCATATTTCGATGGAATGTCAGCTACTACTATGTCCATTAGAATTGTTTTGGCAGGATATTGAACTAGTGACACACATAAGTCTTTGATTAAACCTAAACATCTTGTTAGAGTCGGCCTGGTCAGCCCTCCGTCAGGGATCAAAACTCTTTGTGCATTTCAGTTTTAGGTGTCCCGCTCCATTCACTCAACTGCGTTTCGCTAGGGGCATGCCATGATCTGATGGAGAAAGTCATGCTAATCATTTTCCCTCATGTCTGGCTCCTGCTGGCTCAGGTCTTTGTCCATAATCACCGAAAGTTCATGACAGTCAAGGTCTGATCCTTTACAGGACAAATTCATTTTTATGTTTGGGTCTAGGAATTCATCAATTTGGTCTTTGAAAACATGTCCAGAAACAAGCCATGCAGGCCAGGGGGAGGCCCTTATACAACTATGGTTCAGAGAGCTTCATCATCACCTGAAGAGACTTCGACTCTTCTTCAAAACTCTATTTTGAAGAAAAGTCAAACAAGGTCATTTATGACAAAATTTTCCAAAAAATCACCAGTTGACTTTTCAGATGCAATTATGATTTACATGGCCAAATACTTTGTCATACAGTCCCTACAAAGAGGTGCCGAAAATTTCATCATTTGAGCCAAAATGTCAAAGGGAAAGTGAAAATTAGTGTGTTTAAAGTTCAATGAAAAAGTGCAAAACTCAACATTAGAAAATGGGTTTTCAAAGAAGCAAAAATCAAACCCATCTTCTCCAAGGCTATAAATACATTTTTTGACCCAAATCAAAAGCATTGTGCTCTTGCAAGACTTGGAGAAAGCATTTCAAAGGTGTGAGGGTGAGATTGGAGAGTTTGAGTGATTGGAGGCAGGTTTTGGGAGCGCGCGGCGCATATTACCAGGGGCACGACGCACTCACCGGGTGTGGCGCACACACAGCCAACCCGCCATTGAAATATTGCATAGGTGCGGTGCATACAAGGCGGGCGGTGCACTGGGAATTGCGCGCAGCGCACACACTCCAGCGGCTAAGAAATGGTGCCCAACCACTTCAAACTTTGGGGAAGGCTATCAAATTGAGAGGTAAGCCTTATGATATCACCTACTCATCAAGTTTTGTCAAGGATATGGTGTTTGTGCAGAGGTTTGAATGTCACCCAAAATGCATAATGTCACCTGTTATCACTCAGGTTGTCCCCAGGTTGGAGTAAGGGATACGGCCGAGGTAACCACAAACCAACTTTGGACTGCAGGTTCTAGCCCACCTGTAATCAGAGAGGGCTCTCTCTTTCAGATTTAGCTATGTTTAAAAGGATTCTAGGCTAGGTATTGAGTTCAGAGGGTTTTTGTTTTGCTTTGGTGGGAAAATTGATGTCTCAGGTAGAGAGGCATAGCACAGTCTGAGTGTTTCAAACCATTGGGCGTGGAGTCGAGGAGGAGGACTGTTGGTGCTTTTCCTTGATCACAATAAGGGAAAATGGAGCAAGATAGCTGCGCATGAAACAATGTTCCAGGTTTAAATGATGGAAAGAATGCTAAGTAATGAGAGGCATTTAAGAATCTCTCAATCAGCTTAACGGTAACAGAGCTCTACCTAGGGGCATTTAAGAATCCCTAGATAATTGGCATACACAGGTGAATAGGGGTAAATATGAGCCAGGAGGAATTCATATTCATAACCAATTCATTCAGAGGAAAACATAAGGAAATAGCAGAAATTGAGCATAGAGTGTATTTAAACAAATTCTAAGCTATTCTTTCTTTCTGTTATTTAGATAGTGGTAAACAATAAAACAGAGGTAAGATACACTTATTGTTTCAGGCTGCAGCACAAGAATTCCATCTTCATTTCTTCAAAACATTCATTAACAACAGGCAGTTTGCTCTCCAAGCTTTCAACAATCTTTGGTTATAGAAAAACTCAGGTATACAATGCGAGTCTCTAGTGAAAATTCTCAATAGACCAACCCTTGAAACAATGTAGAGAGCGGTATATATAGGGGAAAAACTCTCTACAACTGCTTTTTTACATCTTGACCTAAAACAAGTCATAAAAAATGATTAATTTGACCTAATTCTATCAGAAATAAATGCATGAAAATATCTCGGGCTGCGCTGAGGGCGGCCGTATCAAAACTGAGTAAATGATGTAGTCCTCGGTGGCTTGGTGCAGTGTTTTTTGCAATAAATGTGTATGGGTTTCTGCTTCTTTGCTGTCGGTCTGCATTTAAAGCTTTAACTGTGATTTGAGGGCAAGGATGGTCTTACGCCTCTTAATTTGACTTTCTGGGGGGCTCATCAATGTTCAGGTGCTTCGAGCCCCTAAAAAATCTTCGGCTAATACTCTCTGGCTCTTCTTCTTCTCTGATACTCTCTGACAATAAATTGGGATACTGTTCTGATGTGCTATGCGTTAAATCAGCATTTAATGGCCGTTGTTCGGCTCTGTCTTCCTTAAAACTGTCTTCGGCTCCTTCTTGAATGCTTCGCGAAGAAAAGCAGGTCATTCGGCGCCTTTCGGGATTGCTGGGGGCTGCATAATGAAAATATTCCCTAAAGATTCCTGACTTCGGCCTATTTTATCCAGCGATGAGCGATTTGCGCTAGGTGGCGCAAATCGCTCATCAAAAACTACCTCAGAAACTGATTCCAGGGCTCCGGAGTGCGATTTTCGCCATTTGCGCTAAAACTGATGATGACATCAGCATGACCGGACGTTGTACGGTGGGTGACGTCAGTGATGACGTGGCGAGATGACATCATCACGTATGGAGGTGACGTGGTAGCACGGGAGGTGACCCAGTGGCAGGGCACGTGGCAGGGTGACTCGGCCAGAAGGCGACGCGTGGCAGGAGTACGGCGGCAATACCGCCCATCTCCCAGACACTAACCTTCGGGCACCTTGGGCGACAGGAAGGCCCGCCAGCCGTTGATCTGGGCCCAGGACAATCGGACGGCTGGCGGGAAGGACAGGGCAACGGCGGGTTAGTGGGTGGGGATATTGGCGGGAATATTTCGATTTAAATAAAACGCGGCGGGGTTTTTTAGACTTAGGAAAAATGGGTTTTAGGGTTTAATGAGCGGGGGTATAGCGATTTGTGCATAAAAAATTAGGATAAGGGTGGAAATGTGGGTTTTTTGAGGGTTTTTAGGGCAAGGGAGAGGTTATTAGCATGACCAGGTGTCATCTAACTCCTGCTATGACACGGATGGGCTAAAAATAGCCCCAGATGGACTATTTTTTCCCTAGACTTAGAAGAAATATGGCTATATTGCCAGGGAGGGGATATTTACATAGGGGAGTTTTATATACATATTTTTAGTAGGGGAAGGGGAAAAGTTGATGGGGAGTTATATACTAGAGTTAGTAGTTAATATGGAGATGATAAGAAAGCGCTAAGGTGGGGGACCTTAGGCTAATTTTGGGGAAAAGTGACTCATAGATGAGAAATCCTTGAGTGAAGCAGATCTTCACCAAGACAAATGACATGGAAAATGATGAAATAAGAGGAACCAAGCAGGTCTTGACCTCTTTGGGGAAATTAGTAAGTGACTTGGGGAATTAGAAGAAGGGGGAGTTAGTGATGTCCACCTCGAGCTCCTTCAGATGAAAAACTGTCTGCACTGTGATCTGAAGAGATAAAACACTTTGTAACACAAAATTGATCATAAGTCATCATTCTGCAACCTCACAGCTACCTACCCAGCCTACTCACCTAACATTTTTCTCCTTTTTGGTTTGGGTGCACTTAGACTTGCAGACCCAGATTTACAATTTTTCTTTTGAATGCTTCCTATCTAGATCTACACTTATTTCTGCCAGGGGCCCAGATTAAGCAGTTGGGTCCCTTTGATTCTCTACCTATCTACAGATCTGCCAAGATTAAACTGTTTGGTCAGATGCATTCTCTACATTCTAAAATAAGAAATTGAAACCTAGGGAGACCAAGATTAAACTATTTGGACCTCCCTTAAATGAAAACTCTCCAAAAATGGAATGACTTCATCAAAATTGGAATACAGCAGTGCCTTTAAACTAGCACACTTCATGGCATCCTGTGGAAATATGGAACACTGCAACCTGCAAAGTATGACATATTTGGCATGTAAAAATGTCAATCATGAAAAATGAAACCCTGTTGCAACAGGAGGCTAACATCGCCCATGAGAAAATCAACAATAAAACGAAGGCTGAGGTTGTAGATTTGTGTCGATATGGCCAAGGCTTCACTCCACTCACCTATTCCCCTCACCCATCATTTTTCCCCATCCTCCCTTGTCATTTTTCCTAAGCCCCTTCCCTAAGTCACTACCAAACCCTCTCCCTATTCCTCCACTATTTGGTTAACCCAAAGTCACCACAAAATCAGCTTATTGTGCAAGCCAAGCTATGGGAGGGGGGTGCATGGTAAAAGAGTCGAAGAGTTAAAGCTTAGGAGAAAATCTGAGTGTTTTCATAGCGTGTGGCGCATACACCAAAGAGCGTGACGCGCACAGAGCCCGCCCACTGTGTAAACATAACACTGGCGCAATGCATACCCGGCGCGCAGTGCACTGGGCAGAGCGCGCAGCGCACAGAAATACAAGGCCCAGAAACTATCCAATCTACCTAAAAACTTTTGAATGCTCACCAAATTTGAAAGGTAGGCCACCTACCTCAGTTCTTGCACCAAAATTGAAAGGGATAGCATGGTTGTAGGGGTAGAAATCAAATGAATTTTTTTTTTGTAAAGCAAACAAAAGGGAAACAAAGAAATCATTGATCCTAGGGTTTATGCTACAGTGACAAAGCTGCCAATATGTTTCAAACCCTACCCCATCAACCCCATACCCAAAATACCCCTAAATCCCTGATAAATCTCTCCCTTTAAACCCCTATTCCTATTTCATCATTCCCCTCCTAATACTCCCTGTTTTATTGTCCCCTTGGCAGCAGATTTTCAGAGCAGCTATCAGCTTCAATGGGATTCAAGGGCAACATAAAATTCAGGGTACAAATAACAGTAATGGCATCTGAAGTTTCATTAGAGTATGAGGAGGAGACCCACAGTGACACAGCTTCGGGAGAAAGGGCCCAAAGGAGACATCACCGGAGTGGCAGAAATCTTAAAGACGAACCAAACACCCTCACCAAGTTGCAGGCATGCCCTCTTGCTATGTCTTGTTTCCAGCACTTAGCATGTTTCAAATTTTTTCAGAGGGTGGAAAATGTCAGAGTGCATCATGAGTTGGCCCGTCTTTTTGCACATCACCTACATGGAGGACAATCTATCTTGGCTGGGGTCACTTTCACATTGACACCCGAGACCATATTAGTGGCAACAGTCATACCAAACATTGGAGAGCAATGGCACAAGAAGTAGAAGGTAGAAAGACATCATTATGAGCCTTACATCAAAGACAGCTGTTTGAGCCACCTCACAAGAGTTTTTCCATTCATATTTCTGAAATATGAGTATGCCTGCTCATGAAATTAATCATGAAATACTTCAGTTGCGAGGGGAGGTTTTCTCGCCTTTATGCATACCACATCAGACTGCTCATGCACTTTACCAGGGTACGGATGATGAGCCTCCCATTTTTCATTTGTGGGAACATAGAGAGGATGAGAAATTTCATGCAGCACAAGACCCCTCGACAGCAGCTCAACAGTGTTTATCACTTTGCCCTTATCCGGATTTTGGTGGACTATCAGTTGGGATTGCAGGGTATTGCTTGGGAGGACTTCATTTCCCGTGACTTCTTCAGCGCTCCACAGGTAGTATCAGAGGCAGAGCATGAGATAGGGGGTCCGTCACATCAGGATGAGCGCCATGAGACTGCTACCATGCCAATATACATCACCTATCAGAAAGGCAGTAGACCTTTGTTTGCAGCAGCAAAGCGAGTGTTATCTCCACCCGAGGTGGAAGGGGCCTTGCTCCCGACATCAGCATCTCAGGAGAAGGGCAGAGGGAAGGAGCCAGTGCATGATGAGGGGCCTTCAAGTGAGCCATCAGGTAAACGAGAGACAAAATTCGTTCTCCTTCAGGATGATGAGACAGATGCAGAACCTACAAATGCAGAGCTTGGAGAGATCATCCAGGAGCAGCAATCAGTGATTGAGAACTTATCCCTGGACTTGGAGAGGGCCAAGTGGAACGTGAAGTATCTGGAGCAGAGGAACAAGCAACTTGAGGATCGGCTAGCTGAGATAGAGTTGCAAATGATCAAGGAAAACTGGCAACACATCATGGCAGCACAAGGCAGACCTATGGAGCAAAGAGATGAGGACCGGGAGTATGTGTTAGAGAAAGTGAACGTTCACTTGGAGTAGCAGTTGGATAAGGCTAACAGGGAAAAAGACATGCTGAGGCGCATGACTCACCACTACATGGCCCGAAACATGAGCTCCAAAGCAAGAATCAGAAGCCTAAAGGCAAAATTGAGCAAAGCAACAAAAGAGGCAAAGGAGGCAAAAGAGCAAGATAGGCTTCGAATCTTGGCTGAGGCTTCCTTGGCCCAGCAAAGCACTTCATAGGGAACATCCAGCCCAAATTTCAAAAAATTTGGGGAAATTTTGGTCACTTGGTAATTTTTTGGGTAAAAAACAGGGATTTCTACCTTGTGCGCCGCGCCACTGGCGCGACGCTAAAATTATAGGGCTCCAATTGAAAAATGGCTTGCAGATTTGGATTCAGCATCGAAAATTACGGCTACTGCTGTCCAGGCAAGAGATTTGGGCAAGATCTGGGTCTCCTAAAGGTCAAAAACCACCCAAAAATGGCCTCTCTGCCACTTTTTTGACACAGAGAAAGCAGTCTTGGGAGAATGGAGATTTGGAGGGGAAAATGAGCGCCAAATTTCAAAATTCTAGTTGGGTTAGAAAGTAGATAGGACAGGATTTCCAACAAGCCCACTTGGGCACATTTTGGACACCTGCAAGTTCCCCAAAACAAGCCCCAAAGTAACACGATGCACAGAAAAAATGGTGCGGCGCACAGAGGAAAAAATTGCCAATTTGCTTCCGTTTCGTGAAATTTCGGGTCGCGACTTATCCAAGTGGGCCCGCTCATCTACACTTCGGTTTTTTGACACCAAAGGTGGAATTTAAAGAGGTTTTTCTCCAGATGGGCTTCTATCCAAGTGGCGAAGGAAGGCAAACGATCACCTAAAACCAAATGTCATGTTTGCAAAGCTACACCTGTAACTGATGGTTGGCTCTCCAGCTTCATTTCGCAATGATTCGAGTAACTCCCCAACCCTTGGGTGTTCTATCTCTTCCTCACACATTCTATATATTGTATGCAAGTTATTTGCAAAGGGTTGGTTGGCTTGTAACTTCTGGGAGACTGTGGGAAAGAAACTCTGTTTCTGCACTCTGTATTTTTGACAGAGAATTAATGAAAGGCAGCAACTCTGTTTCATGAGATTCTTGTGGTTGTGAGTGTAGCAAATGTATTTCTTATGTGTTCATATGTATTTAGTTATGTTTCATAATTCATTTCATGCTCATTTCCAGTGAAATTTTCTGAGTGAGATTAGGTAGAATCCAATTTTTATTGCTCTGCCTGTGGGAAAATTTCATGTTTCAGTGTTATTTCTTCTGTTGAAAAGGATTCATGTCACTATGCCCTTTTCACTTTCTTCAGCAATCTATTCATGCCGTGATACCTCAAACTAAATTGTTACATTTTCCGCCTACCTTGCCTCACGGAATAATCTGTGCCTTCATATTCAATTCTCTGTTCTTTGCTGAGCGCCGGTCCCATAACATCCCAAAAGCTCGGTCATTTCATAAAATTGTTTCTAGAATCCCTTTTCACTTACTAGCCTAAGGTAAAAATTGTATTGTAAGTCATCTTAGACTGTTTTCGATCATTTATTCACTGAGCGTGACTCGGAGAGAGACCTCTCTTGCTCTAGTAGGGCTAGCTACCAGACTGAGCGTGGTTTGTGGTTACCCTAATTTTTGTCTTCCTTCAGCCTGAGGCAGATTTAGGTGCTAACATATCTGACCTGACTTGAATCAAAGGAAAAGAAGTCTTTATACGGTCTGGTGATGTCTAGGTCCAACTTCTCCATTACAGATTTAGGCATTAAGTTATGAGAGGTGCCAAAATCATACATGGCATTATGAAGTATTTTATCATGTATATTCAGACTCACATAGAAAGGAGGGATTCCTCCATCTACTGATTTCCCATTCACTTCAGGGCCAAAAATCAATTCGGGCTGATCATCAAAAACATTTACTGAATCTTCATTAATCGAGATTTTGAGTGACTTGTTAATTTGGCTTCTGTAGACATCATGTTTAGTTAGTTCAGACAGTGGAACAGTTATTTTTAGTTTGCCTACCTCAGCTTCCAAATTAAAAAGCTTTTCAGACTGAGTTCTTGCATTCTAGATAGCTGGATTCTCTTTTTCATCAGTGTTCTCTGTGTTTTTCTTCTTTTCAGGAGTGGGGAATGTTATCTCTGCTATCATTTTTGAATAGTTGAGGGTCAATGAAAGATCGGGCAGTGCTGATTGTCAGGTGTAAAGGGCTCGCAGTAGTCTTTCTCTCTTTTCCTCTATTTTTCCCTACACTTCTATGAACCTTGCTATCCTTGCTTTACTCCGAAAATCAATATAAATTATTGTTCCCTTATAACTCCCACTGCCTCCATTTCTTCTTTCCCCTGTATTCTTTTAATTCTTCTCATATCCACTCATCTCTGTTTCATTCCTTTAAAACCCGTTTAAACCTATCTTTCGTCTAACCCCCCGGGTGCTGGTTTACATGTTATTAAACCCATGCTTTTATTCTCCACCATCCAATCCTCCGCCCGTTGATCTGACAGTATATGCTCTCCCCGCTCTGCCAACCTGCTGACTGTTAACCCGTGGGGGAGGCGGTTTCAGGATGCCACACGGCGTTCTATTGTTGGATCGTGGTAGTCTATATGGAAACCGCCAAGCCCGGGAAGGCGGTGCGAGGAATACCGCCCACCTCCCAAAACCATTCTCCCGCCGCTTAAGCGTCGTGCATCTTCTGTGCACAATCATCGTCTGATCATTCCTGCCCATGATTCGACGGCCTCAATTTCATTCACCCGCGTTTGCTCCCGATAGCTCCTCCCAAAGTGATCGTAGCCGTTGATCTATACAATCCGATGGCTCGCAATGCTCTCCCCGCTCCACTGTCTTCCGATAGCTTCCATATGCCGATCTTCGCCATTGATTTAGCTAATCCGACGACTGAGCTGCATTCTTCTGATCAGTATGTTTCCGCCTTATTGTTTGTTCTATTCCTGACTACTCACTGATGCCAAAGAATGAAGACAACCAGCTATCTATACACTGCACAATTAAAGTTTCAACAACTGCATTAAACAATAGAAAGGCCTAAGGACAAACAGGATGACCTCGAGCAGTGAAGAGCATTTATCAGGCATGGAGTTTAATCCATAATTCATTCCAGCTGCTAGAGAAGGACATCAGACAATCTAAACAAGCCGAATTGTCCATTAAAGCTTTGAGAATTGCAGCAGAGGTCCATATCTAGTTGTAAGTGCGGTTGGTGGTCAATTAAGACACCTCCACGCATAGCCTAGCAGAGTAATTTTGTAAACAAATTCTATATATACCCAAAAAAATGATGTAATAAGGGGAGAAGTGTTAGATGAGTGTTAGTGTGTTGTAAGCTTCAACTTCTGGAGACTGTAACTACTGTGATACCTGTAGCTTCTGGTCTTCATTTCCAACTAATACAAGCTTCTTTTGCTATCATTTGCTCACTTTTCACTTCTTCTATGTTCCAGGCTGTGCCTGTTTTGCATTTATTCATGTGTTGTGAAAGTTTAGTATCAGAGGGGCTGTCATCCCACCTTTGTGTTAGAATTTATCATGTATCATTGAATTTGCTTGCAGGTTTCTGTTGTTTTAATACCAGAGAACTGTCATCCTGTCTGTGTATTAGATAATAGATTTACAGACCTCCTTACTAGTTGCAGCTAGCCATCACATGATCCTGTGTATATGTTGGTGTTGTCAATCTTCTCCATCATCACATTTTGTTTAAACTGTGAGTAATTGGTGGTTAAAAGCCTTGTAGTTTGGGGGTGTTCACCCATGTCTGGGGTTAAGCATAGTAGGAGTGGTTATCTGGCTTGAATATGCAGCATTTATTTCATTCATCTACCATTTATCCAACTTTTTGTTGAGTTTGTAATGTTCCCGAGCATCACTGATATACAACCTAGGTGAGTTTCTTGGGGTGATAACATTAATTGGCGCCATTTCCGAGGAGAGGAGAATTGAAGCTCAGCTTCCCTGGGAGAACGACACAGCTTCAAGCTTTGATGATAGACAAGGTTTGAACACAGTTTATGGTTGTAATCATCTATCTGGCAACTCCACTGGTGGAAAACCAACCTTTGGCGATTCCACATCGAAGTTCTAGCGCAGTTGGTGAGGCATGTTGGCAAAAATCCTTAGAAACCATCAGTTGAATCACTGCTTGATCTTGAGAAGATCGTTCACCAGAAGAAAATAGCGCAGTAAGGAGCACCAGGATCAGTTAAGCCTTAAAATTTCCATGTATCTCTGTTAGTGAATGTCACTTTTAGAGATTCATTCAGCTCCTTCATCATTCATTTCCCTTTCAGACCTCAGTTGTAAGAAGCATCCATACTATCCATCACATTCCTCTGTTTCTATCATTCTTTTCATTGATTCATACACCACTCAGTCTACCAGTATCCTTTTACCTTACTTCAGTCATGGCAAGCCAGCAACCTCTTACAAAGATAGAACGAATAGTTGCTGCTAGGTATGGACCTCTGGTCTTGCCTGTCCCTTTGAATGCCATGCCTGCAGGAGATTATCAAGAATTTATGCCAAAGTTTACTGGTTCAGAAGAAATATCAGCTGAGGAGCATTTAGAGGCATTTTATAGTTATGCTGATAACCTAGATATCAATGAAGAGGATGTCTGGATGAGGGTTTTTGTCCAAAGCCTAGATGGGGAAGCTAGAAAATGGTTTAGAAATTTACCCCCTAGGTCCATTGCAGACATTGATGCTTTGGATGATGTATTTTTAAAGCATTGGGGAAATAATAAAGATCTGCTCTTTTATCATGATGAATTTGGAAACTTGCAGAGAGAAGATGGTAAGCTGATGTTTGATTTTAACATCAGATTCAATCATATGTACAGCAGAATGTCGGAAAAAATAAAGCCCACCCCTACTTCTGCCATGATTACTTATTCTAATGCCTTCGATTCTCAATTCTGCCTGATGTTAAGAGAAAGAAGATGCACTTCTTTGGCTGAGATGCAAGCTGCAGCCTTTGAAGTAGAAGCAAACATTATTGTTGCAGGAAGAGTCAAAGGTGATGATGAAAGCAGAAGGCAGGGAGGTGAATCCTCATCATCCTATGATCCTAAGATCGAGGAATTGGCCAGGATGATTCAACTTTTGGCCTCTGAAGTTTCCAAGTTAGAGGCTGAGAAGAATTTTGAAGAAGTAGGAGATCATTGTTCCATTTCTTTTCCAACTCCAGATCCATGTAGAGGAACACATGAGCATTTGCAGATTTTGCAGATAAATAGAGATGCAAACGAAGATCAAAAGGTGAAGACCCTTTGTCAAAATATAGTCATGGGAAAGGTGCAGCAAGAGGAGGAGGTCCATGTTTTGGAAGGTGATCCTCTCCTGACAAGGGTTGCATATGAGAAAGCACTATCAAGAGGCACTGCTGGTTAGTTTGTTGCAGCTGCAGAACAACAAGCTTATCAGCAGCAGCAGCCAGCAGCAGATCCCTTCCTCTAAGAGCCTGTGCTTAAAGCTAGCACATCTTCTAATGGCTATGTAGATCTGCAAATCAGCCAGCCTGCTTTCATCCCCACTCTAGTAATCAAGAAGGGAGAGGAAAGCTCCCCAATATATTTGCCCCTATGTCTGCTCAAATATTAATCCCTCAATGTTGCCCCTTGAACACTGAGGCAGGAAACAGCTCAATTTTCAAAGTTGAGACTGATCACCTTAGTTTTGATGTTCCAAGACTTGCTCAAGTGGCCTACACACAGAATGAAAGGGCAACTTATTAGAAGACAGAAGAAGAAAACACACAGTCATGGGATTCCTCCTTGGATATGGATTGTTCAAAGCAAAATGAAGGAGCAGAAAATGTCTCTGTGTCCCCTGCACAAGAACATAGTGGTACATCTTTCATATTAGTTGTGCATTCTACAAAAGACACAGACATGTACACAACAGCCATGATTATTCAGCAGGTGTACAAAGGCTCCCATGAAGAACATCCAAGGAGGAAAATACATAGAAGGGAGATGAAGGTTGATCCATTTCTACCTATTAAATTCAAATGTCCTAAACTATTTGAGGTGGAGGATCAAATAAATCTTGTCTTGCTGATCTATGATGAACCGGATGACAAACAATAATGTTGATGGCCCAGCAGATGGGCAGTTTTTGAAGTTTAATTTTTCAGGCTTTGATGATTGTAATCATGTTCATTTACAGTTTTCTGTTGTATGCTTGGTTGACTCCATGCCCAATGGATACTAGGCAAATGTTCTTAAAGCTGGTTTTTGCATGAAGGCATTGGTCTACAGGTTCTTGAGACCTCACAGGGAGGATCTCATCCCCAGAAGGAGCCAATGTTAGCTCTGCTATCATTTTTGAACAGTTGAGGGTCAATGAAAGATCATGCAGTGTTGATTGTCAGGTGTAAAGGGCTCGCAACAGTCTTTCTCTCTTTTCCTCTATTTCTCCCTACACTTCTATGAACCTTGCTATCCTTGCTTTACCCCGAAAATCAATATAAATTCTTCTTCCCTTATAACTCCCATTGCCTCCATTTCTTCTTTCCCCTGTATTCTTTTAATTCTTCTCATATCCCCTCATCTCTGTTTCATTCCTTTAAAACCCGTTTAAACCTATCTTTCGGCTAACCCCCCGGGTGATGGTTTACATGTTTTTAAACCCATGCTTTTATTCTCCATCGTCCAATCCTTCGCCCGTTGATTTGAATGTATACGCTCTCCCCACTCCGCCAACCTGCTCGACTGTTAACCCGCGGGGGCGGCGATTTCGGGCTGCCATGCAATGTTCTATTGTTGGATCACTGTAGTCTATATGGAAACCGCCGAGCCCGGGAAGTCGGTGCGGGGAATACTGCCCACCTCCCAAAACCATTCTCCCGCCGCTTAAGCATCGTGCATCTTCTATGCGCAATCGTCGTCCGATCATTCCCGCCCATGATCCGACGGCCCCAATTTCATTCACCCATGTTTGCTCCCGATAGCTCCTCCCGAAGTGATCGTAGCCGTTGATCTATACGATCCGACGGCTCGCGATGCTCTCCCCGCTCCACTGTCTTCCGATAGCTTCCATATTCCGATCTCCGCCGTTGATTTAGCTAATCTGACGACTAAGCTGCGTTCTTCTGATCAGTATGTTTTTGCCTTACTGTTTGTTCCATTCCCGACTGCTTACTGCTGCCAAAGAATGAAGAAAACCAGCTACCTGTACGCTGCACAATTAAAGTTTCAACAACTGCATTAAACAACAGAAAGGCCAAAGGACAAACAGGATGACCTCGAGCAGTGAAGAACATTTATCAGGCATGGAGTTTAATCCATAATTCATTCCAGCTTCCAGAGAAGGACATCAGACAATCTAAACAGGCCGACTTGTCCATTAAAGCTCTGAGAATTGCAGCAGAGGCCCATATCTAGCTTTAAGTGCGGTTGGTGGTCAATTAAGACACCTCCACGCATAGCCTAGCAGAGTAATTTTGTAAACAAATTCTATATATACCCAGAAAAACGATGTAATAAGGGGATGAGTGTTAGATGAGTGTTAGTGTGTTGTAAGCTTCAACTTCTGGAGACTGTAACTACTGTGAGACCTGTAGCTTCTGGTCTTCATTTCCAACTAATACAAGCTTCTTTTGCTGTCATTTTCTCACTTTTCACTTCTTCTATGTTCCAGGTTGTGCCTGTTTTGCATTTATTCATGTGCTGTGAATGTTTAGCATCAGAGGGGCTGTCATCCCACCTCTGTGTTAGAATTTAGCATGTATCATTGAATTTTCTTGCAGGTTTCTGTTGTTTTAATACCAGAGAGCTATCATCCTGTCTGTGTATTAGATAATAGATTTACAGACCTCCTTACTGGTTGCAGCTGGCCATCACAGGGTCCTGTGTATCTGCTGGTGTAGTCAGTCTTCTCCATCATCACATTTTGTTTAAACTGTGAGTAATTGGTGGTTAAAAGCCTTGTAGTTTGGGGGTGTTCACCCATGTCTAGGGTTAAGCATAGTAGGAGTGGTTATCTAGCTTGAATATGCAGCATTTATTTCATTCATCCACCATTTATCCAACCTTTTGTTGAGTTTGTAATGTTCCCGAGCATCACTGATATATAACCTAGGTGAGTTTCTTGGGGTGATAACAGGGTTATGGGTAGAAGTTGTTTCAAAATCAACTTCTGGAGGTTCTTCCACATTTCCTTTAGAGGGAATAGAAGTGGAAAGTTGCCTATTATTGGGTTGATTATCTGACACATCTTCAATAACTGGGTTAGATGGGTTAGGGTTTGTTCTGGACAGAATATGTACAGGGATATTATTGGCCTTACCTTTGTTAGGCTGCTTGGTGGCTTTCTGTTTATTAGTTTCAGGGACATCTATTCTTCTGCTCCTCAGATTATATTGTTTATGGACTTCATAAATGGCAGTATCATATCCCTCCTTAAAGTAAAATGATTCACCTGATTGAGTTTGGAATTGTTTCAGAACATAGGCTTCTTGATCATCTTGGGTCAAGAAAACTTGTTCTCCATTGTTGAGTCCCATCAAATTGATTTGGGTGTCTTCTGTTGGTTCATCAGAAGTGGAGGCTTCAACATAATTTTCTTGGAAAGGGGGCCTAAGATTTTGATCAGGGCCAGCCTTCCCAGTATTCTAATTTTGGTTCTTCCTGAAATTTGGATTTCTCCCGGTGTTGCTAGGTTTTCCATCCCAAGGGGATTTTCTTTCGATTGTTTCTACTCTATCTCCTAATCTCTCCATACCTTTGATAATAGCATCAAGTTTTTGTTCAAAGGCTGAAGGTTCTTCTTTCAAAGGTATCCTCCTTTCAGCTCTGGCTCTAGCTCTTTTGGATATTAGGTTAGCTTCAACGCTAACAGCTATACTTTGCATTTCTTCTAAGGTTCAAGGAGCTCTTTCCCTTAGTTGGTATGCCATATCTGGATCAAATCCATCAGGGAATTTGATTAATGCCAAATCTGGAGGAGGTCTAAGGTTTTGGGGGATAGCATTGTAAACATTATTAAACCTGGTACAAAAATCTTGTACAGTTTCCTGTGTTCCCCTCTTCAAGGATTCATACTCTGACAAAATATGAAGAGGGTCCTTCTTCTTTTCCCATCTGTTCAAGAATGTCTGATAAAGAGCTTGCAGGTCATTAATAATATTTGCAGGAAGGGCTCTAAACCATGTTCTGACATCTCCAGTTAAACTTTAAATAAATATCCTCATTCTAACATCATCAGCATCAACTTCATATATCTCGAAGTAGTCTGTCATCTTTTTAGTATGTTGTTGTGCTGTATAGGTGCCAGTGCCATAAAAAGGAGTGATTTTTCTTTGATCATCTTGGGGCATAGCCCCTGGGTTGGCAGGTAAGTGTAGGCGAGTGTATCTGTTTGCCACGGCTGGAAGAGTAGGTGTGACAGATGGTTGAACAGGGATAACAATGGGAATATGAGTTGTAGATGGAGGGGTGGAAGGGGTGGCTTGGGGTTGAGATGAACTTGGAGAGGCTGAAGTGATCATAGAAAGGTTTGATGTTCCTACAGAGGTAAGTTCAGATTGAATGGAATTTTTCCAATGCCTGTCAAGATGTGAAGTGACAATCTCAAGTTCTAAATTTTCAATGAATGAAGGATCATGAACCTTGCGGGCTAAGGTAGACTCAGAAAAGGTCACACATTAGGGATCAGATTAGGGTTTTCGAACACAGGGGGTGGATTTGGATCAGGGTTAGCTCTGGTGTAACGAGTCCTTTCTGAAGCCAGGTTTCTTGGTATATTTTTGGGTTTTTTCTCTAAATGGTTTGGGAAAAACAACTTCTTACAGTTTCTTTAAGAAGCTTTAGATATGGGGTGTGAACCTTCTTAAAGACTTAATGCACAGTAAAAGGAACTGATCAAGAATTTGAAACTAGGTGTTCAATCCATAAACTAGACCAGAGATAGACTGAAGCATCATTCATTTACTTCTGCAATTGCAAAGCAAGAGCATTTCAAAGGCTACCTTGCTAACTTAAAGCTCTGTCTGTAGTTTATAAAGTAAACAATAGTAACAAACAAAATGTTCAGGTCCCCAGTGGAGTCGCCACTATGTTATCACTAAGATTTTCCCAGAAGTTGCGAGAAGAGGAAAGTAAATCCGAGGTAACCACAAACCAACTTTTAAGTGCAGATTCTAGCCAATCTGTACTCAGATTGGGCTCTCTCTTTATGATTTAGCTTTGTTTTTGAAAGGTCTTAGGCTAGTTGTGAAGTTTGGGGGTTTTGTTTGAATTTGGGTGGTGAGATTCAATAGTAAAGGGGTAAGACTGAGTAGCTTAATCCATTGGGCTGATGGAATCAAAGAAAATGGCTTAACTGGAATTGGTTTCTTCACAAAGGATGGTTTAACAGAGCAAGGTAGTCAAACAGGGAACAATCAGGGACTAAGAGGTGGAATGGGCTTAAAGGGTTAAAGGGAAACTAAGAATCCTTTAACATACTTTAAATGAGTAGAATATGACTAACCATCAGTAAAGAGCAATTAAGAATTCTTTACTAAATGTTTAAAATGAAAAACTAGGAAACATGAGCAATCAAGAATTCGTTGTTTACACTAGTTCAGAAGAAAACATTAAGAATAATAATGATTGAAAACAGAGTGCAATTAAGCAAATTTCGAGTTATTCTTTTTCATTTATCATTCAGAGGTGAAACATAGATGATATTTTAAACAAGGAAAACTGTAAAACACAAGGTATAGATGAACTTATTGATCCGATGTTTGATTCAAGAATTTTGAGAAAAGTCCTTAGCTTCAATTCTTCATCCAGCAAGCCACAAAGTTGGTCCAAACAGCACTTTATTCCAAAATAGTCAATGTTACAACAATATCTAAGAATCCACACTCAATACTCCAATTGAGGTGGTATTTATACAAAAAATCTTTACAAAAATATCTCATAACAGAGTGAGATATATTCTAGTGATGACTAATTATTTTTATAGAAAAATAGAGACACTTAGTCTCGAAGATAGGAGAAAGGTGAACTGATGATGTGCTGTTCCTATTCTCGTTGAATGTGCTGGAGGCAGGCCCTTTTATTTGGCTTGCTGTCATCCTCTTTAGTAACTCTGTGCTGGCTGCATCGTTTTGACCAATACTTTTCACCTGTTCTGATACACTTTGACCTATTTGACCTCTCTTCATCTTTGTTCATCTTGCTATGGTAAAAGCCCAAAATTTATATTTTACCAAAAGTAAATTTACAAAATTTTCAATATGTCCTCCCACCAATTTTGCTCTGGCAATTTGTGTTTCTGGAGTTTCCTCAGAGTCTCATCAGTTTCTGTATGTCTAAAAAAATTAGGCTGGAGTTGAAACAGATGCTTTACCTCATGCTCAATATAGAATAAGTTCTCCAAGCTGTCATAGAGAACTCGGCCTGTAGGAAGTGCTTTTATTCTTGATGCACTTGTTGATGAACTAGCTTGATTTCCAGCATACTTATTCAATTTATCTACATAATTAATGTGCTTCATTAACCTGTCATTGACCAAAGGACTTGGTAGCCCTTTATTCTACAAAACTATGAACTTCTCCATAAACGAATTGATTTCCACCTACATATCCTGGTATCTTCTTTCTAGATTCTGCATCAAAGTTCTTTTAGTTAGCACCCTTTTGATTTCCAAAATAGTGTCAGTCATGTCTGGGATGCCAAGTGCTTCCAGTTGTTCCCTGTTTCTGTTGTTCAAAAAATGTATTAGCCTGTTGGCCAGTTCAAGCATTTGTCCTAATTCTGCTCTTGTTCTTTGAATTTCTACATGTGCTGCTCTCACTAAATCACTCTGTTCATAAATCACCTCGATAGATGCCCACACATCATTTATAGATTGAATGATGTTGGCCCAAAGGATTTTCTTGATCTCTACCAGGGAGTTATCAAAAGTGAGCTCTTGTTCTAATGCTTTAACTTTATTTTCTAAGGCTTTAATCTCCCTGGTTTTTTCTGCAATACTTATTTTTTAAGCATCATACTTCTTTTCTATATTGGCCAATTGTTCTTTTGCTTGTTTTAATTTAGTAACTTGTAATTTCAGTTCTTCCATAGCCTTGATGAGCTCTTCTATGCTTAAATTAGTGCTGCTACCTGTTGTTGTTGCTGCTATCGATGTACCTGTGATTGCCTCTGCTGTGGCTACTAGGACATTTGGAGCTACTGCTATTCCAAGTGCAGAAGGGACTGCTGTTGATGTACCTGTAGGAATTACTTCAAGAGGCTGGGAGGTCGACACTCCCTGCTTTTCCTTCAGCGCTTTCTCTAATGCCTGCCCTGTATCATTTAATCTTTCATTAAGTTTTAGGAGAAGGTCAATCATATCTTCTTCTGATTTCTGTTGTATGACTTCTACTGTTTGAGGATGTCTTGAAGGAGGCAGTTTTAGCTGTTTCCTTAGGGCAGCAATGTCCTCTTCTTTATTTTTAATCAGAGCCTGTATGCCTTTAGCATCTTTGGGATCATGTCCCAATCCAATAATGATTTCTTCTAATGATTTAATTATGTTATCTTTGGCTAGGGAGGATGCTTTTTCCAAGTGAAGTTGAGCAGCTGTATTATCCAAGGAATTTTGTAGCTGATGGGCCATCATTGCTTTGTCAGTCAATGTGGAATAGACCATTTCCCCAGTCCGTTTATGAAGTTAAATCTGGTCCAAAGGATGAATATCTTTGGCTAGGACCTCCAAATTTGTTATGATGAAATCTGTTGTTGACTGGGGTTGCTGCACCTTTGGCTTAAAATAACTCATTATCATTCTGCCTTCTTTAATATCATAAGCTGACATCAATCTCTACTGGTTTGATGGGGCCATCATCAGATACCGACTATAAATTTGAAGCCTTACTGGATCATTCTTGGCTTTTATCTCTGTAAATGTCTTCTTGATGTCTAATGGCTGTTTTCTTTGTGGCATGGTGGATGATACTTCTGCACTGTGTTGCTTTTCTAGTTCTTGCCTCTATGAGCTAAGAGATGTTTCTCCCATTGGAGAAGTTTGCTGGCTCACTGCCCTTTATTCTCTGTGGCTCTTTGTAGTTTCTTTCATCATTTCCTCTTCTGACAGAGGATTCAATCTTTATCTTTTAGTCCCAGGCTATTCCATGGGTCTGCTGGCAAGAGTAATGGTTTCCCTGTCTCTCTTTTCTGCCTCTTTCCTCATTTAGAGGACTTTGCAGCACTGGAGTTTCTACTGCTTTAGTTTGAGGTGGAGGAGTTGATTCTTGACCCTGCTCTTTGGATTTTTCAGGCTGATCTGTCATTGTGGGCTGTTCTGTGGTCTCTACTTCCTTCCCTTTAGGTGTGCCTGTGGCTGGTATGTTGACTTCCGGTGGAGGCTGTTGAGAAGTTCTAGCAATGGATGTCCCCTTTTCTGGCCCTTGAGATAGCTGGAAAAATACCTGCTCAAAAGAATCCAAGTCAAGGGTTTTCTCAAGATCTCTCATATTATTTTCCATCTTTTCCTATTCACTAATCTCTTGTACTAGGGTCCCTTCTACCCATTGATCCTGATTTGCAAACTGTTCAATTTCTGGGATCTTATGATGTATATAAACTGACAGCCTGTTTCTTACCCTTCTGTCACTTATGAAACTATTTGGGTCATATGGCACCCACCAGAAGCTTTTCTTCAATCTAAGGTGGTCTTGTAAAATCTTTTCAGCTTCTTGCCAGGCATCCCTAGAATTGATGACAAAAGGGCCTAACTGGTTTTTGATTCTCAGCTGAGCCTTTTTCTTTGCATTATAAAAGTGGGTTAAGTCTGCATTTATGATCTGTCTAAAATATTCTAGTGCAAATAATCTCATGGGCACATATTTAGGCAATTTGAAAGGGCAAATTTCACACCCATACATTCTAATTTCTGTGTGATTTTCATATAGGTACCAATCACCTATCTTGTACTGTCTAGAGAGCTGCAGAATCTTCTTCATGTCACCAATGATCCTAGGAGGGGGAACTCCTATCAATAAAGTGGTTGTTGGATGTACAAACTAGTCAATGAACTCATCATAAATGTAAGGGGACTCACTGGTTTTATGGAAGATGGAACTCCCAAAAATCACAGACCTTCGATTTCCTTTTGAGTCCAATTTCCTGATGGGGAAAGGAAAGTTGTCTGGCTGATGATACAACAAAAGATGGTATATAAAAGATGTATATTTGAAGACTCCTTCCCTATCCAAACTTATGAATTGATCATGGATTTTGTTGGCAATGAAAGTGGCATAGTCATATCTGACAGCAAGGGGCTAGCCTGGAGTAAAGTTTGACATTAAAACTAAGGTGATGTCATCAACATATTCACTGGAATTGAATCCCATGATCAGGGATATCATTTCAACAATGAGTCTGCCAGTGTCAGTGAAGAAGGTCTACAGATAAGGAGGTGGACCTTTAGACTGGTACTTTGGCAGCATGAAGGTCTGAGAAATACGGCTTATCTCTGATGTGGGCAATTGAGAAGCTTTTTCAAGTAGATACCCCATGGAAAGTGGGGCAAGCGGCTCAGTGGAGTGGAACTATATCATTTCATTAATGGGCTTAGCAGTTATGGGAAAAAGAACATTCTGGGATGAGGACATAACTGCTCTGTGGACAGGGTCATAGTTGGCACAACAATGATGAATTATTTCTGGGAAAGCATGGACTAAGGGGAGGAAATACATGGGAAGATTAGATTCCCATAGCCCAAAGATATCAGACTTGTTTAGATAGCTTTCTCTGAGTTGGCAGAAGGTCTCAAGACGGTTCCTATCACTAGATAAATCTTTTATTTGAAAATGTTTATATGCAAGAGGCAGATAATCTAAGTCTTTGTGAGGTGCATTTATGGGTGCGACATTCAGGGCTATAGGAGTTTCCATGTTTGGTTCTTGTGTATTCAAACTGGAATTGGGGCTTTCTGGGAAAAAATGGAGTAAACAGCAGGCTTAGGGTCTTTTTATGGTGGTTACAGAATGTTTTTAACTTGAATTTTGGCTTGCGCTGGTAAAATTCTCAGTCAAAAACGGAAATTGCACGGTTGCAGGGCAAAATGGATAAATACCTGGATTAAATAGATAAACTGTGTACTCGTAGGTTCAATGATGGACGACAGAGCTCATTGTTGTGGTTTCTCTGGCTGGGTGGCGGACTAAACGTTTGTACAGTCGACTAAACGTTGGTTTGCATGGAGCACAGGACGCAACGCATCACAACGAAAATGACATTTTATTTCCCTTTTAATGGAAATTGGTTTGGCAAGTATTTTTTGGCATTTATTGGGCGGATGATGTCAGCATGATGGGATGTTTTATCATTATGCAGAGGGTGGTAAGTGGTTTCCCCGCACAACTTTTGGGGTCGAGTGGTTTCAGAAGGAGGGCAAGCGAGCATATGGAGCGTGCGACGCGTGGCAAGGGTACGGGCAGAAAACCGCCAGGCGATCGCGAGTTAAAGCGAGACGAGAAGGGTGGTCACGATATGATTGTTAACCATCGGATGTAAAGTCCGAGATCGGACAGGTGACGGGCTCTGCAGATGGCGGGGTTTTAATGGATGTGGGGCCCGATATAATTAATAGCGTTTTAATCGTATCAGACGTGATTCTATTGGTCAGGGTTATGGTTATTAACTAACTCGGATGGTTAATTAATCTCGTTTATAGCGAGGCGGGGAAGGTTATTTACAAACTTCAAATAAGTTTATTAATCCCTATTTTACATTATGATTATGGTTATAACTAATCAGGGGGCGGGGTATATAGTAATGTGGGGATTTTATTTAATTACATAATACGAGAAAGGGAAAAGCTTATATGGGAATTATATAAGAAATGTTAAAAGTTAATATGAATAAATATAATGAACAAGCACTAAGTTAAAACGTTAAAAATTCACATTTAAACTTAGGCTAAGGATGAAAAAAGGGGTTATATGAGAAGTATTTGCATTTTTCCTAAGTAAATAGGGTTTTACTTAGGCAAAATTTATGAAATGAAATGAAATGATGTATGAATGATTTCTGAGTACTTAGGCTTTTAGATCATTGGGCCGAGGGTCCGGTCCCTCCAGAAGTCAGAGAAATGCTCTGAGCCCCTTTAGGGGAAAATGTGAATGGAAGTTAGTTATTTATCCTTGCCTTACTTGAATTGCATCAAGTGTAATGTATGCCTTGCAATGGTGAGAAAAGTAAAGATCAACACATTTAGAAGCATTTTCGTCACAAGTTTCATTCTGCAACATCATCTACCTACCCTACCTACTTTATCCTGACATTTTTTCTTCTTTATTAGTGTGCACTTAGACTGAAAAACCATTATCACACTTTTTCTTTTACATATGGAAGTCTATCTAAATCTAACCTTATTACATCCAAGGGCTCAGAATAAACTATTGAGCTCCTTTTATTTATTCTACCTATCTACTTATCTGCCAAGATTAAACTGTTTGGTCAGATTTTATTTCTCTATCTTTGCAGCATTAAATTGAAAAATGAATGAGCCAAGTTTGAACAGTTTGACTCTTCATCAATTGTGGCATAATATTAACAAGTTGCACACAATTACTTATTACAGAAAATGAAATAGTAGTGGCATTTAGACTTGCACACTTTCCTGGTCTATTTTTGTTTGAGGTTCATTTCTTCTCATTTTTTTTCGACCATTTTATTCTTTTTACCCTTTGATTTTTCTTTTAATACCCTCTTTACATTTTTTAAATTTTTTGATTTTTTGACAATATGGAAAACCTTTGCAACAAGAAAAGGTATGACCATATTACAGAGCTCATCAAGTCAATCATGAAATATGACACCTATTGGTATAGGAGCATAACACCTTAGACCATTAAATGCCACAAATCATAGTGAGATGTGCTTGAGTGTGGGTTAAATAATTTCATTGTGGGAGAACTAATATGCATTTACAATGTATATCAAAAGAAGAAAGGTGCATTGTAGAATGCATGTGGGGTCATAAGAGGGGCATCATGTCACTATACTAGGGATATAAAAATAAAAGGGTATAAAAAATGTGAATAAAAAAATGGACACATACAATATTTAGTGAAAATAAGGGTTTTATAAATTGGGAAGTTGTATTGGATTTATATTGACAGGGGTTAAATAATGTGATTTTTAGAGGTATTTTCCAATATGTAGTCAAATTAAAGGTATTGTTTAGTATGCCACGAACACACGTGCTATGTCAGAGGTTTAGTGAGTGAAGCCCCCGCGGTTATTCGAAAGAGTTTCCACAACGATGACAAGCGAGTTGCCACAACGGTGACCAATGAATTGTTGCTACAACACTTATCTGGGTCGCCATTACAACAACTCAATGGTCACCGTTGCAAAGCATTAGTGTTAGTATTGGTTATTAGAGGTCAAGGCTAATTGCGGCAACTCGCTTGTCACTTGTCATTGATTTTCTTTTCTTTTCTTAGAGAGATCAATTAGATAGATGGTAGTGAATGATATGAAACTTGTTTTAAAGAAATGAAATAATATTAAAATATATATATATATATATATATATATATATATATATATAGATATAGATATATATATATATATGACAATGAATTATCTGCAACTTATTTTAAAGGAATGAAATAAAATAATAGTGACCCTAGGTTGGTACTCATGTTGCAGCAAACCAAATCCGTGAAGCTCTCTTGATACACAACGATAAAGTAAAAGATAAAGTAAATTGACATATAAAAACGAATGACTCTACAACTTATTTTAAAAGAATGAAATAACATAATATTTTGTGATTTAAGTTAATACTCATGTTGCAGAAAACAAGTTCGAGAAGCTCTTTCGATGCACAACTACAAAGTAAAGGATAAAAGTAAATTAACATATGAGAATGAATTATTTTCAACTTGGTTTAAAAGAGTAAAATGAAGTTAATAGTGTGTGATCCTAAGTTGGTAAAATTGTTCGCACCAAACCAAGTCCAAAAAGATTTTTTGATGTACAACTACAAAGTAAAAGATAAAGTAAATTAACTTATCATGAAGGCATTTTAAGATGTTTTTTAATACATAAAGTAAATTAACTTATCAAAGCATTTGAAGATGTTTTTTAATATTTTCATGGTTGAGTAACAGTGAGTTGCCACCATTGTAACAGTGAGTTATCACAACTATAACAGGGACTTGTTGCCACTGTAACAATGAGTTGTCATCATTGTAATATTGAGTTATCGCCACTGCAACAATGAGTTGCTGCAACCTCGTTTTAACAATATAATTATATTTCATTTAATTGTTTTCCTTTTGTAGATGGTGCAAAAGTGGAAACTAATCATCCAGGTTTGGTGCCATCCAAATCCAAGCCAAGCACAAAGTATATTTGTGCTTCATAATGAAGCACTAAGACAAGTGTATCAAAATAGTAGAGAAATACCCCGGACAACCACAAACAATGAAGCATATTATCTTTCCTTCATTGATGGGCTAAGAGCAACAAGGAATTATTGTGCAAGTGACATTATCACTTACATCAATTCAGAGTTGATAACCAATCAAATGATTGGAATTTACCAATTCATAAAAAAAAATTGAAACCCCACCATAAATAAGCCAAAAACATTGTTGCACAATTTCAAAGTTTTAACATAACTTACCAATCATATGTCCAAAGGGTTGCTAATGATATACTCATTGAAGCAACATCCAATGGACATAGATGTGCAATATATGTAGAGGAGCCAAAATGTGCTCCACCAATTGTCATTGACAGGCATCGATATATGTGGCATGTCAATGGATGGATTATTCTTGTGATTGTTATTATGGTGGGAGTCCTATTATGGTGTTCATATTTCTTGTGATAGATTGTAGCATGATAAATAACCACTATGTCCATCATTTTTTATGTATATATATGAGATCTATTTTTTATAGATGGGCTTGCTTTATTTTTTGGTACTTTTTTAATATCTCATTATGTGTATGTAAAAAGAATATTTTTCAGTCATGCTATTAATGGAACTACATTTTCATTGCAATTCAGATGTCTCATTTTGATTAGAGTTCAATTGTGTCTAACAATTCATTTCAGTTTAGTTGTGTCATTTTCATTAAAGTTCAATTTTGTCTATCACTATTTCCTTTTACAAATGTTATTTTATTACTTAAGAACACTTTAAACAGACCCCAAAAATGAATAGAAAAATAAATATTTTTATTATCAAATAGAGGACTCCAAATTATGTTACAAAAAGAGACCTTAGAATGCCTTCAATACCTCTTCACATTTCCAAATTCTAGTAACATTCATTCATTCATTATCCATGAGTACTACATTCAATATTTAGACAAGTCTCTAATAAAAGTCTAATGAGATCGAATTCTTAAAGAAGTCCCTTCAATAACAAATTATGTCATATACCCTTGGTTACAAGCCAACCAAGATAGCTTATATATCAATCATGATTTTCCCTTTATACATGGTTAAATGCAAAATGCAATTGTGATATCTTGCATTTTTCCAATCCATAGATCCAACCTCAAGGGACATAATTGTATAAATATCCAAACAAACAATTCAATTGCTGTGAATTTCTCCATTATCAACAACTACAACCACAAGATTAGGTGATTTCAATAGAAGCACAATCTAACATATATAACAACAACAACAACTAAGCCTCCAAACAGTGAAAATAATATGAACAACATGCAAATCAATGAATCTAACTTGATAAACATGCAAAATCATAATATGCTTTCAAGGATAACTAATAAACTGTAACCAATACATTTTAAGGCAAGTAATTTGAGTCAGTGTAATGTTGCATGGAACCTAAGAGTTGCACGTAATCAAACTTTAAACTATTATAATGGCAAATATCCCTTTACCACGTCAACAATGAACAATTGGTGCCCATTAGAGGAAATTTCAGCCTAAAAGTGCCCATGAATTTTTCATGTATTTTCTATGTCATAATATGTAAACCAATCAAAATCTTTGAAATTTAAAAAGAGGTACGTGTAAATATTTTGGAGGGAAAAGAAGAAAAACCACGTTTTTAATTGTAATTTTGGCATATCTCCTTATAGGTTTACTCAAATTTCAAGTGTATACACTTGTTGGATGTGGAATTAAATTATGCATCCAACGAGTACCCATTATGCATACTATTGAGAAGACACACATTGATAAAAATTGCAGATACATTAAAATAACGTGTTTAACACAATTTTTTAATGTATCTGTGATTTTTGTCAATGTGGGTCTTCTAAAAAATATGCATAATGGGTACTCATTGGATGGACAATTTTTATTCTGCATCCAACGAATGCCTACACTTGAAATTTGAGTAAACCTATAAGGAGATAATCTAAAAATAAAATTAAAAATAGTAGTTTTCTTCTTTTTTCCTCCAAAATTTATAAATTATTTTATTATTTTAACTATTATTTTATTGTTTTTCCTCAGGAGGCCATTTTAGGCTGAAATTTCATCTAATGAAATGGCAGGCAACTGTTGTGACAACACTTGATTATGTACAACTGTAACAGAGCCCCTGACAATGGCAACAACGAACAGTCATTGGCAAATGGGGTTGTAACTGTTGCAACAACAACTAGCTGGGTACTACTGCCGCAATAGACGGTGCCTACTGGACTCATTACCTCTTACATTATGTCACTCTCCCACATTCAAATATTTCAGAGAACTAACACAACCATAGCCACTCCAAACTCTGAATAAAAATTGGAGGCTCAAGAGTTCATAGAGAAGGTAGCGAAGAATCGCTAGACGAATTTCCACGCGTTAAACCATTTTTTGAACAGACTGACTGGATAGAGTATATTTGCAAGTTTCTGGGGTATGACGACAACATAGCTCTAGAATTTTCCATGCATTACAGGGAGGGTAGAACTGAGGTGGCAGGGACAGTGGTGCATGCGATAGAAGAATAAATTGCAGAAGTCACAGAGTTACCCCAGATGGGAGAAAAGTAGTTTGCACCCTGAAAACCACAACCTGATGTTGTGTGGAAATTCCTTGAAGCAGATGAACAACTGGAGAAGGTAAGCACAAGATTTGACAAGAGGGCATTACCACAACCCTAGAAATATCTTGCATTCCTTATCCAGAGATTTTTCACATGCAAAGGAAGGTATGTCGTTATTTATTACCAGCACAAACAATTGTTAGACCACTTGCATCATCGAAGGTTGGTTAACATGCCTTTCTTTCTTTCAAAAGCCCTAGATCATATGGCCTAATCTGTGTACAAATCAAATCAGCCATTCGAAATCCTATCCCACCATTGCCTCATTAAAATTTTGGTGGATGTTGTGTTGATAAGGGAAGGGAGAACTCGGGATGAAGTAGTTGGAAGGCCATTGCATGTTCAAGTTGCTACCCTGCCATAGGATGCCCTGGTAGTTGCAACTCCACCCCGTGACCTCCCAACTGAAACTCTGACCCATGACCCCCTAGCTGCAACTCCTTTGCCCCATGATCTCCCAGTTACAACTTTGCCCCATGACCCCCCAATTGCAACTCCTCCACCCATGACCTCCCAGCTATAACTCCACCCCATGACCCCCCAGTGACAACTCTGCCCCATGACTGCCTAGCTACAGAAATTCCCACTGATCTAAGAGGATCCTTGAAATGCTGAAAATTTTATAATCTCAAATGCTCATGAAACCAATGCCAAGTCGAAAAGCTCGTCGCACTGATTCTAGTGGTATATTTGGTTTGCAAAATGGCCTCCGTATGAGGGAGAAAATGCGTTCTAAAGTTTTTCTCCAATAGGGAAAAAAGGGGCCAGAGCAGGCCAAGTGGCAGTCTCAGAACAAGACACGCGGCGGTCAAAGTACCCAGCACTCAAAGTCAAACTCAGCAGAAAGTTCAAACTAGCATGGTTGAGGATTGAACTTGCGACCTCTGAACCATCATCATAAAAATTTACCAACGAGTCATGTTTTTTGTTTATTAACCCATGGCGAAAAGGTTGTATTTAAAGAAATTTTTATGTGCACGTGGGGGAAGGGTTGGCAGAGCTGCCATATCCAGTGGTCTACCAAACCCATGGATCATGTAGCACTATTACCAAACGTCATTCTAAACTCGGCGCATATATCAATGTTTGTTCACATATACATTAAGGTTATAACTATATGTTATAATTGGTGCAGGCGATAGTCATAAATCCGCAGTCAAACCACATCACCATAAGATTGTTAACCAACTCCAGTGTTCGTTATAACATATGCCACGAGAAATTTATGTTGGTCCAATGTATAAAATTTGGGTATTAAATATATATTATGTGACTCATGGAGATTAATATGCATATATCCGCCATCCTATGGTTTAAAACCATATACTATGTATTAACCATATGGTTGCGCTTAACCCATTCGATGTATTCGAAGTTCTATATTAATATGTTTGGTTATAACATAATTCTATGTTTGCAAAGCCGATCCCAGGAGGCCCGCGGGTTTGACCCCGAGACCTGCCCATGGATCTATAAAAGGTATTTCCACTACACCGAAGCCAGGGGAGTTAGAAGAAGCAACATTCGAATTTGTATTATTTGTGCCTGTAAATGTCTTTTGAGGCATATCTCAGCCAATATTGGGCCTTTTTGAAATCTGTAAGTTGTGTTGGAGAGATGAGGCTGAGGCCTATCAGTTGACAGTAGCCATTGATGCATGTGTGCGCATTCCATGATGGTGAATTTTAATGTAAAGAGACTTTTTGAGCATTTTCAATAAAACGGATGCCAATTAGAAGCAGACTTAGAGATGTAGTCCAGGAGGGACGAACTTCATCATCAAATATTTTGTGTTTGCTTCTTTTTCTATGTTATTCATTCTTAATTTCATATTTCAAGTTTATGTTTAAGGCACATAAAAATCAATTTTTTCTCATTCATTCACATAAAATAAACCTTAGTTAATATCTGGTGAAATTGTGCAAATAGTCAATTCTGTTGTTTTTGGATAATATTTTAGTATCAGAGCCAGGTTGATCATGTATAAGCAAGATATTTTCCAATGTGAATGTTGACTAGACACAGGTTGCAATGTGGAGAAGGGAAACTTGAGAAGATAAATCCATAGATTGGAAAGAGGAAAGTCTTTCAAAAGTTGCATATGGGAGGGCCAAATGAAGGATAAGCTCCTTAAAAAAAGGTCGTTGGAGAGGAGCAATATCAACAAATGTTCCTTAATATGCAAAGGATTATTGCAGAGCTTTATGAAGATAAGAAAACTAGAAATGCAACTTCATCTTCTAAAGTCATGAAAGATAAAAAGGGTAAGGAAAAAGTTGATGGTAATGAACCTCCTCCTCCTTCCTTGTCTTCTTCTTATTTATTCTCTTATCATTCATGTTCAGATTCAGACTCATAGAAGAAGCAAAATAAATCTCATTTTTTGAAGCTTGATGTTAAGTTTGAGTTGCCAATATATGATGGTGAAATAAATCCTGAAAAGTTAAATAACTGGATAAAGCAACTTGAGGTGCATTGAAGAATTCAAAATGGTTTTGATGATTCTACAAAAATTTAGTTAGCTACACTTAGAATGGGGGGGGACAACTTTGATTTGGTTGGAAATTAAAACTCAATTGGATTTGAAGAAAAAAGGAAAAATTATCTCTTGTTGGCCGGATAAATCGATCTTGCGGATTGACAAGGTAAATCATTGAGAATGAAGGTGGGAGCTCCGGGAACCCTAGTC
Organism: Pinus tabuliformis; assembly: GCA_031772625.1. NCBI lineage: Eukaryota > Viridiplantae > Streptophyta > Pinopsida > Pinales > Pinaceae > Pinus > Pinus tabuliformis. Next base: position 1,655,835,716 of record CM062816.1, read on the forward strand.
ATGGTGAAACCCTAGGTCAACAGGCAACCTGAATCGGTGTTTTTTACCAGCGGCAATGGAGATGGTTTATGCTGGAGGTATACCACGCGGGTCTGACCGCGGTTTATGCTTTCAATATTGGTTTTGGACCTCGTAAACAGTTGGATTGTCGGTTGCTATCTTTTGTTTGTGGCACACCGTCCATCGGTTTTGCAACTCCATTTTCTCAGCTGTCTACCTTCCCCTGGTTATAGGTGGTCAGTTTTATACTGTCGGTTACAATGGTCGAAGAAGACCTCGTGGACTACGAGGAGGACCCCATGCCAAAACAGGAGATTTGGGCTCATCAAGCTGGCCCGGACATGGGCCCCTGGCAGAATAAAATGCTTCAAATGACAGTTGCACTTCTGTCGCCGCAACACCCGCCCTCCACCGATAAACAACACCCTCCTTCTGTCAATGTTGATGACATACCTAGTTTGGAATGCCCTCCCCTCTCTCCGGCCACTCTGAATCTGCTCGGAACTAGTCTTCAGGCATCGCCCACATTTGACTCTCCCTTGACTCATCCTCCACAACATTCTTTGCCACTAAATCCTCCTTCCTGCTGCTTGGCTTCGGCTGGACCTTCAAACCTCCCGCACCCTGCTCAGTCCTTCGTACATCCGGGCTCGTGTAGCTACAACCCTCACTCCCCGATAAGATCTGGCTGCTTCAGTTCTCCCATTCCAAACCCTAGACCTGCAATATCTGCCCAGCAAGGCTCCTCGGAAGCATGTAGAAGTTTACTCAGAGAACATCCGACGGGCCGTCGCACGGACAAGCCCAAAAAGGGCCGGTGCCTCAGAGCGGTGGACACTGACATAAATTTGACCTTTGGAGAAGACGTTCCTATGGCAGACGCTATGGACACGGTGAGGAAAGTTCTTGTTGGACGTGTACGAGGCAGGAACTATTCAGTGGAGCATCTGCGTCAATGGACCATGGAGATTTGGGGTTCTCTATTGAAAGAACTTCCTGTGATTAGGGTTTTGGCCAGAGGTTGGTTTGCCCTCCGCTTTCATAGGGAGGAGTATACGGACTGGATATTATCACGCTACTCGCATATTGAGCTTGCTCCTGTACTGCTGAAGAGATGGGATCCAATCTTCGATCCGGAGCGTGAACAGTTGGGAGTAGGGCCTATTTAGGTCAAACTTCCTGGTTTGCTCATGTAATTTTGGACTCCACAGGTTTTCAAACGTATTGGAGACGCACTAGGGACTTACCTTGAACACGATCAATCCTATGAAAAGACCAGCATTATGACTATGACAAGGATTTTGGTACACCTAGACACCAGGGAGGGGCTTGAAGAAAAAATCACTCTACACAGGAGATACTTCTCGCGCAAACAACTCCTGGACTATGAAGGAGTCCCATTTTGATGTAGGAGGTGCCAAAAAGTGGGTCACCTATACAAGGACTGTCCACTACTTTCATCGGTGACTTTAGAGACCTCTTGGGAGACCAAACACCATATCTCAGAAGAGCAAAATAAATGAGATCAATAACAAGGACAGGCACCACCTGAGGCTGCGGTGGGCGCTACACAAAAGGCAAAAAATCGGTGAAGGGCTCCGACCTCTCCTCCGCGGACTTGCTCCAAATCTGCTGCGGAAGCGCCTCCTCTTCCGGGTAATGGATCTATCCCCATAACCTCTATACTTTTTTCAGATGTTATGTTTTCTACTCTGCATTCACCTTTGAATCCCCCTTCCACTGCTCTTTGTTCTATCCCTACCATCCCTTGCTCCATTTTTCCTCCTCCCCCCACTTTCTCTACTACACCTACCTCCCACAGGGATTTTTCCACTCCTCCCTCTCATACATCCTCCCCATCTGGGATGGGATCCCATCCCTACAACCTCAAATCCAGATCTCGACATTTATCTCCACATTTTGGTTTGGGCCACTCCCCCAGAAGGACCAAAAAAAATAAACCTACCAGAGGGCGCCCATCCAGGATCAAAACAGCCATCAAGACGGTAGTGGCTGATGTAGTGAGGGGTCGTCAATACACCATTGAAAGGGCACTTAGAGCAATGGAGCCCTCCATCCCTATGATTTGGCTCTCCTACAACTGCAGGGGATTAGCCAACCTTAAAAAGAGATTGGCTCTAAAACGTCTTTTACATAGTTCCAATTGTGACATCCTCTTCCTACAGGAAACCCTTGGCTCATCTGACATCATTACCAGAACCCTCCACTCTATCCTTCCGGGATGGGTTTTTCAGGGTTTGGATGCTATTGGCAGATCCGAAGGTCTTGCTATAGGAATAAACCCTAAATCTGTTAAGCATATTTCCTCCTGGGGTGGTTTGGGCTTCATTGGTATGGATATTTTTGTGAGTGAGCTCGGGTTCCAGTTAAAAGTGATAAACATATATGCCCCTAATCATAACAGAATGGAGTTTTGGCACAATTTGTTGGATCACAATCTTGTCTCAAGCACCACCATTATTGGGGGTGACTTAAATTTTTCATTGGGTATGGAGGAATCTTGGGGACATCACTCACAGATCGACCCTATATCGGACCAGATGAGCACTCTACTGGATACCTTTAAACTTGTTGATGTTCCAATGAACAAGAAATTGCCCACATGGCATAACAGGAGGACGGGTGAGGCTGCCCTGGGTCGGAGATTGGACCATTTTTTGATTCATGAAGATCTTCTTTGTACCCTACCCTTATACAGACAATGGGTTGGTACTGGAGGATCTTCTGACCACCTCCCCATATATCTTCAAATCTCTGGTCCCTCAAAAAAGCCACGGGCCCCCTTCAAATTCTTTACCGAATACCTAAAAGACCCAGATTTCATCAATCTAGTAACTGAATTCTGGAGAACTCAACCCTCTCTTTAGGAGCAGAGAATGGCAACTGATTTCTGTGTTTGACTTAAAAAACTCAGGACTATGACAGAGGAATGGTCAAGGCAGAAGAAATTGAGAGATGAACAGAACCTAAAGGACATTGAATTACAGATAGCCCAGCTCACGGATGAAAAGGGGTTTGGATACTTAACGGATGACACTAAAATCCAACTGATAAGTCTGGAAAACCAAAAGGCAAATATTCTACTAGAAAAGGAAGAACAATGGAGGCTTAAAAGTAGGGCTATTTAGCTACAAGCGGGAGATGGAAATACCAAGTTTTTCCACAATTTTGCTAATGGTAGGAAGGCCTCTAACACCATTTGGCAGTTGCCTTGTGATCTAGACGGATGGGCCTCTACTCACCCACAATTAGCCAGGTTGGGGAATACCCATTTCAAAAGTCAATTTACTACGCCGGCAGCCATCACCCTCCCGGACATCATTAACCTGGCTGGCCACTTCCCTAGGTTTGTGGAACCGGATGATGTGGAGGATCTGATACAACCTGTCACCATGGAGGAATTGGAAGGAACACTTAAATGGTTCAAGAAGGACAAGAGTCCTGGTCCGGATGGCTGGCCGGTTGAATTCTACACGGCTTTTCTGGAGCTTCTGGGACAGGACCTGCTGGCGGTCATTGAAGAAAGTAGAATTACAGGACACATCCACCCGCCCATCAACTTCACCTATTTGGCTTTGATCCCTAAGACAGATTCACCAGCCTCTTTTAACGATTTCCGCCCCATATCCCTTTGCAACTGTCTGTATAAAATTATTTCCAAAATCATAGCCAACCGCATCAAGCCCATTTTATCTAACCATATCTCTCAGGAGCAATTTGCTTTCCTCCACCATAGACATATTCAGGATGCTATTGGCTCAGCCCAGGAAGCCCTTCACTCCATTAAGCACAAAAAACTCAAGGGACTTACTCTCAAAATTGATCTATCAAAGGCTTTTGACAAAGTGAATTGGCTATACATCAAGATGATTATCACTCACTTGGGTTTTCCCCCAGCTCTCATCAACTGGATCATGGGTTGCATCTCCTCTGTATCGTTTGCCATTCTCATCAATGGGTCTGCAACTACATCCTTTAATATAGATAGAGGGATAAGGCAGGGATTCCCTTTATCACCACTACTTTTCCTATTAGTTATGGAAGGATTGAGCCGGCTAATTGATTCAGAAAAAAGAAGAGGGGGCCTCAGAGGGCTAAAAATTATGGACCACTACTATCTGACACATCTACTATTTGTAGATGACATATTGATTTTCTTGAATGGTAGTGTTCTGGACACCACTTCAATGTATGAGATTCTAAACCTTTTCTGCAGAGCAACGGGAATGGAAATTAACAGAGATAAATCCACCATCTCTCTATCTGATTGTACACAACAGGAATCACAGCTATCCATACAAAAATTTCCATTTCAAGCTACTGAGCTGATGGAGGGGTTCAAATACCTGGGCTTCAGGCTAAAATCAGATGGGTACAAAATCGCCAATTGGACCTGGCTCATCACAAAAGTGGAGAAGAGAATAAACTGCTGGTGTCACAGATTCCTCTCTAGGGCAGGCAGACTAATCCTCATCAAATCAATCCTTGAAGCCACCCCGGTTTACTGGATGTCACTGGCCTAGATTCCTAGAGGGGTCCTTCACAGAATTCAACAAATTTGTTGCAACTTTCATTGGAATGGAAGAAAGGAGGGAAAACCTTTTGCTTGGGTCAAATGGAACAAAATTACTACTCCAAATAAGTGGGGAGGTTGGGGCCTTAAACTACTTCCTGCCTTTGCACAATCCTTGGCTGCAAAACAAAGTTGGTTACTACTAAAGAAAAAAAATCTTTGGACTGAGGTTATACTACATAAATATATCTAGCCATCTACTATTATAGACTGGATTAGAAGTCCAACATGGAACAGAAAAGGTATTTCGGTGATTCGGAGGGCCATACTAAATTCACTCCCCATTATCAAGGATGGACTGTTATGGAAAATTGGAAATGGAAACTCAATCGGCATTGGAATTGATCCATGGACTGGAAGTGGAAATTGCCATCAGCTACCAATAGGGCTGATAAATCACTTAAACAACAAGGACATTAAGTATATTGGGCAGATAGGTGATCAATAGAATACTACTTTTCATTCACAAGCATGGATGACTGAGCAGAACTGGAACATACCAAATGAATGGAGCAGAACATGGAAAAACTATATCCAGGCACTCACAGAAACACATGTTAGATTAAAGAATGAAGAGGATGAACTCATATGGGCACACTCAAAATCTGGACAATACTCCTCAAAGCAGGGCTATGATACCATCATTGCAGATAAAAAATCGGAGGCCTTAAGGAGCTGGTGGGTATCAATATGGAAATTAAAAGCTCCATTGCGCACCAGACTGTTGATGTGGAATATTTTAGAGAATAAGATCCCCACTGGTACCTATTTAAAAAAGAGGGCATTTTTGGGACCTACCTGGTGTGTCCTATGCCTACAAGAGGAGGAAACGACCCAACATCTTTTTCTCTCATGTCCGACCACCAGGAACATTTGGACTCAAGTCCTACAAACTCTAAATCTGAATATGAGTTGGCAGGGCACAGATATTATAACAGCTTGGGACAGCTGGTGGGGTACTACTACTGTGGAAAATACAAGAAACCTTCCCCTCTTGGTCTCATGGCACATATGGCTCAAGCGAAACATCAAAATATTTGAAGACAAGCCAGTGAACTGGAACCTGCTCCCTCCGAAAATCTGCGCTGCTTTTGAAGAGCTACCAAATGATGAGTGCCAAAAGAGACCTAGGAATATTTGACAGGAACAAATAAACACTACAATACCTTGGGCCTTTTTTGATGGTGCAGCCCAGCAACATGGCTATGGGGGAGGCATATGTTTTTACCTATCAGAATTACACTTTTTCCAGATTAGTATGGGATTGGAACCGGCCACAAATAATCATGCTGAACTGATATCTCTATGCCACCTGATATACTTTGCCATCTTGAAACAACACAGTTGTTTGTAATGCTTACTCTTTGAGATCTATTACGGAAGAAATTGTTTTTTTCAAAACATTCTTTGATCAGATATCTGTTTCTCATATCTACAGGGAAAGAAATGAAACTGCAGATCGGCTATCGAAAGAAGCGACGCATCGCCCTCTAGGAGAGTGGATGATCGCTGAACATACACCTACAGTAATCTATCACTACTTCCATAGGCCATACATAGATGGGAGACTACAGAGGGGCAACAGTCCCTAATTATCAACATCTTGATTTTGAATTTTTGAAATTTTGATGCAGTTTTTAATTAGTATTTATGAGTAAATGATTGTAAATATGGACAGCATATACACACCCGCGCGGGTGGATTTTTTGAACTGTTTTATTGAGGTCTTGAACCAGCACAGTATGCCCTTTGGGTCTCATTGTAAATATTTGTTTATAACAGTGGATAGATAGCCACGTTACAGCGTATGCCTTCTGTCATCTACACCATGTAATTTCATCAATGAAATTATGAATTTTCTTTATGGAAAAAAAAAAAAAAAAAAATTAAATTAAAAAAAAAAAAAAAAAAAATATATATATATATATATATATATAATAAATAAAAATAAAAAATAAAAATAATAAGAATAAGAATAATAAAATAAATAAATAAATTTCAATCTTGCGGACAAGACCGATCTCCCTAGTATCAGAAGATAGTCTAGCAACAAACAAACAAACAAATCTATCTTTCTCTAGACATATGTGATTTACAAATAAATATTGTAAAGGTGTTAAGACCCTACCTTCGATCCAATGCTTGTTCATAGTAGCCATCCTTCAATCGTTCGAAGGAGTTACCTTTGAGAACCTGCAATCACAAACAAGCAAACATTAAATAGCACCTGCATAGCAAAGATCATAAATCATGTCTATTATGGTGATCAAGGAATCCATAAAATAAACCATGAATCAACAACTTATTGAGAAAAACAAACTTATTTGTATTAACTTTGAAGTAGAAGAACCTTACAACCTTTGCAACCTTGATGTTGAACAAGCTCTTCCTAGGGTCCGAAATAGGAATTTCCTTTACTTTGACAAGCCTTGCACTCTTCCAAATGAGATCATAGAGGTATGTAATCTCTCCTCATAAAAACTCAACTAATAAAAGTAAGTTCCAACAGCGTTTCACCTCACAAATATTCAACTTCTAACCTCCCAATTAACCAGCCCAATGCTTCTTTTTATAGTGCAGGGGAGGAGGTTACAAGTCCACCTATGAAGGGATAGAATCTTCCTTCAAAGGGATAAGCTCCTCACATCAAGGGGTTAGCTCCTTAAGGTATGGGATGCATGAACTTTAAGAGAGTGAACTTGCCACCTCAAGATTCCTTCCAGAAGCTTCTAGAAATGACTGAAAGTGAATTTTTTAGAATATACTCACGTCTTTTAACTTTTACAGGGGTTTGCACCTTTAACACAGAGACAGAGCGGTCAGGTACGCAGGAGACATGACCATTAGGTGTGGGACCGCAGGTAAGACAGAGAAAGTGTGGAACCAGAGTTTTAAAGACTTTGATGGCTTTTCTCTTACTTTCAAGGCTTGATATGAGGAACTGATGCTTCAGACTTGCAAAGGGGGAAAGTATGAGTGGTAATGAACTCACACAGATAGCAGAATGTCAAGGTGATAATTTTAGTGCAACAAATTACTCCCTAAAGTGCGAAGTCTGTAATAGATGAAGATAGAATCTGTCATTTATGAAGAGTGAAGTACTTTATCATTTTAAGGATCATCCTGTGGACACCCTAGTTAGAACCTGTAAAAACATTCAATGAAAAATATATATATGTAGACATATCGTTGCTAAGGTAGGCATTCCCATACTCAGATCAAAACTGACTAGAAAACTGACTAAACTGTTATGATACAGGAATGATTTTGTAATACATCAAGAGTATAGACATGTGTAGATACAGTATGGATGTAGCCATCTGTTTATGAATAGTCCATTGTATAATGAATAACAAAATTCCTCGTAGCCTGGATGGTAGAAACTAGATCCAGGGTCTTGATTTCTGCTTCCCGAACTAGTACGATTCTATCCATGTGAATGAATGTGTCGAAGTCGAACATGGTAGAAACCACTTGATTACCAGTCAATGATGTGAACTGTTAACAAGTGTGAGAGAAACCACTAGTGATGTTAGTGGCTCTCAAAGTGCTCAGTACAATCCATGAAATGTGAATAAATGAGCTGAAGTCGAACATGTCATAGAATCATTCGATCGAAGGTCAATGATGCAACCTATCGTCGAAGGCAAGAAAACTGCCATTAGGGCATGCAGTTATCAAGGTACTGACGATTTCTAGATCATCTTCCTAGATAATGAGCTGAAGTCAATAGAAAGAAATCCATCGTAGGCAAGCCCACAACACAAAATCATAGATCAAGTTTTAAAGAAATATATTCGCAAGGACTGACTCAGGGATGGTCAAAATAGATGACAGATATCTTGCAAATGAATGGTTTGTTTGAACTGATCTCTTGAACACATAACGACACTGCAGATGGTTTAGTGACAATTGACCCAAAGCTAATACCCAGAAACCAGTTGAAGACTTTCAATGTGGTTTGATTAACTATTAGGCAAAGGATTTCCCAACCCAGGTGAACAAAAAGTGTCGTGTTCAAGAGTGGTTAATGGCTTTTCTAAAAAACAAAGTGTAACAAACAGGTTCATTTTTCTCTCTTTTCTCCCACCATTTCTGGCCAGTACCTCTTTATTTTTGACAAGCTTGAGGAGGATAACATTTGCTTGTTTATAAGCTCATCCTTCGGATGAGTCCAACTTAGTTTAAAATTCGAACCCTAAGAAGGAGTGGTTCCTTCCTGTTTAAAATTAAACAAGTCCTTTACTGTTAAATTTTAACGAGTCCGGTATAGGAAAAACTCGGTGTTTTTCAATTTTAGGGAGTCAGAAAAAAACTTAAGAAAACTCCATGGGGGTCATTTTTCATAAATTTGTGTCCCTCGAGCTCGAAAAAGTATAAAATAATACTTGAGAGAACCGCTTGACCAGCACAATCAAGGAGTACTTTTCATAATTAGTGGCTCTGATCCGAAAAAGTAAAAAAGTGATCGAAGACACGTCGTTTCATAACCAATATCGAACTTGAAATGACAAAATTCCGGCGATCTTTTCATGTTTATACGGTCAGAAAAGAGCTGTAAGTGGACCGCCCTTTTAATTCCGTTTAACGAGTTAAAAAGGGAAAAAATCGGCAATCTTTTCATATTTTACGAGTCAGAAAAGAGCTTAAAGAGGACTCCAATGTTTCGTTTTTTCGTAAATTTTTGAAAGAGTCCGAAAAAAGTGATAAAAATATGCTCTTTGTTGAAAAATGATCAATTTTCCTGAAAAAACCAATATTCTACACAAAAACTCAAAACATTACTCATACCTGTTTAAGATAAATAAAAAATGTATTTAAAAATTTACCTTTTTAAAGTGAAAAATAAATAAATTAAAAGTTCATTTATTCAAAAAAACTTATAAAAAGGGCTTTTCTAACTTCATTTTTACCATTTGAGTTCAGAGTGAGAAGTGAGAGCTTTTGGGTAAGAAAGTTCCTATGAAGTTTCTGGAAAATCCGTATGTCGGAATCGAAAACCATCAGCTCCAGGTAATCCGCATCCTCCTTAACTTGCATTTCATCCATTTACGTTTTTTCTTTAGGCTTTAAATTTGGTTTTTGAAGGAAAAATAGGTTTAGAAAGTCGCTCGCGAGGGTCCGCAGGTGCAACACACAGCCCCTGCGGACCCCAAATTTTTTCTATAAAGATAAAAGTTGTGGGTCTACACCTATTGCTCACAACACGTGCGGACCTACACACTATTTGTAAGCGGCGGGTGCGGACCCCACGCAACGAATTTTAAAAATTCAAATTTTTCCATTTTTGCCCAAAATTTTTTGAACTAGCTTGTTCTAATGTGTCTTTTTATGTATTGTAGGACACACAAAATGCTTATTTGGCGAGAACATGAGCATGAATATGTAGATCTTGCCGCAATAAATCATATGCCCACATTGTAGGCATTGAGAGCATGTGGACTGTTTAAGTTCTGGGCCATACCGGGCATGAGAGCCCAAGTAGACCTCTTGCAATGGCTGGTACACAGATGGAACACACAGGACCAGTGCTTCGTGATTGGTGGCCACCGGCTCGAAATCGAGTTGGAGGATATATACTTTTTGACTGGTTTGTCCAAGAGGGGCAAACAATTATCTCTTTTTGGGACGAGGCCAGGTGGCCAATTTGTCGCTAGTCTTCGATTGGAGTTTTGCGATGATCAAACAAAGGACAAACGGATTGATATTAAAACTATCAACCGTCCTGAGCTTAAGGTTATTGCATTGACTGTTACCAGGCTATGCCGGGAGTGCAGCACTGCATGTGGCTACTGAATCCCAGATGCAAATGGTTGTAGACTGTTTTCAAGGTACCATATTCAACTGGTGTGAGGCTGTGTTGGCAAATGTGAAAGGCCAACTAACCAGAGCAAAGAATGGACAGCTGAAAAATTTTGGATATGGATTTATCATAGTCAGCTTTTCTCTAGAGAGGATCCCCATGTTAGTGTCGCAGCATATTCTTGTTGATGTTGGTCTTCCTCGAGAGCCTAGGATAATTCATTGGGTTGCTTTGATGGCCCGTCACCCTGAGGAGGGCACAAAGGTTGTTCGATTTCCGCCTGAGTATTTTCATTGGTTGAACAACCAAATTTTTGTGATTCAGGATTTCCATATGTTGGGATGGGTTATCGCGGTGACCCAAACATGACTCTTCTACCAGGAGAGCAATGGGATGATTCAGGTAAAAACCATTTTTAACACTTTGTAAGTTTTAATTAATTTTTTTATTTTAAATTGTCCAAAATTGACAATCAAAAGTTTTAAATGCAGATGTGGGTCCACGACGACCAGCTACTCTCTAGCCTTACGAGAGGAGACACCCAACTATAGTAGTACCAGCCCCATAGGACCAATCATCAGAGATCCTGACCAACTTGGAGCATCATTTAGAGCGCTTGACAGTAGATATTCCAGAGACTGGCATAGATGATATTCCACTAAGGTTATAGAGATATGTGATTAGGGTCCCAGGACCTTTTAGGAGGTTCCTATGTAGGGTGGCTCGAGCAGTAGTTTCTTATCGTGATCATCACGAAGGATAGGATGATTGATTTTGTAGACTCACACAATATTTTTGTCTTTTTGTATTATCATTTTTGCCGATCATAAGGTGTTTTTCAACCTATGATCGAAGACGATGTATATTTTGAAACACACTTCTATGCTATGACATATCATTATTACCGGCTATCTTCTGTAACATGTTATTGAATGTTATTAAATTTACTATTTTGATTATTGGAAATGTCTATTTATCATACGAGAAGCAACTGCATCTGCTAATGTATTTAAATGTCTTGGAATATGTTGATATTCAATGTAATCAAATTCATGTTCCAAGAGATGAACTCTCAAAAATAACCTTAATAACACTAGATTTCTAATGGCATAAACCCTATTAAGCTGTAATACAACGAGTTCAGAATCCAACCTAACAATCAAATTCCGAATCCCAAATGAGATGGATTCAGATAATAACTCAATCACTGCACTATACTCTGCAATGTTATTCATTGTTTGACCGAGGCTTACCCCATGCATAGACACTAACTCATCAGAGGGTGAATAGATAACCCAAGCTGCGGAAGAAATGTTCCGTGTAATACGACAAGCACCATTAGCAAAACAATTGTATGTTTGAAGAGATGTCGACATCTATAATATCAAGAGTAAAATCAAGATAAGCAAGAATAGTGATAAGAGCACTCTCTAAACTAGGCACACTTTTCTAATCTACAACACACCAGCTATAAAGAAACTAATCTAACAAAAAATCTCCACACAGAATTTAAGCATAATATCTCTTCAGATAAAGTCCATTTCTGGGTTTACCCAAAGAGACACCATCAAAATCTATCAATTAATAAGCCCCTTTTGCTAGATTTCGCTTAACAATATAAGGACCATGCCACATAGGTACAAAATTCTCAGCCCCTAGCTTATCGTTTGCTTGATCATATAGTAAAACTAGGTCTCCTTCTGAAAAATTATGAGGTGTAACATGTATGTCGTATTGAACTTTTACTCGTTCCGCATGAGTCTCGTTTGCTATTGTAGCAATGCATCGATTCTCATCTAGCTAAGCTAAGTACAAAAAACATTTCTCCTCTTCAGAAGTAGCTGGGAGTAATTCTATGGCTAATTGTAATGACGGAATTTCGCATTCAATAGGTAACACTACTTCCAAACCGTAGACCAGTTGAAAAGGAGTGAAACCAGTTGATGTTTTTACTGAGGTCCGATATGCCCAAAGTGCTGAAAATAGCATGGTATGCCAATTCGACTTATGAATACCAATGATTCGTTGGATCATAGTGACTAAAACTTTATTGATAGCTTCAACCAGACCATTAGCCTATGGGTAATATGGAGTAGAACTATCGTGGCGCAGGCCAAGTTGATTTGTCAGTTCAGTCATCATGATATTTCGAAAGTGACTTCCATGATCAGTAATAATAGCTTGAGGAACACCAAATCTAGCAATTATATGATTGAATACGAAAGTTGCAGTAGTCTTTCCGTTTGCCGAAAATGTAGGCATCACCTCGGCCCACTTAGTAAAATAATCTACCACTAAAATAATATACACATGCCCCCAGGCCGAGTGAGGGTTACATGTAATAAATTCAATACCCCACTTTGCGAAAGGACCGACAAAAATTATAGGGTGGAGAGGAGTGGTTGAACAGGAATCAGAAAATGACTATACAACCTGATATGCAATTTCAAAGGGACTCAAAGGCATCACACCACCAAATGAATCCACCTCAGAATCGGAAGGTACGATCCAAGGATCATAAAAAGCAATAGTGTTCGATGAAATCATATGAATAGTTGCAATAGAAGGTGATACGTTAGGAGGAGGGAAGGAAAAAGTTCCTAGTAAACCAGAATCTTTAATCAAACCTACTCCAACATCCTTGTAAGGGATAGTTGTTTTACCGACGTGCTGAATACTATCTGTAGAGGCTGGGTTGGATGAGAAATAAGTCAGCTAGTCTATCGTAACAATCTTTCTGTTATGAGGAAACTTGATAAGCCGAAAGACCGATGAAATAATAGCAGTCATAGCATAAGACCAACTGTGACCCAGGAGAAGGTTGTAATATAGAGGGGCATCAACCACTTCCTCATGTAGATTTACGGTTTTGCCTTCAACCCCTATAGGTAAATCCTACAAAATACCAAAAGGATGGAACCCTTAGCCATCAAAAGCCTTTAGAATTATCGGAGATTGATTGAGTGAGGGAGAACCAAGCGATCTCCAACACTGGATCGACATAATACACGTAGAAGCCCCTTTATCAATCACAGTCCGAAAGCAAGGCCTATTTTCTACTAACACTAGAATCTAGAAATCCATTTGATGAGGTAGGCGAGGTGTACTATTCTCTAAATCGAAGATTATTAGGTTCGAATCTTGAATATCGACAGCTCCTATAGCAGACAATAGTAATTTACGCTGTGCTGGGCATGATTGCAGCACTTCCAAAGCCAACATTGCTGAAGGGGAAATAGCTAAGTCTTCAACAATGTTATAATTTTGAGCAACTCTCACATGTGGATTGAAAGTTGATTTACGAAGTATACCTTTAGTAGGCGGTTTGATTACTAAGTCGGGGTTGGGTTTCTCAATCTGTAGCGGATCAGAACCAGGAGGAGTTGTAGTTGATGTGTTTGAATTAGAAGATTCTGCTTCTTTACCACCAACAGGATTTTTACTACCATAATCTTGCAATCGCGTCGCAATCCTAACATGAGACATCATCATAATGGGTTCTTCTGAGGCATTCGAGGAAGAACCAATCATCTTAATATCTTGAGTAGGAAAAGGATCCTTCAAGACAACAGGCATTTAAGAACCTTTAACGATTTTCGAAACCTTTGCTTGATGTGGGCAGTCTTTGGTAAAATGATCCTCATCGCAAATGAAACAAGGATAGCGAGGTTTACATTTTTTGTCAGTAGATTCATTTTTATCTGTTTTTTCTTTTGAGTTTTGTTTGTTTTTCTTCTTCCCCTTCTTTTTACTATTGGATTTTGATTTGGTCGTAGATGAGTCTACGACATGGATGTCAGCAGAAAATTCAGTGGAAGAATCTCCCTTCGGGGAATCAGGTAAATATATTATAGGAGAAGAATTATTTGAAGATTTCTTCTTACTTTTAGTGCTAACTGAACCAATCATACCATCAGCGACATGAGACCCTGAAGGAGCTGTAGTTATTTGACCATGCTTTGGAAGATCGGGGATTTTTTCATGTAAAGTACCTGACTGTGTATAAACGAGGTCAAGGTACTAAGCCTGAGCAATGACTTGCTCTTCAGTGACCACTCCTCCCTTAGCTACATCTTCAGTGATTTTGGGTAGCAATGATTTAATGAACCATTCCGCTAAAATTTGATCTGGAATGAAAACTTTCACTAAACGTCTTCTACGTCGCCATTCATGAATATGATCAGAAATATATGTGGACGTGGATTTTTTAGTGAAGTTAACAGTTTTGTGCCATTGCCGTATCTGACAGGAAACTGAATATGAGTTAAGAAAGAAGTGGATAACTGATTGAAATTATAAAAAGAGGCTCGTGGTAACCCAATGTACCATTTGGCGGTAAGACCAATAAGAGTTCGTTGAAAAAGATGCAATCAAATTGAATCATCAATGATTGAATTAGATGCACACTAGAGGTGATAAGTCATAACATGATTTGATGGACCCTCTCCTGACTTACCTTCAAATTTCGGGATATCACTTGGCAACTTACTAGGAATTGGTGGCCAATACGGAAGATAGTAAATCAGATCATTCGTAAGACGCGAAAAATCAGGTAAATCCAAAGTTGCAATAAATGGTAACTGACGGTCAGGGTCACGAAATCCTTGAGTAACGAGACCAGCCCCAGGAGGAGGATATCCAGGATAACCTAGAATTGGATTTGTATTAGGAATGTTATAACCTCTTGGGAAATCAGGATTAACTGGACCAAACTGGGGTTGTTGAGGCTGTTGATAAGTATAGCCAGGATACGGTTGATACTTATAAACTAGATTTTGTATAGTAGGACCGAATTGGTATTGTCCCTGGTACAGTTGATAAGTGAATTGCGGTTGACTTGTGACAATCGTACTTGGACCAGCTTGTCCTACAGGCATTTGGACCGAAGTCTGAACTGTAGGTCCTGACTGTGGTACAGAGACTTGAGGAGTTTGCACTGATGCATGAACAGTAGAAACCGAAGCTACAGATACTCCAGAAACAGGTGTGGTAGGTTGAATAGAAGTTGTAGTAGTTGCAGTAGTTTGAGGTGGAGTCTGAGGTGAGCTAGGCCCAGGATGCTGAACTAAACCAGGTGCAGGGGTTTGAACAGTAGGTTGGACAGGTTGCTGGGTTGGACCAGAAACCAAAGGTTGTTCAGGTTGATTAGATAACTGCACATTAGGTTGCATAGTCTGTTCAGTTTGAGACGGATCCCACACCATATTCATTCCGGAGTGTGGACCCATAAAAAGTTGTGCATATGGAGGAATATAACCTGGTTGAACGTAGGGCTGATAATTAAGCGGTACATTTCCAGCTCCTTGTAAAAATGATTGACCAAAAGGCGGCTAGAAACCTTGAGTTGGATACTGACCTTGAGGTTGATAAACCTGAGGCACATACTGAAAATGGGGTTGACCTTGAGGTACGTACTAAAACTGGGGTTGACCTTGAGGTATGTACTGAGTCTGGGGTTGACCTTGGGGTATCTACTGTCCTGAAGGTATGTACTGTCCTTGAGGTTGCCCCCCAGGCGGTAACTGGCTACCTTGAGGTTGAGGATTTGGAATACTACCAGACATCATAAGGATTTCTTCTACGTTCAACATTTGAGTTCCATTACTACCAGTTGATAACTCATGTTCAATTGGTTGAGGAGATGCTCCTGAAAAAGTACCAGTGAGTGACTGGTACCCCGAAGGAACAGAAGGACCGCCATATAAAAATGTTTCCGTTGATTGGGAAAACATAGATGACTGTCTTGACATGATCGATGAAGGATAATAACCTCTTGGTGTAGGATGAAAAGGAATTCGAGGTGGTTAAAAATAAGACCCGGGTTTTCTAAAAATTTGTCAATGATACATACCAAGAGTCACTCCTAAAAGGACTGTAGAATATTGATTCACACTCCCTAAGATTTAAAGTTGGTTGGTTTTCAGGAAGAGTTACATCTTCATCTGGACTGACAAGTTCTTCAATAGAAATGAGGCCAGAAGGAAGATTTTGAGTAATGATATTTCCTACCCTAGGTGAACCAGGACCACTAGAAGTTGGAGAAGCAAATCCTGAATTTGGAGTAGCAGTAGGTTCAGTGTCAGGCTCAGAAACTTCAGGTTCTTCAGCTAATTCACTGGAAGGAGAAATACTACTAGTAACTTCGGAGAATGAAATTGGCTCTTGAATATACTATGTTTTTTGTATTTGATAATCAGGATGAACAATTAAAGATGACTCTCCGGCTTCTGGTGATCCAACTCTACTGTCACTAGGTGATACAAGAGCTCGTAGCCCTTCAAGCTGGCTTGGTGTATACTCAAGAGGTTTCCCCTAAAGTCTACGAGATTGTCTCGGTAATTCAGCCACAATTAAATATTAATTAATCACACGCAAACAAAGAAAATTTCAATAAAACCACCTAAAGTATCTAAAGAAACAAGCAACTGAATCACACGCCTAAAAAATCTAAGAGTTAAAACCACACACAAACAGTAACTTCCCGTACTAAAAACACTAGTTGGTGATGAAATCCAATGTAGTAGAAGTTTAATACAGAAAGGGTGGTTAGAACAGTTACCCCGACAACCTACTTAATGAAACAGACTGGCACAAGTTTCTTCACAAAACCATCTCGAGTGAAGAGAACCCCCTAGAGAGTCCAAGTGAGTCTAGTCGACGTCTGCTCCAGGTACAGTGAGATCCTTCCTTCACCGTCACCTTAGGAAGTAATCTTAAGTTTATGGACACTACAGCAACAAATACAACTGGGGGAACAGTCTACGATCCGATCTACGCGCAAGGGCAGAGTAACAAAGCTCAATCCCCTTGAAGGCTCCTCGACATGGTTAATCCGAGGTTTACCAACAAGTGACCCCAGGCTCCTCGACAATGGTTAATCCGAGGTTTACCGTTTATAATACGTGCAAATCTTCTATCTTTCCCAATGAAACAGAATTGATTGTCTCAAAGGTTCGGACATGATCTCGTGATTGACTCCTTTAAGAGAAGCTTCCCAGAATGTATCAATTACAATTGGATTTATTTCCTACCGCAAGATGTATCTACTTGTTTGTTTTAACTATCTTGGAGAGTTAATTACTCCCTACTCCAAGATACTAGCCTAAGCTATATTGGTGATAAGAGCCC
Organism: Pinus tabuliformis; assembly: GCA_031772625.1. NCBI lineage: Eukaryota > Viridiplantae > Streptophyta > Pinopsida > Pinales > Pinaceae > Pinus > Pinus tabuliformis. The sequence goes on from CM062816.1 coordinate 1,655,853,241, forward strand.
TAGAAATAGAAAAGATTACTAGATAAATTTTAGTTAAGCGTTGCTTTTATGGGTTGTTCTTTAAGTCAATAGGTATGGAAATGAAACTTTTATGGTGTGAAGACTCGACTCCAAAAACACTAAAAAATGCACCTAAAATGATAAGCAATTCGTTTTTCTTTCAATGAAATTCTAGCTAAAAGAAAGAGTTCGAGAATGCAATTCTTTAAGAAACAATTCTTTATTTCAACATGGAAATGGAAAGAAAATATTTTTGTATTTTTCAATAAGAACTCAAAATGAGACTAATAATTAATGCTCACAATAAATCCCTTTCCCTTTTCAAAACTCGAAACTACAAAAAAAACAATTTGCTTCAAAAGATATCTACAAGTTCTAGAAAACACTAAAAACTACAAAAACTAATTTTGAGATCTAAAAACTTTTAAACATCTAAATTGAATAAAAAGCTTCAATTCTTTTTTAGGACATTTTACTTAGTTGTTCAGTAAACTAAGGATTCATTTGTTCAGAATAACAAACCAATCAAAAACATCCAGATATGTTTTCTTTTGTAAAAATGAAATTCAAAACTTATAACAAAGCTTGTTCAAAGATTTGCAAGGAGAAAACTAAATCTATTTCTCACAAAGGATAGATTTCACAACCAAGTCAGACTCATCAAGAAGACAAAAAGACACCAGGGTGATCTAAGGTTTCTCAAGCTTCTGATCTTTGAGTCACTACAGAGACCAAGTGAAAACCACTCCGGGCATGCTAAACTTCTAGAAAATCATCTAAAACAAAAATACCATCAGAACTTACTCACAAAAGATTTTTGATAGAAAAAATGCAAATCTGGGTAGACACTAAAAACCCTAAATCAAACCTAAACTTAACTAGAAGAAGATATTTTAAGTTTTTCAAAAAAATTTATGGGGTCCGCAGGCTTCCAGAAGAAATAGGTGCGGTCCCGCTCTATTTACTAAAGGAAAAGTGTGGAGATGCCCGCACTGTCTGTAAAGAGAAAGTGTGGTCCCCTGAAAACTTTGAAAAAAAAAAATCCAGATTCTGAAAACTACCCAAGCCAACATACATCAATCAAAAACCAAAAATGAAAACAATTTTCTCAAGTCAAAACAAAGGAAAACCAAAAACCAAATTCATTTCCCCAGTGGAGTCGCCAATTTGTTGGCTGGATAAATTGATCTTGTGGACAAGACCGATCTCCCTAGTATCAAAAGATAATCTAGCAACAAACAGACAAACAAATCTATCTTTCTCTAGACATATGTGATTTATAAATAAATACTGTAAAGGTGTTAAGACCCTACCTTAGATACAATGCTTGTTCGTAGTAGCCATCCTTCAATCGTTCGAAAGAGTTACCTTTGAGAACCTGCAATCACAAACAAGAAAACATTAAATAGCACCTACATAGCAAATATCATAAATCATGTCTATTATGGTGATCAAGGAATCCATAAAATAAACCATGAATCAACAGCATATTGAGAAAAACAAACTTATTTGTATTAACTTTGAAGTAAAAGAACCTTACAACCTTTTCATCCCTGATGTTGAACAAGATATTCATGGGGTTCGAAATAGGAATTTCCTTTTCTTTGACAAGCCTTGCACTCTTCCAAATGAGATCATAGAGGTATGTAATCTCTCCTCATAAAAACTCAACTAAGAAGACTAAGTTCCAACAGAATTTCACCTCAAAAATATTCAGCTTCTAACCTCCCAAGTAACCAACCCAATGCTTCTTTTTATAGTGCAGGGGAGGAGGTTACAGGTCCACCTATGAAGGGATAGAATCCTCCTTCAAAGGGATAAGCGCCTCACATCAAGGGGTTAGCTCCTTAAGGTATGGGATGCATGAACCTTAAGAAAGCGAACTTGCCACCTCAAGATTCCTCCCAGAAGCTTCTAGAAATGACTGAAAGTGAATTTTTTAGAATATACTCACGCCTTTTAACTTTTACAGGGGTCCGCACCTTTAACACAGAGACAGAGCGGTCAGGTGCACAGGAGACATGACCATTAGGTGCAGGACCACAGGTAAGACAAAGAGAAAGTGCGGAACCAGAGTTTTAAAGACTTTGAGGGCTTTTCTCTTACTTTCAAGGCTTGATATGAGGAACTGATGCTTCAGACTTGCAGAGGGGGAAAGTATGAGTGGTAATGAACTCACACAGATAGCAGAATGTCAAGATGACAATTTTTAGTGCAACATCTCTTCATGGTCTAAGTTTGTTAAAGCTCTTAGAAAGTAATTCTATCCTTTAGGATATAAACAACATGTTGTAATGGATTAGCAGCATTTAAGGAAAGCTAAAGCACAGAGTGTGCAAGAGTGTACAAGGAATTCAGTAAAAAGGCATTAGCACTTAATGTTCCATTAAACACACGAGAAACTATGTTAAATTATGTTGGAAGTTTTCATTCTTATTTGCGACATACCTTGCTTATGTTTAATCCAACTGACTTTGATGAAGTGTGTGTACAAGCCATTCATATTGAATCAGGTGGCAGACCTTTTCAATCAAACTTTTCAAAGAAACCATTCAAGCATTCAGAGAACAAAGATTCCAAAGAAGGCAAGGGAAAGAATAAGTTGAAAGGGAAGAAATCAGCAACAACAAAGAAGGAAGGAGAAAGGCCTGCTTGTACTCATTGTCATAGGGTTAGACATCAAGACTCCAAATGTTGGAAGCTTCATCCAGAACTTAAACCAAAGGAGTTCCTTTAGAAGAAGGGTGAAATGAAAGCTAATGTTGTAGTCCCACAAGATTTGGGATCTAACTCCGGATGAAAAGAATATTACCATCATGGGTCTAACAGGTAATCCTTCTAAAACTAGTTCTAGTTCTACTTGTTCTGCATCTTCTTCAAAATCTAATGATGTTATCGAAGAAAAGAAGAGATTTGAATTGTTTCACATAAGGATTATATCCAAGCACACTAAGATAGACACATTATTCGATAGTGGATCACAAGCAAATCTAATTTCTGAGGAACTAGTAAGGAAATTGGGATTGGAAACTAAAAATCATCCAAAACCATACCCTTTAGGATGGTTGAAAGAAAATACTCAAATGCAAGTCATAAAATAGTGTCATTTAAGGTTTGCAATTACAACTAATTCTGTTGATGAAGGTAAGCTAGATGTGATTCCTTTGGATATATGTGGAGTTGTGTTGGGTAGTCCTTATCTTTATGATCAAGATGCCATATTTCATAGAAAGGAGAATAAGTATCATCTCTTTAAAGATGGAATTGAATACATTGTCAGGGCACACAGAATTAAGACAAACTTGGATTTAATCAATGTTAGTCAAATGAAAAGGCTAATAAATTCAAGTAAAAAGTTTATTCTCATGATTGTTAAAGAACAACCTAAAGATAAGTATGATGCTTTTCAAGGGTGTGATTCTCAGTTTAAGGACAAATTGGTTGAAATAGTAGATTCTTATAAGGAATTGTTTAAAGAACCAAAAATTTTACCTCCAAAATGAGAAATACAACATGAGATTCAACTACAATATGATGCCCCTCTTCTAAATATTAGCATGTATCATATGTCAGTCATAGAGAATGAAGAGATTAAGAAACAAATTCAGGAATTGGTTGATAAAGGCTTTATTCGACCTAGTTCTTCTCCATGTGGATCATCGATCATATTAGTCCCAAAGAAAGACAGAACTTGGAGAATGAGTATTGATTTTAGAGCCTTAAATAAAACCACCATTAATAACAGTTATCCTCTTCCTAGAATCAATGATTTTCTTAATCAGTTAAAGAATGTTGTTTACTTTACAAAACCAGATTTAAGAAGTGGTTATCATCATATTCATATTGCAGAGAATGATATATGGAAAACTTCATTTAAGACTAGAAAAGGGATTTTTGAATGCTTGGTTATGTTGTTTGGGTTATGCAATGATCCATCAACTTTTATGAGAGTGATGAATGATGTTTTTTGTCCTTTTATTAATAATTTTTTCATAGTCTATCTAGATGATATTCTTATTTTCAGTTCAAGTTGGGAAGGACACATAAAGCATGTTAAACAAGTTTTTGATGTGTTGCAAAAGGAGAACTGTATCTCAAACTTTCTAAGTCTAAATTTGGAAAAAATTCCTTAGTATATCTTGGTTACATAGTTGGAGGTCAACTAAAAATAGATCCAGCTAAAATTGATGTGATTGTTAAGTGGCCAAAACCTCAAAATGTGATGGAAGTTATAAATTTCTTGGATGCAGTTCAGTATTGGAGGAAGTTTATTTCTCATTTCTCCTTTATTGCATCACCACTTCATGTTTTAACAAGTTCTAAAGTCTCCTTTAAGTGGGAAGGAAAACAACACAAATCTTTTGACACTTTAAAGTGGAAATTTGTTATAGCTCCAATCTTGGCTTTACCAGACCTTCAACAACCATTTGAAATAGAAACTGATGCTAGTGGGTATGCAATGGGTGCAGTGTTATTACAAAAAGGAAAGTCTATTTGTTTTCATTCAGAAAATTTTCTAAAGGAGTTTCTAACTATCCAACCTATGATAGAGAATTGTATGCATTAGTGGAAAGTGTTAAAAATGGAAACATTATTTAATGGGCAAATAAATAGTGATTCATACAGATCATTAGCCACTTCAATACTTTCTACCTCAAACTAAGTTGCAACAGTCTCGACATTATAGATGGATGGGGTTTTTGCAGCAATTCCATTTAGTAATCAAATTTAAAAAGGATACCACCATTAAAGTAGCCAATATGTTAACAAGACATTCTTTGAATGCTTCAATTATTCTGCAAAACAGTTCTTTAGCACATGAAAGTTATATAGAACAATATGCTATAGATACTGATTTTAAAGATGTTTATGAATTACTAACTCATGATGCTCAGGTGGAAGAAGTGAATTATCATGTTCATGACAGGTTATTGTACCATATTGGAAAGTTGTGAATACCACAGGGAGAAAGAGTGCATGTCATCAAGGAAGCACATTCTTCTCGTGTTTCAAGGCATTTTGGTGTAGGTTCTTCTACTAGCAGATCTCCTTTTGAAACATGTTATGGGTACTTACCAAAATCACCAATGGACTTCATGTTTGGTGAAGAAGCTAAGGAGGATGGACATGGAGATGCCAACAAAGAAATCAAGTTCATTCAAAGAATCCAAAAGATTCATGAAGCAGTGTAGGATCAATTGGAGAAAAGTCAGGCCAAGTACAAAATGTGCCATGACAAGCATCGTATGATCATCACTTCCAGGTTGGTGATCAAATATGTCTATACATCAGCAAAGAAAGGATGAAAGGTGAAGGTAAAAAGTTAAAATATATAAGGTATGGTCCTTTTAGAATTATTGAAAATACTGGGGACAATGCATTCCAGTTGAATTTGCCTCCATACATGCACATATATTCAGTTGTAAATGTTGAAAATTTGAAGTTGTATGAACCTCCAATGATCATGGATCTAGAGGAAAATGCTCAAATTCTAACTGTAGATGATTTTTCACATGAATGTATAACTGAGTTACAGGAAGATACCATCTTAGGAAGATACCATCTTGGATAGGAAGGTCTGCACTTCCATGCGAGGAGATGTAGAGTATCTTCGAGTGGGACTCAAAGGAATGAATCCAAACAAAGCATGGTGGATGAAGATCGGAAGGTTGATGGATTTGTACCCTCACCTCATGTTTCCTTAAAACCAAACTCTTGGTGGTCCAAAAGCTTCTAGTGGAGAGGAATGATCCAGGAGGATCCTTGAGATGCTCAAAATTTTATAGTCTGAGATGCTCATCAAACCAGCACCAAGTCGAAGAGATCATCGCATTTATTATGGTGGTATATTTAGTTTGCAAAATGGCCTCAATATGAGGGAGAAAACGCGTCCTGAAGTTTTTCTCCAACAGGCAAAAAAGGGGCCAGAGCAGGCCAAGTGGCAGTATCAGAACAGGACACATGATGGTCAAACTACCCAGCATTCAAAGTCAAACTCAACATAAATTTCAAACTAGCAGGCTTGTGGGTCGAACCACCGACCTCCGAACCATCATCATAAAAATTTACCAACGAGCCATGTTTTTGGTTTATTAAGCCATGGCGCAAAGATTGTATTTAAAGTAATGCTTATGTGTGTTATGTATAATTCTTCTTGAATTTGTACAAAAAAGAAACTACTTTAGGTTGTGGATGACAAACAACCCTAACAATAAAAATGGTAGATATGCAGCAAATGGTAGAAACAAAACCTGCCAAATCCCTGATCTATGCAACAAAAAAAGTTAAACAATAGAATGGAATAGTAAAATAAGTGTAAATAACTCCAATAATCCAATGGAAATCATATATATAAAGAATATATTTTATTAAACACCTGTGACGGGAAAAAATAATGTTACCAGTCCCCCTCTATGGGATGGGTTCTTGGCTATCCTCAATGTCTTCAGCTTTTGTAGAGTCCCTCTCCTCTATAATGTCTAAATCCTAGAAAACAAAATGTTTGGTCTCAATGAGAAATCAAATGAAAAAGAAGATGGTGTGCAACAGTGATAATAATTAGAGTTACAACAGTGAGTGCAACAATGAAAATGATCGAAAGTGAAGAATGAATGTAAAACCCTTCTGTTTATAACAAAATATTAACGAGCAATAATAAAATATTATTAACCCCATTCTAGAATTAACCATTTGGAATATTTTATTATATTTGGTTCGAAGGGAAAAAGTATTTAAACCTTTATTTAGAAATAATAAATAAATAAATGATTTATTTATCATCTCAGGAAATATGGTTAAGGAATAATAAACAAATAATGATTTATTTAATTATTCCTAAGGGATTTAGTAAAACTTGACAAGGAATAATAACTAATTAGTGATAAATTAATTAATTCTAGAGAAAAATAAGATAATTAATGATTTATCTATTTATTTCTCATAACTAGATCGAATGTGACAAGGAATATTAATTAAACAATGGTTTAATTAATTATTCCTAGAAGATAATTAAATAAATAATGTTTTATTTAATTATTCTTCATGGGTTTAATTATAAATGACTTGACAAATGTGGTTTACTAAGTAATTTCTCACAGTGAAAACAATTTTACTATGGTAAAATTGGCCCTACATGGTGTACTTCGATTCATCTAGTAAATTATGGCTAAATGATCAATTTTTTGTGATAACAATGTGCATGTGGGGTATGGCGGAGCTGCCATATCCGATGGTCCGCCAAACCTGTGGATCGCGTAGCACCATTACCAAATGCCATTCTAAACTCAGTGCATATAACAATGTTTGTTAACATATACATTAAGGTTATAACTATATGTTATAATTGGCGTAGGCGATAGTCATAAATCTGCAGTCAAACCACATCACCGCTGGATTGTTAACTAACTCCAATCTTTGTTATAACATATGCCACAGGAAATTTATGCTCGCCCAATGTATAAACTTTGGGTATTAAATATATGTTATGCGGCAATATGCATATATCCACCGGCCTATGGTATAAAACCATATACTATGTATTAACTATATGGTTGCGTCGAACCCATTCGATGTATTCGAATTGCTATATTAATATGTTTGGTTATAACATAATTCTATGTTTGCAAAGCTGATCTCGGGAGGCCCACGGGTTTGACCCCAATACCTACCCATGGATCTATAAAAGGTATTGCCACTGCGTCAAAGCTAGGGGAGTTAGAAGAAGCAACGTTCAAATTTGTATTATTTGTGCCTGTAAATGCCTTTTGAGGCATATCTCAGGCAATATTGGGCCTTTTTGAAATCTGTAAGTTGCATTAGAGAATTGAGGCTGAGGCCTATCAATTGACAATAGTCATTGATGCATGTGTGCACATTCGAGAATGGTGAATTTTGATGTAAAGAGACTTTTTGAGCATTTTCAACACAACAAATGCCCATTGGAAGTTGACCCAGAGATGTAGTCTAGGGGGGACGAACTTCGTCATCAAATATTTTGTGTTTGCTTCTTTTTCTCTATTATTCATGCTTAATTTTAGATTTCAAGTTTATGTTTAAGGCACATAAAAATCAATTTTCTCTCATTCATTCACATAAAAACAACCTTAGTTAATATTTGGTGAAATTGTGCAAATAGTCAATTGTATTGTTTTTGGATCACCCACAAAGCCTTTCCATATGGAAACCGAGCCACCCATTGTTCAAACTAGGGTTTCTAAGGACTTTGCTGCTAAATCCCCACAGAAAGGAGACGAACAAGATGATGAGGATGAAGTAGAAATATTAGAGAGTAAACATGCCACCAAAAGATTGAGAGGATATAGGAATCACCCAGCAATAGTGTCAAAAGCCAAGCAAAACAGGAGAAAGCGAGGTTGTATTTCTCTAGTTCCTGAAACCCACCCTGTTGTTACAAAAGAAGCAATTGAAGAGAAAGAGCAAGAGAATCCACAGGATGTATTGATGGAAAAATTAGTCATGGAGCAAGGATGCATGCAACAAGGATTCATGGAACAAGGAGACATGGAACAAGGATTATGCCACCTTTCTGACACACAAGAACAAGTTGATAAGGTTCCCTCTCCTGATTATGACTATGAGTACATACAAGGAGTAGCTGAATTGTACGAAATAAAGGGCCTTGCCTTAATTTCAATTTTGTATGGGGATGATGTGGAGGACCAACCAACTACACCACCAGAATTGTCCTCCAATGGAACAGAGGGCCTTGCCTCAATTTCAATTTTGTATGGGGATGATGTGGAGGACCAACCAAATGCACCACCAAAATTTTCCTCCAAAAATGAGGAGGACCAATCAACTACACCACTAGAATTGTATGGGGATCATGAGGAGTACCAACCAATTGCACCACAAGAATTGTATGGGGATGATGAGAAGGACCAACCAATTGCACCACCTGAATTGAAAAAGAATCACGTTGGAACAATAACTACCTCTACAAATCTTCCTCTGTATATTTCATTGTTAAGGAAGAATAGGATTCTCCTACTAAAAAACAAAGAGCTGCAAATCAAAGTTAAAACCCTGACAGATGAGCAAAGACAAAAAGAAACTTTTGATAGATTAAAATGCTTGGCCCAAGTTGCAGAGTCCCTACCCATTCGTGTCATAGATATACCTTCTCCAGGGGTCCAAGAGAATATAAGCCTTGGAAAAAAATAGTCTGTTAACATTGATGTGCAAACAAAGAACCAGAATCTAGAGATGAAATTGACCAAAAGCACAGGTGTGCAAATAAAAGAACAAGAATCACATATGAAACTAACAGAATAAATGGTTGTACAAATTGAAGAACAAGAACCAAAGATGAAACTAACAGAGGACCAGGAATCAAAGATCAAACTGACCAAAGAAGTTGTGGTGCAAACAAAGGATGAGGAATCAAAGGATAATTTAGTCCTGTGTATACCCTCTTATAAGGGAAAACTAATACCTTTCCATTTGCACGAAAACTTAATTCATGGCCTTTGCAAGAAATGCGAAAAATATATAAGCAAAGTTGAAGGAAAACATTAAAACATAGTATTTGAGCTGCAAAGCAAGGTGAACAAGATGGAGAATGATAAGAAACAACTCGGGCAGATAATGGATGGTGTGCTTAGTTGCAAGTCTCCTTGAACCAATTACAACGTGTACTTGACAGAAAGATTATTGATGTTTAAAAAGAATGTTATCATCAACAATAAGCCTTTCTAGGTTGAATACAGACATGGTTTCATAGAACCATATAGGGTCTGCACGAATCTAGAAAAGGACTTGTTCTGTGAACTATTCCAACATAATTTTCTGGCATCTCTTAACAAAAATTGGATTCCCAACCCTAATATAGGGGATGTCCAATTGAGAGCCTTTGCATCGTATTTGAGAAATCAGGTTAGTTGGGTGGAAGCTGTTAAAATTTTAAACATAATTTTGAGAGAAATCTATGGGTTATAGGAGAATATGAAATACCTATAGAGGTGATAGAAGAACAAAAATAGTTGACCAATTCATCAGAGGTCTCAGAGTATATCACCATGAATAGGAAGTAAACCATTGCATATTGTGCAGCCCGGATTCAAATATTGGAGACTGCCACACAAGAAGGATGTAAATTATGGTGGGATGCCTCGGGAAAACAAACCCGAAATAAAGATCCATTTAACTACCTAAACTTAAATATAGCCTTAACAAGGGGTATTCAGTGTATTATTTCCATGGAATAGTGTGGGGATAACTGGATCGATCTTATATTTCACTATCCAATGATCTGGCTGCCAACAAGGATATATAAAAGGTCATATACCCTGAAAAAATAAAAAAGAGTTTGAATGCTATAATGAAATTATGGAAACAGGAGGGTATCTTCGTCTTGGTGAAGCATGACACATTGATTATTGTATCAACAATATTAATGAAAATCCCCCTTCATTCTCAAATTCAGATTGACCCATGTGTTCTTGCTTATATTCACTCCCTCATTATTGTTGATGTTGTAATAGATATAATATTTGATGTTGTAATATTATGATTATCCAATAATATATCACCATTAGCATTGAGAAGTTATAAAAAACTAGTAAAGTTGTGTTTTACATGTTTAGTTACAAGCATAATGCAAGTATGGAAAATCCCGTGAAAGCTATCTTCAATAACATACAAAATAATTGATGTATTGAAATATTGAGTGTAAATGCATGGAGTTATTCACTGACCTTAAATGACAATTCAAACAAATTAGAGAAATCAGCGAACATATCGGAACCACCTATCAAACATACATGAACATATTCAACATAACTATAATACATCAAATACATGTAATACACTAATAAATATTAAAATCAAATTGAAAACAAATGCATCACAACAAACCTAGAAAGCCATGCATTGTTGGAGTGAGAGTGACCTTGCTTGTTTAGTTGATCAAACTCAAATGGTTCATCTTCATCTGCAACAATATTCAAGTCAATTTCCAATCTTTCATTTTGTTTTCTTGTTTTTCTTCTTGTTTTGGGGCTTAGGAGACTCTTCTTCCTCTTCAAATATTTCTCAAAAGCACCCATCCCACACATGAATTCATAATCCATAATATGAAGATTGTTGGTGTCATCCAACATTTCTTTAAACAAAGAAATCAATTGTTCAATATTGCTCAAAGTACCAAGAGGAATTTTTTGAACCAGGTCTATGTAGCCAAATAACTCCTCTTTGGCCAACTCAAGTCCTTCAACATTTACATCAACATTATGACTATCCATGGAAAATGTGTTTGCATTTGCACCAAGATCCGTTATTGCCTCTATATTTATCTCAGGTTGGTCATTATATGAATTAGTTGTGCTTTGATGGATTTAGTAATTGGTTATGAGGGTCATTGTATGAATCAATTGTGCTTTTATGATTTAGTAATTGGTTTGAATCCATTGACTGGGAAGACAACCAACCCACCTTTATGGCATGCTTGCAAATGTTGCCACGAATAGACCATGGGCAATCACAAGTTAATAAATTTGTGCGATGACAAGTGACAAGATATTGCTTATTAGGTTTGGATTGACTCCTCACCCAAAAAGCATGATACATTTGCTCATGAGAGTTGCAATTCACTATCCGGAATTCTTTTTTCTTTTTCCATTCATGATCCAAATTGTTTCTCTTTCTTGTAATTATTCAAAAATCCTTCCTTTTTTAGAATTTCCTTAAACCGTTAACAGGGTTCAACATTTGTTAGAAGAACATATATCAACCAATCCATCCTACGAGAACATTTATTTATTCTATCAGATAGAAATTTTGTCTTTAGGTAACGGTGATATGACTCCACAACATTGTTTGTCCCCTGATTTGCATGGGGAAAATTCCGACAACCTTTTAACCACATCTGTAATTGCAGAAAAGTTGGTTAATGAAGATATTTCATCCATATGAAAACCAAAAAGAGAAATATAAGAAAGAGTTTTTCAACTTACAAATATTGTCAGCAATAACCCAATTCTTGTGGAAATAGTCTAGGAACTTCTACTCATTAGAAATTTGTTGAAGAAAGCATTAATTACATTTCTCACTTCAACACTAGAACAATAATTCATAATTAAACCCAAATCACTAAACATATCTTTTACTATGCATCTTCCTTCCCAAACATGGAAAAGGCTATCAAAGATTGCTTCACGGATGTTGATAGATTGTATGTGGTAGGCCATCGGAATAAGTCCGAAGGTTGATTTCTTTGTTTTGAACCTTTTTTTACTCAGATCAAAACCTCGCATGCTGGGATTTTGAGGGATAGAATATGCGGAGTGATCTAATGCTTTAGATTTTGTTTCTTATGTGTGTAAATGACGTTTCTAGAGCTTTATTACTGAGATAAAATTTTGACTCTCTTAAGAACTACAAAATTTTTATATTTCCCATTTCGGCAAAGTTTGAGCTACTTTTAGTGAATACTCCATTTAAATTTCAGCGTTTTGTGACCTGTCAACATTCTGTTGTTTTGAAGAATTTGCCAGAAAAACTTTGGCCAAGCATCCTTTTGAATCCATCTCATAGCATTTTAAGCTCTTCCTCAGTTTTATCATCTTTCATAGCTGGAAATTAAGATTTTAGGTCCAAATCTCATCAAGCCACCTTTCCTAATGGCTTTAGTGCATTGAAAAAATAAATTGCAGATTTCCTCCATAAAACTGGATACGCATTCCAGAGCTACTTTGCCTTTTAAATTTCGTTAGGTTTCTACCTTTTTAGCTTTAAAGTTTGTATAGTAGCCGCTTGTAGTGAGCGGAGGCAGAAACGTATACATAATTCAAGTAGTTGATGGCATTCTAAATCTCTTTGCTAGTTCAAAGCATAACCAGTAGAAATATCCATAGTTCAAACAGGAAGATATAATGAATGGACCGAGAATCCCTTCCAACTGCACAGTTTATCTTGTTCCTCTATTTGTTGCTCGTCATATGTGCATGGAGCACTGGCATGTACGAAACTGAGCACAAAAAATGCATATGCTACAATGATGTACATGGGGACACCAAGAGACTTGAATTCTATGTTGCTATCAGGGTTATGTTTTGATCGGTCAAACCTTGTTGTTATTGCTTCGAAGGATGTTCCTCAGCAATGGATGAGGACTTTGTAAGGATCATGCTTCCCATGTAAAACCTTTCTTGTTGTAACCCTTTGTTTTGATCCTTAGTTTTGGTCCTTTGTATAGTTAGAGGACTTCCTCTACACTTAAGAGTGTGTGAAGTGAGATTATACAAGTGTGTGTAGGTGAGATTATGTATATAGGTAATGTTTGATGTGGTAATACTTGAAGTTACCAATAAAAAATGTAAGGTTTCCAACAATGTGATTGTTGGGGAAAATAATGAGAGGAGGGCGGAGGGGAGGGGGGGGTGTGAATCATTATTTCAACATTTTATTTTTCAAACTGTATATGCAATTTTACAGTAGCCAACCAGCGTATATCCATGACTAAAATGAATGAAACCAGCGTATAGATAATAAACTTGTAAAACAGTTAATTCATTGTCTGTTGGTCTTAAACCAGTGCATCAGATCTTTATTAAACATTAGATAAACAATAACGAGGTGCAACAATAACATAATAAACCATCACACATAATCAACACACATGAACACCAAGATTTATGGTGGAAACCTATTGCGGGAGAAAAACCACCTGCTGATGTCGTCTCTGTCTTCTTTTAATATAAAGAAAATATGTTTACAATCTTGTACTGGTGCAGACTCATACCACTACGCAGGCACCCACTTGCAGAAGGCTACAACCTTCTCTCTTTATCCAGCTTCTACTAGAAGGGAGCTAAAACCCCCTAGCTCTTGTATTGGTTGATATGTTTACTAGTATGTAGGCATCGGCCTACAGAAGGCTACTACCTTCGCTCTTCCTCCGGGGACCACGTTTCATAAATTTTTAGACTGGATACTCCTGGTACACAACAACACAATATGTAGGCCATGTTTCATCAAATTTTCATACTAGACCCATCAGTAACATTGAATCTCAAAATCAATCACCACTGTAATACAACTGGATCTATCAATAATCAGTCAATCTGAACAATCAAATCATTGTCACCAGAACACGAAGTTGAACCCAGAACTCTGCATCAACAACCAGAACCAACTGCAACTTCAAAAATCATATGTCAGAATGTATACGTTACTTAGAAGTGTCAAACCAGTGTGTATACACGCCTTCACCAAGGCAAACCAGCATATAGATCTACAAATAATATCTTATAACTTCGCAGCAATTCTTGACTTTAGATATACCCAGATCATAACATATAAAGGATAAAACATGCATTAGCAATCAAATCTAGACTATCCATTATTACATCATACAATGATAAGGCATATTAGGTCTCATTATCTTTATCCAATATTTTATCCAAGGGTGCATAAGATATTTCAAATCTATATCATAACCATAGCCCTTACAACCCAAAATATACTTCAGATAGAAGTATTCATCAAAATCCCTTTCACATCCACACCTAGCCCTTTGATCTTCTCCTCCTTATATTCTTAAAGCCTTTTTCAATACCTCGGACCAAAACAACACTTAGAACCTGTGGTATTCTTAGATGGGATCAAGTAACTGTTACTCCGCTCAATATTGTGGGCTAATACCATGGTATTGACCCTTGGTATTCTTTAACCTTAATTTTCCATCCCATACACGCTTTTCCTTCTGTGAAAGTGCATGCATACGTATACGCTCTTTTTGTTCTGTGAACCCATTTGTATACGCTACTTGGACTAGGTGAACCCACATATACAACTTAATATAACTTAAATCATTCTTTTTCTTCAATTGCTTGATTCTGATCTGTAATCCTTTGTTCCATCATCATGTTATTCTATGTCATTACTTTGTTACCTCTGAATTGACATGTTACAATGTCATACATCACTGTGAGTTGCCATCAAGGACAAAACCTGTACCATAATGCCAACAATATCCCCCTTTGGACTTGATGGCAACCATATTGGTGTTTATTACGTCAAGTTGTAGAACTTGTTAGATATATCAAACAACACCAAGATACTCTCCCCCTTTGACATCAAGGAAAAAGTACATACCAATATACTCTCCCCCTTAGAGTTGCACTATGTTATCCATGCTCCCTCTAAGCACATGAAGAGTGCAGATATATTTTTCAAAAGAATAACATGACTCTATAACTCAACTATGTGAGTATGAGCTTCCTATCACCAATGAATAATACATAAATCAATCACCCAACCAAGTGGGGATATACCAAATGTTCATACATGACTGAAAATTTGCAATTATTACATCATCCTTCCCATGCATAGTGGGGTTACAAAGTTCATCATAGGTCTTTACATGACCTTTACATCAAATGATATTCATAACATCAAAGACCATGATAGTAATTAGCAACTATCATACATCATATATGATTTGCACCATAAGTATATGTCAGCAACATCAAGAATAACAACCTGTATATGTCCATCATCAAAAGAGTCATCTAAATCAAAACAACTATGTGGCTCAAGCTATATAAGTATCATTTGAGATTTCATCATAGGCCACCTATGTTTGCATCATAGTATCATTTCAGCAACATAAGCATCATTATGTGCCAAGGTCTTCTAAAGCAAAACATAATTCCAACAATGCATTATTAAAAGCATAGCATATGCTACCCCTGAACCTATGCCAACTGTTCATTGTCAAATATTATCGTTGCATATGTTAGTAAGAATCATCAAGGCATCATCATCAACCAGGTATTCATCAATTCATCAACAACTTATGAGGGCCAAAAATCACTTCTACATATCATCAACAGACTGCAATCATCATCAATCAGAACATAAAATATAATTGATAATTGACTGAACCATATCAAACCCCTTTTCATAATTTTGTCTCACGGCTTCTTCATCAAACCAACATATACGCAATTGTACATTTTCTAACTTGCATATATACGTGACCTGTATTCATAATAACTGCGTATGAGAATTGGAATACTGAAATTGTATACTTTTAGTTCCTCCTAAGTTTGTTCTGACTGTACCTAGTCCTGGAAATTTTGCTGAAGCATCAGTCCCAAGAAAATCATTACCATGATGGTTCTTTATCAGAGACTCCATTTTACTCTTATCTCCTATCATGTGATGAGCTCATCCATTATCCTTTTTGTCTTTTAATAAGAAGAGAGTAAGATCACACCTTATGTGATCTTCCTTTTCTTGATTCTTGGTGGATTCATCTTTTTCAGATTTTGTTATATAAATATTCTTATTGTAGGAATTTACAGGGTAAGTTCCTCAGATAGAACACCAAAGGACACCGCTCACAAGCAGATCGCAGATCAATACACCAGTATTTTTGACGTGGTTAAAACCCTCAAAGAGGGAAACAGTCCACGGCCTGAGCCAACGCGGCCACTTCAGGCAATTTATTAATAAAAGAATGAAAATTTACATAAGCTTCTCTCATAGATGGATTACCCTACAAATGACCCTCCATGCGCTTTAAATAGAAATCATGGACCAATCGGGTGTCAAGCCACGGATCAAGTGTCGGTAATACCGAGGAGAGAATGAACCGTCGGATCACTACATGTCGTGACCGTCGGATTGTAAGTTACAAGGTAAAGAAACACACTTTACCTAACTCTATACTAGACCAAGTTGTACTTAACTATTTCCTATGTGTCGGAATATCCTAACATCCCCCCTTAAGAACAACTTGGGATAGGATTGAAGGATTTACAAATATGACACAATAGGAGAAGGAAGGAGGCACTAGAGCCTATCCCCCCTTAGTGACAACTTCCTGAACTCCAACCATAAATCGAAGTTTAGTGAACTTCGCCTCTGTGAGAGCCTTTGTGAAGATGTCTACAACTTGATCATCTGTTGAACAATATTGCACTTCAAGAACATGGTCGTGAATGAGCTTTCCGATGAAGTGCATGTGCAGTTCAATGTGTTTGTTGCGCTGATGTTGGACTGGATCTTTGCATAGTTGAATGGCACTTTGATTATCACACCAAAGTGTAGTCGGATGCTGCTGCTGAAAGCCAAACTCTAACAGGATCTGACGAAGCCACAAGGCTTCCTTACTAGCTTCTACGGCACCACGATACTCTGCTTCTACTGATGAAAGAGAAATGGCACCTTGTTTCTTGCAAGCCCATGTAATAGGTCCTGAACCAAGAGTGAACACATAACCGGCAGTAGACTTCCGATCATCAGGGTCACCAGCCCAATCAGAATCAGTGAAACCAACCAATATAGGAGCTTCTTCGGCATTGTAATGAATCCCAAACTGAACTGTACCTTGAACATAACGAAGTATTCTTTTAGCTGCTTTCCAATGACTTTCACGTGGGTTTTGCATAAACCGAGCAACAAGGCCAACAGCAAAGGAAAGGTCAGGACAAGTATGGGTTAGATACAAAAGTTTTCCTACAAGTTGACGGTATAAGGTAGCATCAACTTCAGGAGAAGTACAAGTGACTGAAAGTTTGACTCCAGATTGAAAGGGAGAAGGGGCTGGCTTACAGTCTTCCATGTGAAAGTGGCGTAGAATATCACAGGCATACTTGGACTGAGAAAGGGAAATACCTTCCTTGGATTGCAAGACTTGAAGATCGAGAAAATAATGTATGTGTCCTAAGTCTGTCATTGCAAACTTCCTTTTAAGGCTAGACTTCACATGGTTTATAAGGTTGGGATCACTACCAGTCAGGATAAGATCATCAACATAAAGAAAAAGAATGATAAGAGACTTGCCCACTTTCTTGGTGTAGACAGTATTGTCAGAATGACACCTAGAAAAGCCAGATTCTAAAAGAAAGTTATCCATTTTGGCATACCAAGCTCGAGGAGCTTGTTTGAGACCATAAAGGGATTTCTTAAGCCGACATACAAGGCTGGAGTCTGTTTGTATAAAGCCAATAGGTTGTTCCATATAGATTTCTTCATGCAAGTCCCCATTCAAGAAGGCGGATTTAACATCCATCTGATGGACTTCCCATTTGAACGAGGCAGCAAGGGAAAGAACAACGCGGATAGAGTTCATTTTGGCAACAGGGGAGAAGGTTTCAGTGTAGTCAATGCCTTCAACCTGTGAAAAACCTTTAGAAACAAGACGAGCTTTATGTTTATCAACTTTCCCATCTGGTCCATACTTGGTTCTGTAAACCCATTTGCATCTAACAAGTTTTCGTCCCTTTGGTAGAGGAACAAGATCCCATGTATCATTTGCCAACAATGAATTATATTCTTCATTCATAGCTGCTTCCCAATCTGGATGGCCTGAAGCTTCTGCAAAGGTGTCAGGATCATAATTTACTGGAGCTTGAGCCAGTAAAGAAGAGGCTCTGTCAAACTGAGAACGTGTGCGTCACTGATCTGTAGGATCACCGGCAAGATCACCTGCTGCATCTCGAGTAGCACGAACCCATTTTGGAAGCTGAGGAGCTGAAGGAGGATCCTGAGATGGTGGGAGAGGATTGTCATCCTCACTTTCATCATCTGAAGAAGAAATGTTTTCAAAAGTAGAAGAGATAGGGAGAGGTGGCACATCCGCCGGACTAGGCTCGCAGGCCGATATATTTTCATCAAATTTTACATCTCTTCTAATGATAACATTTTTGGACTTAAATGGAATAAGTCTATAGCCTTTAACATCTTCAGAATATCCAACAAAAGTACATGTTTCACTCTTAGGTTCTAAAGCTTTATGCTTTTCATCTGGAATATTGGCCCACGCTTCACTTCCAAAAACACGAAAGTGACTTACATCTGGTTTGATTGAGCTCCATGCTTCTTCTGGAGTGATATTCTTTAAAGCTTTAGTAGGAGTGTGATTTATTATGTAATTTGCACAGTTAATTGCTTCTGCCCAAAAACTAAGACCAAGTCCTTTAGATTGTAGCATACAATTAGCCATTTCCTTTAAGGTGTGATTCTTCCTTTCAGCTACACCATTTTGTTGTGGAGTATATGGAACAGTATGTTGCATTTGAATTCCATTCTCAGTGCAAAAGTTGATGAATGTGTTTTTAACATATTCTCAGCCATTATCAGATCTTAGCTTAAGAATTTGATGTCCAGATTGTGTTGTTGGGAAAAGTATCCAATACGGAATGACCCTATCCCACTCTAAGGGTGATAGTACCTCAGCAACAACTGAATGCAAAGCTATTCAAGATTACTTCTTTATGAGATGAGAGAGAGAAGAAAAGGATGATCCACTAACCGTTATCTTGTGCTAATGTTTGATCCAATCTTCGCTCTTTGCTGCTTGCTCCTAGCTCCTTGCTCTTTCACCGGCCCAGCTACACAAAGATCCTGTAAAAGCACAAGAAAAAGGAAACTACAAGAAGCATACATCCATAACTGATCTAAGGATTAGAATAAATCAAATATACAAGCATCAATACGCCACAAAGATACATGCATATAGAAGAACCTCAAATACTTTATTAATGGAAGAAGTAAAGTTCTGAGAGTGTTACAACCATAATAGGCCCAATCCAGCAACACCTCCCAGCAGAAAGAAATCTCCTCTTCACCTCCTTCAAAGCAATCACCCAATAGTTCTATACACAAACCAACAGCACTTCCTTACTTGCACAAAATTCCAACCTCCTTAGACCTCATGAGAGAGCTCTATATATAGGATATTTGGAGAAAGGATGAGTCAGCTTGAGATTGACATGAAGCTGACTAGTGTCCTCTCCCACTTTAGTTAATATTCAGTTCTTGAGTCCACTTGGAGATTCTTGCTTCCACTTGGAGATCAAGACCCTCTTACTCATCACAAGGCGAATTCCTTGACCCAAGTGTCAGTTTGGAAGCTTCCTGGGCAATTGACACCTTGCAGAATGACTGTGCCACTTGGCCAATCTCGCCCAGCGCAGGTAGCCTTCATTGCTTTTGAAATTCAGCGCAGGTACAGAGTGGAGCAGTTGACATTCAGCGCAGATGCTCAGTGGAGCAGCTGACATGATCCAGAAATAGCTTGTTTTTGAGTATTTTCAGGTGGAGAATTGATTTTCAGTGCTGTGGTTTGCTGACCTTGTTCCTCTAGAGGTAGGAACAACATGTTTAGGGACTTTGGATCCCTCAGATTATCGACATTTCATGCTCCATGTTGTAAGGCACAAAAATGTCTATAACAGTTGCCCCCTAAAGTATGAGGTTGTTTATCGGGTGAAATGCTTTATCAGGAGGATCCGAAGTTCATTCAATTGCTGAGAGGTGCCCTGTAATAAAATACAATACAATACATTATTTTTCATTCTGCTTTCATGATCTAGCTGAGGCGGGCATTCCCATGCTCAGCTTTATAAATTCATTTTGGTACATAGAACAGACGATCGTCTGATGATAGACTGATAATTCTCTGCTGAAATTATCATCCTTTGATGTTTTAACGAGCCCAAAGTGACAAATGCTCGGTTGGACTTTTTCAGTTATAGAGTTTGAAAAAGGCCAAAAGAAACTGCTCTGGAGTTCTAGGCAGAGGGTGTGCCAAACTTTTCACAAAACCACAGAATACGTTTTACGGTACGGGTGGTCGATCTTCGTGAATGCTGTGTTCACTGCATTGCGATCAGTAGGGCGGCCGACACGGTTTCCTATTGGATAAAGGCTTTGCCTATAGGGGTCTCCCAATATATACGCGACGGTACGTGGGAGCACAAGTCCGTATTAGTGCCACCGACTCTCAGGAGGAATCACCCACCTTCGTCGAGATCGATAGTCACTACGTTTAGCGACGCCGGAACACGTCTCTAACTTAGACCTCTATGTGTTTGCGTTATGTTTCAAAGCGTTGTTATGTAAATTTATTTTAAACGGAACATAATCACCTCCTATTCCTGCGTTGATCTTAAGTTGAGAACATGGAACGCCCCAACCAAGGAATTCCACATGATGGAAATCCTAGTCCATTCTCCTCTTGGGGAGAAGTCGGTGCGCCCCACATGGCCACATTGTCGCTTCCAGGACTGACAATTGGCCTGCCTATTTGGCTATTCTCAACTAATGTAGTTCAGACCACCATGGTTCCTGAGCAGTCGAGTCAACAGTTAGATCAGTCTAGAGCTGCCCACCAGCCTTCTACTTCTTATAACTCTTCCTCTAATCCTTCATCTTCACAAGGTGGGGCTGGCAAAAGCCAAGCTCCCATGGAGAAGAAGGAGAAGAAGAAGAGAGAAAGGAAGAAGAAGGAGCCTAAGGCGACTGGGGGCAAGCAAAAGACATCTGACAAAAACCCACACACAGCACAGACCGGGCCTAAATCGCCATGTGTCATATGTAAAGGAGACCACTTCCATAGAGATTGTCCCTGTATTCCCCGGATACTAAGGGACTGGTCACCTCGTTTGCACAATTCGGGAGCATCAACCTCTGATAACCATGTTGATTGCGTACCGTCAACCAGCGAAAGTGAAGGTTCAAGACAAAGAGGGGGAGTAAGATCCCCCTGCAGACTGTGTGAAGGCGGTCACGCCATCCACCGTTGTCCCTTCTTAGACGAAGCGAAGAGAGTTTTGGAAGATCGTCCGGTTTCACCGGTAATACTTCCTCCTGGATACAAAAAACTCGTGTCGAGTCCTTCGTTGGTTGAAAATACAGCTGGCCTGCTCAAGTGGTCAGCTGAAGCGTCAGTCATTGAAAATGAACCTACTGAATCCAGACCAGACGAAAGTCTAAAGGTCGATACGGCAGTTGACCCGGTTCTTCCTTCAGAGGTTTCATCCTCAAATGACACCGTCACTGAAGATTCATCTTCAAATGACACCCTCACTGAAGAGAATAAGGATGACACCATCCAGATTCTTTTCATCAACACGGATTCTGATGAGCATCAGGGCAATGCGCCCATTCCTTTATCGCAGGAAGGAACATCGTCAGGATCGTATCCGGCCGTGTATTCGGTCCCACCACCAAGCAACCTGGTTGTGTCCTTTGATTGGAACCAACTAGGTAGACCCCGGTTACCAGCCAGTATACCATTCAGAATCATAGTCCAAATTTACATAATGGTAATGGCTGGAACTATCATTGATGAAGAGGCATCTATGAGTATCCTTTCCTCTATTGCTTGGAAAGCACTGGGTTCCCCAGAGCTTTTACCTGAGATAAGAAATCTCTCGGGTTTTGATAAAGGAACCAGTCGACCGTTAGGGATCCTCCCCAATGTGCCTGTTACATTGAAAGGGAAGACCGTTCAAATGAACGTGATGGTCGTTCAAGGACCCTTGGATTATAACCTACTCCTTGGACGAGACTATATATATTGCATGGGAGCTATAATCTCCTCACTCTTTAGAGTAATGTGTTTTCCACACGAAGGAAGAATGGTCAAGCTCGTAGACCAACTTTCATTTCCAGGATCACGCATCGCAAATAGTCAAATACCAACCCTCAATGGTCTATTCACCCAAGAAATGTCTCCACCCCCAGTCCTCCTTCCCGATGAGTGCGAGTGATTCGGAAAGATGGGACTGGAACCCAGGGGGCATGCATCCTGGTCTGCTTTGGGCAGAAGAAACCCTGGGTATAAGATAGAATTTCCGCAAAAAAATATGACTAGTCCGTACCCCGTCTGAAAAAAGGAAGAGGGGTTGTTCTAGAACAGGATTCTTTTGTCAAGGTTACTTGTTTGACAAAGGTCATTCAACTTTGTCTAAACAAGTAGGCAATGCCAAAGAGATTCCTTTGCGGCAGCAAATTGTAACCATCTTTGGGTAAAAGGCAAGCCTCACCCGTTAAAACAAATGTTTTAAAGGATAAGTAGGGGCAGCCTCCAAAGAAAGAGATTCCTTTGCTGCAACAAATTGTAACCATCTTTGAGTAACCTAATGATAGACATCGCCGAAGAAAGAGTTTCATTTGCGGCAGCAAATAAAACCATTCTTTGGGTAACCAGAAAGAGGCAAGCCTCACCCATCAAAACAAATGTTTTGAAGGATAAGTAGGGGCAGCCTTGAAATTGTATTTTATACCTGGGGGCATGCAAACCTTTTGGAGTGTAAGCAAAGAGCGGTTATTTATCTGTTTTTTGGATTAGTCGTTTTCCGAACTTGCATAAAAAAAGGATGTGGGGCAAAGGTCAAAATTTGCCAAATGAGGAGCATAGCTTCGTGAGATAAAGCTCCATAAAAAATAGCTATCTCACAGGAGACATTTCTTATCCTATGACTGGTATATCGAGCAGTTTTACCGCGGAATTTATGCTAGTTAAAAAATAGAAAAGCGAGATCCGAGAAGTTTTAGCGTCATAGTTCAGGCTCGTTAAAAAATAAACATAAGCTTTTGAGCAAGTTTAAGCACGTTAAAAAATGAACTTCCCGGTAAATAACCATTAAGAATGTACCTTGATCAACCGTAAAAAGACCTTGGTCGTGTTTTGTTGCAGCCATCACCTCCACCGTTCATTTGGCCGATCGTTTACCTCCATATGATTGTTTACCCATTTTGAGGAACAGCTGCGAAGAGTGATTTCATTTAGCCATCCTTGTGACACTGCCGTGATTGGAAAATTCCAACCTGTACCTGGAATCCGCTGCTATCCCTGTTTATCACTCGTTCCTCAAAAGACGAGTCTTCTTTAAGCTCTTTTCTCCTGACTCGTAAAATATGAAAAGTTTGCCGAGTTTTGGCCTTCCAGCTCGTTAAAGTGACCGGAAGAGCTATCCCTCCTCTAGATTTTAATCTTTTTGGACCTGAGGGATTATTGCACAAAAAGGTCGAGCGCTTGTTTTATTCGGCTCGTTAAAATTATCGAAAACTCATCCCTTCTGTATTGTTTTATACTTTTTCGGACTTAAGGGATTAGATGACGAAAAAGGAATTTTGGAGTTAACTTTCTGTACCTTTTCAGACTCTCTAAAAATGAAAAGGACCGAGTTTTCCTTGTCGTTAGACTCGTTAAAATGATTAAATAGCGGCAAACTTGTCTTTAGACGAGAACGAGTTTCCCTATCGCTAAGCTCGTTAAAATATAGCGATGGGCTTGCCCGAAGGGCAGGTTATAGAACAAGCATATGTTATCCTCCTCAAGCTTGACAAAAATAAAGAGGTACTGGTCAGAAATGACCGGGGAAAAATTGGGAGAACCTCAAAGCTTTAATGGTAGCAAGTCGCTCTTGAACATGACACTTTGTCCTCCGTATCACATCAGGTTGGGTTGTTTCATTCACCGGTCTCATCACCATGGTCCTCGCCAAACCATCCACATTTGGGGTAATGCTACCGATCCATCACATCAGTGTCGTTATATGTTCAAGAGATGTTGTTCAGAAAGAGTCAACCGTGTCCCATCCACTGCCATACATTATCCTTCATCCACCCATGATCGCCACCCTGAATCATATTTCACAGATTGTTTTCACCTCCACTAAAATCATTAGCTCCGTTCCGGTCACTGATGTGGGATTCATTAAGGCCCTCCTTTGACGGATCGCTTCTTGTCGACTTCAGCTCATTATCCAAGAAGTTGATCTAGGAACACCCCCCTCAGTACTTTGAAGCTTGCATGCCTCAATGGCAAGTTTCTCACTTCCGGCGACAGGTATACATCAATGACCTTCGACCAGAAGATTTTGCGTGGTGTTCGACGCCAAGTCCTATATTCACACCACGTGAATTGTACTGCAGTACCTTGAGGGTCATTATCATTATCGGTGATTCCTCTCGCGCTTGTTAACGGTTTACGTTATTGACCGGTAATCAAGCGATGTCTTTCCATGTTCGACTTCAGCGCAATTCTCACATGGATCGACTTGTACTTAGAGTGAAGATCGAACGAGTTTGAAGATCCCGGATCTAGTTTCATCCATCCGGGCTGCGATATATATTCAGGAAATATAAAGACATTTGTTATGTACATCATTGCAGCAGATGATCATCCTACTCAAAGGATGATAATTTCAGCAGAGAATTATCAGTCTATCATCAGACGATCGTCTGTTCTATGTACCAAAATGAATTTATAAAGCTGAGCATGGGAATGCCCGCCTCAGCTAGATCATGAAAGCAGAATGAAAAATAATGTATTGTATTGTATTTTATTACAGGGCACCTCTCAGCAATTGAATGAACTTCGGATCCTCCTGATAAAGCATTTCACCCGATAAACGACCTCATACTTTAGGGGGCAACTGTTATAGACATTTTTGTGCCTTACAGCATGGAGCATGAAATGTCGATAATCTGAGGGATCCAAAGTCCCTAAACATGTTGTTCCTACCTCTAGAGGAACAAGGTCAGCAAACCACAGCACTGAAAATCAGTTCTCCACCTGAAAACACTCAAAAACAAGCTATTTCTGGATCATGTCAGCTGCTCCACTGAGCATCTGCGCTGAATGTCAACTGCTCCACTCTGTACCTGCGCTGAATGTCAAAAGCAATGAAGGCTACCTGCGCTGGGCGAGATTGGCCAAGTGGCACAGTCATTCTGCAAGGTGTCAATTGCCCAGGAAGCTTCCAAACTGACACTTGGGTCAAGGAATTCGCCTTGTGATGAGTAAGAGGGTCTTGATCTCCAAGTGGAAGCAAGAATCTCCAAGTGGACTCAAGAACTGAAGATTAACTAAAGTGGGAGAGGACACTAGTCAGCTTCATGTCAATCTCAAGCTGACTCATCCTTTCTCCAAACATCCTATATATAGAGCTCTCTCATGAGGTCTAAGGAGGCTGGAATTTTGTGCAAGTAAGGAAGTGCTGTTGGTTTGTGTATAGAACTATTGGGTGATTGCTTTGAAGGAGGTGAAGAGGAGATTTCTTTCTGCTGGGAGGTGTTGTTGGATTGGGCCTATTATGGTTGTAACACTCTCAGAACTTTACTTCTTCCATTAATAAAGTATTTGAGGTTCTTCTATATGCATGTATCTTTGTGGCGTATTGATGCTTGTATATTTGATTTATTTTAAGGTTGATCTTGTTTAGCAGTTTGCCTTTATGGATCACCACGAGATGTATAGTAACACTCCTAAATGCAGTCTAAGATGATAAGCAAGCTTTTCAATCTTTCAACTTTGAAAACCTTAACTACTGAGGGAAAAGAAAGATAACACCTTTTCACACAGATCATAGAGCACACACTAATGCATTTTTTCCTAAATCGACATGCAAGCTATCATAATGCACATGCACAATGCAAGTATTTCTTTTCTCTTTCTTAATGTTGGTGAAATGCAAAAAGAAAGTTGTTGTATAGTTTTGAATTCAATTTCAAGTGAAAGCAAACAAGCTTGTCCAAAATCAAAAGACATCTTAAGATTTACTTGTTTCGACACTAGAGATATATAAACTCAAACCAAATGACGAAAGCAAAAGCTCAATCAGCTATGAACAGCAAATAAACTAACTCTTAAGATCAAAACGACACTTTATCACAGGTCTAGATCTAAGAGGCCACAGCAAGACTAGTTCACTTTCGTTATGGGAAACTGTAAATGTATAAGAAATACACAAAGAACAAACACAGTTTCTTTATACAACTGAGGCGGAATAGTGACAAGGAAAGTTGGTTTCAGATAGGCACACTGACTGGTAACAAACAGCAAAACAAGAGTGAAAACAAGGCAAGAACCAGTAGGAAACCCCAGCAGCACAAGGCAGGACTGGTCCAGCGCAGGTGGAACACTGCCTGTTTGACCTTCAGCGCAGGTAGCCCCTTCGGGAACTGCGCTAAAATGCAAACAGCCTTTGTACAGCCTGCACTGAAGAACGAAACTTTCGTTTCTGGTGGTTTCCGGGTCACAGATTGCTCAAAAATTCACAGTTTTTGCTCAAATCAGAAGCTATCAGTCAAGGACACACTAAGGGATGACAAGGAAGATGAAAAGCTATCACTAAGAGCTTATTAGAGTCCTTGTGGATCAGCTCTTCAAATCATAAACTTGCCCAGAAACTGAGCTAGAGTAGCTGCCCTCTACTTTGTATTTGAAAGATTCAAACACAGTTCGATTCGGTACTCCCTTTGTTTATGAAATGAATAGCAAAAACACAAACAACCAACAAGATACGATCCCCAGTGGAGTCGCCAATTTGTTGTTGGGAAAAGTATCCAATACGGAATGACCCTATCCCACTCTAAGGGTGATAGTACCTCAGCAACAACTGAATGCAAAGCTATTCAAGATTACTTCTTTATGAGATGAGAGAGAGAAGAAAAGGATGATCCACTAACCGTTATCTTGCGCTAATGTTTGATCCAATCTTCGCTCTTTGCTCCTTGCTCCTAGCTCCTTGCTCTTTCACCGGCCCAGCTACACAAAGATCCTGTAAAAGCACAAGAAAAAGGAAACTACAAGAAGCATACATCCATAACTGATCTAAGGATTAGAATAAATCAAATATACAAGCATCAATACGCCACAAAGATACATGCATATAGAAGAACCTCAAATACTTTATTAATGGAAGAAGTAAAGTTCTGAGAGTGTTACAACCATAATAGGCCCAATCCAGCAACACCTCCCAGCAGAAAGAAATCTCCTCTTCACCTCCTTCAAAGCAATCACCCAATAGTTCTATACACAAACCAACAGCACTTCCTTACTTGCACAAAATTCCAGCCTCCTTAGACCTCATGAGAAAGCTCTATATATAGGATATTTGGAGAAAGGATGAGTCAGCTTGAGATTGACATGAAGCTGACTAGTGTCCTCTCCCACTTTAGTTAATCTTCAGTTCTTGAGTCCACTTGGAGATTCTTTCTTCCACTTGGAGATCAAGACCCTCTTACTCATCACAAGGCGAATTCCTTGACCCAAGTGTCAGTTTGGAAGCTTCCTGGGCAATTGACACCTTGCAGAATGACTGTGCCACTTGGCCAATCTCGCCCAGCGCAGGTAGCCTTCATTGCTTTTGACATTCAGCGCAGGTACAGAGTGGAGCAGTTGACATTCAGCGCAGATGCTCAGTGGAGCAGCTGACATGATCCAGAAATAGCTTGTTTTTGAGTGTTTTCAGGTGGAGAACTGATTTTCAGTGCTGTGGTTTGCTGACCTTGTTCCTCTAGAGGTAGGAACAACATGTTTAGGGACTTTGGATCCCTCAGATTATCGACATTTCATGCTCCATGCTGTAAGGCACAAAAATGTCTATAACAGATTGTTTTTCAACAAAGGCCTTGAAGGCCAAAAATGTGTTAAATACTTCACTCTTGAGTTTTAAGAAGTATACCCAAGTGCGTCTAGAGAAATCATCAATGAAAGTTAAGAAATACTTGCAGCCAGAGAATGAAACAACTGGAAGTGGACCACATAAATCACTATGCACAAGCAATAAAGGGGCTGAGGCGTGCCAAGAGGCATGTTTTTCAAAACTGTCCCGATGATGTTTTCCGAGTACACATCCGGAACAAACACCATCTCTGCAAGATACCATAGGAAGACCTATCACCATATTTTCTTTACATAGATGCTGAAGAGAGCGATAGTTTAAGTGACCAAATCGCTCATGCCAAAGTTTGCTCACTTCATCATTATGAGCAACAAATATTGAGGGAAGATTTGATGACCCAAAGTTGTGAAACTTATACAACCTTGTAGAATCATCAGCAATGCCAGTAGCTAAAATCTGTTTAGGATCTCTTAGGTCCTTGATTACAACATCATGAGGTGAAAATTCAACGATTTTACTTTCACCTGAATGAGTTATCTGATATACAAATAGAAGGTTGCAGGATAAGGTTGGAACACATAATACATCATTAAACTGACCATTGTCTAGATGAACAGTTCCAGTCCCTACAACACTAAGAGATCTATCATCACCAACATATATATTTTTGGTGTTACAATCATTTAAAGAAGAAAACATGGCTTTGTTTTTGGCCATGTGATAAGAAGCTCTAGAATCAATGAGCCACTCATGAGAATGAGAAGAAGAAGATACATTTAGTGCATAGCCAGACCGAGATGCTTGACAACCACATGCAGAAAGTGCCATTCCTGAAGATGAAGTTGAAGTTGAAGATTGCTCCAAATGGATGTTGTGCTTCTTCATTGCTGCTTCCAAGGCTTCCATCTTCTTAAAGCATTTGGATTCTAAGTGGCCATCTCGATTACAAAACTTGCAATGTCTATCAGTGTTCTTCCCTTTGTTTTTATTTGTCTTATCATTTTGTTGAAATGATTTTTCATTTTGAGGCTGAAATTTCTTAGGACCCTTGTTTGGTTTAGGACCATTCCTTTTAGGATATGACTTCTTAGGATTCTTTGAATTTGGTTGCTGCTGGGTGGCTAACGCTTTCTTGGAAGAGTTTCCAAGATTAAGAAGACCAAGGTGTAAGAGTTTTTCTTGTTCTCTTATTAAAGAATCACAAAAAGAGTCAAAGGAAGGGGACTTGTAGTCTGTTCCTTGAGAAATGAAGGCTTCTCTTGTAGAATGGAAGGTGGAAACAAACACAGAGTAGGCTAGTCCCAACTTAGTAAGAATGGAATAGATAAGGTTACTATCTTCTTTCTTAACCTTAACACCTTCCAAGAGATATCTAAGGGTCTTGAACTTGGACAAGAAATCTTCAATGCAAGAAAAATTATTAGGGTCCAATGTAAGCAACTCATTTTCAAGTTGATGGGCTCTAAGTTCATTTTTAATCCCAAAAACTTTATTGATTTGTTTCATTGCTTCATCAGGAGTATCAAGTTCTGCAATATGGAATCTAAGATCTGGAGAAATAGACATCCCTATCAATCCACGTGCTTGATCTTGCCTATTTTCCCATTTAGCAGCCTTATCTTCATCCTTCGGTTTCTTTTATTGGCCTGAGGCTATTCTGTAGAGACCTTTACTTCTAAGTAAATCCTCAATGTAGGACAACCATTGGAAGTAGTTGGTGTTGTCAAGGGTAACTTGGTATTGACTTTCTATTTCAACGGAAACTGAAGCTAAAGAGGCTGAAACTAAGTGTTCCAATGGATAGATCTCGAAAAATTAGGCTGGTTTAAAAAAAGGGCTCTGAAAACGGCTTCCGGATGAAGAAGTTATGGCTTTTTGAAAAAAAAGTTGATGAAGTTGCCGACGAAGTGCGGGAATGTGCGGAAATAAAAAAGTCCACCCCCACAAAATGGAGATTTGAACCCAAGACCTCTACTCTCTTAAAATAGCTTTGAACCAATTGAGCTATACAAAAAATTTGAGAGAGAGAGAGAGAGAGAGAGGGGGGGGGGGGGGGGTGATGCTTTGGGTTGCGTGCTTGCTTTGAGAAAGGTCTTTTTCGCTACAAAACAAAAAACACAAAACCCAACATGGACATGCAAAGAAAACGAACCTTACAGCTCAAAGTTAGCTTTAGCCGAAAAACTAAATATTTTCAAAAATGAACCTTACGGCTCAAAGTTAGCTTTAGCCGGAAACTAAATATTTTTCTCAATGTTTCTGATTTTCCGAGATCACACTAAGGCGCAGCGGAAAAGAGCATACGCATGAGAAAAATCCTTCCTTTCTGTTTCTGATTTTCCCAAATCGCACAAAGTCACAGGGCAAAGAGCATACTCAGAAATGAAAGGTATAGATCCGGTAATAAAAAAGGCTAAATAAATCGAAAATCGAAATAAACAGAGAGAAAATAACTGTAAACTGCAAATAAACAATGTATACCTCCAGATCTTAAAAATGACGCAGCTAGGGCTACCGGAAACCTTTTCGCATGAAACGAAAGGGGTTCCTCACTGGAACAGATGATCCCAACACAACAGAGCAGTCCTCTTGGCCCGAAAGCAGTCAGAAACAGTAGATCTAGGAAACGACAGTCAGATGTAGTTCTACCGGCTTCATATTTGGATCACCAACGGATGCGGCCCTCAAATAGCTCTGGTACCATGTAAGAATTTACAGGGTAAGTTCCTCAGACAGAACACCAAAGGACACCGCTCACAACCAGATCGCAGATCAATACACCAGTATTTTTGACGTGGTTAAAACCCTCAAAGAGGGAAACAGTCCACGGCCTGAGCCAACGCGGCCACTTCAGGCAATTTATTAATAAAAGAATGAAAATTTACATAAGCTTCTCTCATAGACGGATTACCCTACAAATGACCCTCCATGCGCTTTAAATATAAATCATGGACCAATCGGGTGTCAAGCCACGGATCAAGTGTCGGTAATACCGAGGAGAGAATGAACCGTCGGATCACTACATGTCGTGACCGTCGGATTGTAAGTTACAAGGTAAAGAAACACACTTTACCTAACTCTATACCTAACTCTATACTAGACCAAGTTGTACTTAACTATTTCCTATGTGTCGGAATATCCTAACACTTATTTGATTTCTTACCATATTGTCTACGACGATCCATAGACTTGGCCATGCATTCCTTTGCTACATGCCCAAACTTTTGACAAGCATAACATATTATATGTTTCATATTCCTTGTATAAAAATCAACGGATTTGTGACCAAACATATTGCAAGAAAAACAATATCCCTTAAAGTACCTGGAAGCTGATGATCTTTCTGTGAGATGGTTATTAGCTTGAACCATTCTACTTCTCCATCTAGCTGCAGCATGTCCAAAATTATGACATATAAAACATTCAACATTATTCATCAGAGGAAAGGATCAATTCAAACTTCCATAGTTAGGAGTAAATGATTTTGTTTGAAGACTTCCTTTCCTTGGTTGTTGATGGGGTTGACTTCTTTTCTCCTTGTTGAGAATTTTAGATTTTTCATTTGAATTCCTTGCCTCAGTTTGTGAGCTTGATTCACCTTTAACAATTTCATGAAAACCAAGACCAGATTTGATGGCAAGAGACCTTTGACTACTAAGAATATTATCCAAAATCTTAGTACTATCTTGAAATCATAAAAGTTTATCCTTTTCTTCTAATTTACCTTTTAGGATATTTACCTCAACCTGATATTGCTCTTCCTTTTCCAGATACTGCTTCTTCATGATTTCTTCAACTTTTCTTCCTTCTTCCACTTGTTGTCTTAATTTGAGAATCTCAATTTCTTGTTGTTCATATGCTTGAAGTAGCTCTTCATTCTGCTTATTTGAATTTTCAAGATCTTCTTTTAGAGAGACAATCTTAGCTTCAAGACCTTCATAGTAACAGGTTATTTCTTTAAGTTCCTTGGTTGTTGTATCCTTTTCATTCACTTCATTTCTCAATGATGTAACCTCATCTTACTGCCTTTGACATTGATCTTCCTTTTCCTTGTACTGCGTCCTTATTTTGTTTCCTTCCTCCAACTAAGTTTTTAACCTGGTAATCTCTTCCTTGTAGGAACATTCCCTTTATCAAACAAGTTATAGACCAATCTTGAGTGTACAGGTGTTGCATGCAGTTAGATTATTAACCTTTGTTGATTTCTAAATTTATCTTTGAGCCTTTTAACTTCCGCCTTCATTAGATTTCTCACACATTCACTATCTTCAATATAACAGAGAAGGGGATCACTAGAGGAAAAAGAATCAGTACCTGATAATTCTTTTGCTTGTTCATCTTTATTCTTAGGTGATTCTGAATCTAAATATTTTCTTCCACTTGATAGCCAATCATCTCTAACATTGTCACTAATTCTTTGAGTTGTCTTCTTCTTTTGCTTCTTTCCCATTGTCACAACGGATCTCCTTCAAGCGATCAAGCTTTTGCCAAAGGACCTGATCTGATACCAATTGTTGGGAAAAATACCTTGCGGGGGTGGTGAATCAATATTTCAAATTTTTCTTTTTCAAACTATATACATGATTTTACAGAATCCAACCATCGTATACCTGTGACTACAATGAATGAAACTAGCATATAGATAATGAACTTGTAAAAAAGTTAATTCATTGTCTGTTGATCTTAAACCAATTCACCAGATATTTATTAAACATTAGATAAAAAATAATGAGGTGCAGCAAAAACAAAATAAACTATCATACATAAGCAACTCACATGAACACTAAGATTTAAGGTGGAAACGCAATGCGAGAGAAAAACCACCTGCTGTTGTCATCTCTGTCTTCTTTTAATATAAAGAAAATTTATTTATAATCTTGTATTGTTGGAGACTCATACCATTATGCAGGCACCCACCTGTAGAAGGCTACAACCTCCTCTTGTTCTCCAGCTTCTACTGGAAGGTAGCTACAACCCCCTAGCTCTTGTATTGGCTGATATGTTTACGAGTATGTAGGTGCCGAACTACAGAAGGCTACTACCTTCGCTCTTCCTCCAGGGACCATGTTTCATAAATTTTCAGACTGGATACTCCTGGTATACAACAACACAATATGTAGGCCACGTTTCATCAAATTTTCATACTGGACCCATCAGTAACATTGAAGCTCAAAATCAATCACCACTGTAATACAACTGCATCTATCAATAATCAGTCAATATGAACAATATCACTATCACCAAAACATAGAGTTGAACCCATAACTCTGGATCAACAACCAGAACCAACTGCAACTTCAAAAATCATATGTCAGAATGTATACGCTACTTAGAAGTGCCAAACCAATGTGTATACGTGCCTTCATCAAAGTGAACCAGCGTATAGATCTGCAGATAATATCTTATAACTTCCCAACAATTCCAGACTTCAAATATACCTATATCATAACATATAAAGGATAAAACATGTGTTAGCAATCAGATCTAGACTATCCATTATCAGATCATACAATGATAAGTCATTTCAGGTCTCATGATCCTGATCCAATATTGTATCCAAGGATGCACATGATATTTTAGATCTATATCATAATCATAGCCCTTACAACCCAAAATATACTTCAGATAGAAGTATTCATCAAAAACCCTTTCACATCCACACCTAGCCCTTTGATCTTTTCCTCCTTATATACTTAAAGCCTTTTTCAATACCTCGGACCAAAACAACACTTAGAACCTGTGGTATTCTTAGACGGGATCAAGTAACCGTCACTCTGCTCAATATTGTGGGATAATACGATGGTATTGACCCTTGGTATTCTTTAACCTTAATCTTCCATCCCATACACGATTTTCCTTCTGTGAAAGTGTGCGCATACATATATGCTCTTTTTTTCAGTGAACCTGCTTGTATATGCTACTTGGACTAGGTGAACCCGCGTATACAACTTAAATCATTCTTTTTCTTCAGTTGCTTGATTCTGATCTGTAATCCTTTGTTCCATCATCTTGTTCTTCTGTACCATTACTCTGTTACCTCTGAATTGGCCTGTTACAATGTCATACATCATTGGGAGTTTCCATCAAGGGAAACATCTATACCATAATGCCAAAAATGATTCCATTTATATTTCCAAGTATATTTTTCCTTAATACAATTTTATTTATTAATGACATATAGCTTTGTTTTTAAAAATATTAGAACAAATTTCTAACCTTTTTTTTTGAAGAAATTTAGGAATTCATTGACTTAAGAGGGAGCTTTACAATAATTAGAAAATAATTTATTTTTCACTATAGGGTTTGTGGCCAAAAATGTAAATTGATCATAACTTCTATTATATTTCTCTGGTTGGATTTCATGACCTTAATTATAAAATTTCACGTGCTCTTTGAATCTATTCACACTAATTTGACTAAAATCATGCATTCTCTCAAATGATATCAAATTTGCAAACCAGGACTAATTTAAATTAGTGATAACTCCATTTCATGGATTCATGGATGTTGTTTTGTTTTTTTTTTTCCTCTTCTTCTTCTAGAAACTAGGTATTTTTTTTAGAAGAACTAACATCTATGGCTAGTTTCTTAAAATTATCCACAAATTTCATTAGAATGTTGTTCTCCTCTATATTTCCTTTTTTTGGGTCAAAAATCTACAAAAAAAAGGAAAATAATTTATTTTTTTTCGCTGAAGCAAAAGATCTAAAACTACTTATAATATACTTAACCCCAAAAGTTTAGAGAAAACATGTACAATCTAAGTGAAAAACATAAGATAAAATAAATTAGAGTTGAGAAAATTCTCTTGTATTAATGATATTAAAAAATATAGAGCTAGTTTCAATTGACTCTTCGATGGGGAAACCTCCTAGAAAAAAAAACTCAAACTTATAATAACACATCTTAACAAAAAAAATTGATAGCCTTCTACTCAATATATATCTATCAATAAATGGTTTTATGTACCTACGAGCCCACCCATAATAAAGACATACTTATTAATTTGAGATTTATTAATAGAAAATACCATTTTTATGATAAGTAACTATTAACTTACTAGTTAGTGGGCTTTATTCAAGGAAACTCCATATATCAATGAAGTATCCTAAGTAAGGGGGTTAGGGTAGGACCCTAACAACATGCTTAAGTACCAAACTCTTATTCTTTTATTCACTGGTTTTGCAATGGTCACATTCTCTCCATGGTCATTTTCCTATATGAGAATTTGAAATTTTAATTTCTATGCAAATATATACAATGACAACCACCTTAAATCCAACTTAACCTTAGATTTATCAAGCACTAACATAAATCAAATCTCTCAAACTGAAAACTTAAAGTTTTTATATCCTAAGAAATATTTGATTCATTTTAATACTTGACAAATCCAAAAAATAATAATCAAGATGAGAAACAAAATCATTGTTATAGAACACAAGATGCCCCTATTTATTCTCCTGTGCAAGAAGTTAAATAGCTCGTAGGGATAGTATTTTGTCTCATGTGTGGGATTAAGGCTAGATGCTATTAGAAAGCACATGACTCCATCATAGGTAGGCTCAATGATAACCACGATTGATACTATATTTCTTGCAAATTTAGGATGAAATTGGTTTTTAGTCTTGGAATGATACCAAGAACCACTTCTAATTCACTAAATGCTCATCTTCCTTGAATGCAAGGAAAGAAGTGAAACCCAAAACCTACAAGCCTCTAACAAGAGCAAAAATCTACTACCT
The DNA here is from genome assembly GCA_031772625.1 of Pinus tabuliformis. Classification (NCBI taxonomy): domain Eukaryota; kingdom Viridiplantae; phylum Streptophyta; class Pinopsida; order Pinales; family Pinaceae; genus Pinus; species Pinus tabuliformis. The sequence continues at coordinate 1,655,889,155 of CM062816.1, forward strand.
TCTAGAACACTAGATCATTTTAAATGGTATAATTTTTCTTTGAATACTAATACTAAATCAACATACATTTATAAATAAAAATCAATAGTAAGTATACTTACTAAGAATTAATAATTGAATTATAATAAACATATTACTACCTTGAAAAAAACATATATGGCGTAGGTTCACATGGCATATGCCTAACAGTTTGATTAATTATCATCCAACCACTCATTTTATTATTAAAATATTTCATTATGTACATTGACATTTTGTATGTGTGAGATGGGAATAGAACTCACATTATTTGTAAATGGTCTTAAGGGTTGTCTTATCTTGCTCATTTGTAATCCAATTGACTACATGGACGACTTTTGTCATCTCTTATCTTGTTTTTAAGTATTTAGATACCAATTAGATTATTTTTCATGATAGGTAATTATTATATTTTACAATTATTTATAACAATTATAAAATATATAGTTATTTATATTTAAAATTATTTCAAAATTAAAAGGGCAGAAACGTATAACTGCTTTGGAAATAGATCTCAACCATTGACTTGTGAATACTACTAAGAATATTCTGGAATATTATGTGGAGGTTCATTCCCTACCATTCACCTAGTAATTATTAATAATTAAATTAAAATTTTGAAATCCCTATTCCAAAATAGACACGCCTATTGGCATAATTAAAGATTATATTTTAGATTTTATTTGAGTTTTGGTTATTTATAATAATTATTTGTGAATTTTTCTAAATAATCACAGTGATGGCAATAACACAAGGCAAATAATGGATCAATACATGGATATTCATCATGATTTTGATGGGAGACGACTAATAAAACTCTCCTACCACCCTCATATGTCTCACATTACTTCCACCCTAGCTTATGATTCCTCCTTTGTATCTTGATGTGGTCAATTTGGGATCTATCCCATTGCTAGCAGATCTCCTCATTATTTTGTATATTCCATAGACCTAATTGAAATTTATTCTAGTGCAAACCTACTTTGGCTCGGAAATACCCTCTTCCCTAAAGAATTTGGTTCTTTTAACATTGAGAAATCGGGGGCTTATGAGTTAGATTATATTTCTCTGTCATGGTAACTTCTTGTGAATTTATTGGATTATTTATTAGATTTATATTTTGTTCTTTCATCAAGTAATTACCAAAATTATGTAACATGAAGGTCACATTAGACAGTAGAACACAAAGATATAGGCTCCAAGCCGGGGCAAAACCCCTCCAAGGGGAAAACCTAGAAAAACTCTCTTCTTATAGAATCATATCAAAATGAGAAATCCAAGACCCTAGACCAAAACCCAATATCTCCACAAGAACCAAGTCAACCCCCCATTATGTCCTTAAGAGAATATTCAGAAACTCAAAATGTATCTCTTCATTTTGGTAATGCTTCCATAGGAATACAGTCCCATTACTCCTTCATCAGCTCTCAGGAAATTCACAGTTATTTTCCACAAGAAATTCACATTTTTCCAGAAATATTCCACAAGAGAAACTGACATATCTAGCCTTAGTAGGCTCGCATACCTCGCCATAGAAGAGCAACGAAGTCTTTTACAAAATGAGGAGCACACTAGCCAATATATAGTGATCCATGTGTCTCAAAAGTCACATCCTTTAGGCAGGCCAACCTGATAATCTAGAAGGCCGACTTGGTCTTGAAGGTACAACTTGACTCTTTCCACAAAAACAAAATATTTAATTTTCTTTTAAAATTGTCCAAATGGGACTATGACTCATGACAATTTCAATAAACCTAGGGGCATGAAAAGCATGCCTAGTCTAAAATAATAATAAGAAGTTTTATATTTTTCCTTTTGTATTTTACATAAAATATACATTGACAATTATGAAGACCAAACCTAGTAAAATTTTCTAATACTCCCTCTTAGCTAGGGAGGTATCCATAATTTCATAACTGGCATAAGGATACTTCTCAAATTGAAATATTCTCATAAGAAGAGTCATATAAGCCATATTTAAGCATCAAAATCATAACAAGCATTGTCAACATAGAAACATAGCAAGGCCTTGACTAACAAACTCTATCTCTCCACTAGATTAGAGAAAAATGTTGGGAGGCTTTATGTGATACACCACACTACCTTTCAAGGAACATATCCCATCTGGATGTTCACCATGTATGTTATTCTAAGAATATTCTTATCTTGGATTACCAATCCTCAAAGAATATTGGTCATCTTTGAACACTCTTGTCTTGGATACCCTATCCAATCCTTAAGAGTGTCAGTCCATGAGACTACTTCTATCTTGGATTCCCAATCCTCAAGAAGTATCGGTCTCCAATGCTTCTCCAATCTTCCATTCTCCCTGCCATGGCCTTCTCCAAACCTACGATTGTTAGTCCTCTCCTAAGGCATAACACATGGAGAAGGCAATACAGTATTCATCCTCACTCCCTCTCAACCAAGGAGATAGTCCTCATTCCCTCTCAATCAGGGAATATATCCTTGCTCTCTCTCAACTAGGGAGACACAACCACAAGTCTTAGATTATTTCATACTTCATCAATACATCAATCACTTCTTCTTTCGTGGAGATCTTCAATAGTAGTTGCAAGGATTCCCCTTCCCTTTGCATCATCATATCATACTTAAGCTTCATCCTCGTGGATGATAAACATTCTAAGATATTTCTTGATGGGGTTTCTTTACTCCTAACAACATTTTTTTACCATATCAAACTATGAGTTTCCAAATCTTGACAATCTTCCTGCAATATTGTCATTAATTAGTCCATTTATTCTCTTTAGAGAGCCAAACTTCTCACAACTACTAGCACATGTTATTTTACAAAATTTTGCTTCATGTTCATTAATGAGTCACATCAACTTTCCAAATATAAATTTTTTCACCAAGCTCTTTCAAGCCATCAAAGGTTTTTTTCATTCAATCCATATGGTCTCAACTTGAAAAAAAAGTAGTTGTCGGTACAATATTACAGAGCAAGCTCTCCTTCTATCCCCTTCACATGATTTTCTAATATGTCTTACCAGGGAACCATGTCTTATCCAAGTAGATAATCAATATCAAAATTGCAAAATTATAAAAACCTCTAGTCAAGGGATCATGTCAAATTATGCTACTTTCTCCCTTTGAGGTCAATCATTCATTTGCATGATCTTTCTTCATATTGTAGCAAAGTTTTGGTTCATATACTTTAGCTTTCAATAATAAATTATTGTGAATGAACCAATTAGTAGGCTTCTATATTGTATCCAACAGTGTATTTATATATCCCTTTTTCCATATTCTTTGATGCATATCAAAATATTCATTCCTTGATGTTAAGCCACGTTATTTCATAATCAAGCTTTAGATAGAATTTTCCTTGATGCATAACCTTGGTTAGAAGACTTATGAAAGAATAGGGAGACAAAATATAAAGCAAGTAGCATTAGTAATATTAAAAAAGATGTTAAATACTTGTCTCTAGAGGAAGTTTGACTCCCTCTTAATGTTGGACCATTTTTTATGAAACTTTGTCTTCACATCATCATGATAGGAATACCTATTATTCTTAAGAACTAGATTCCTTGTCCTTTCACAACGGAAATGATTAGTTAAGGTTTCTATTTTTAGGGTTTCTTATTTTATTCCATACTTTTCTAGAGTTTACAAACCCTAAATGCCAGACATGTCACTTACAAATTTTAAAATTCCTACAACCACATAAGTTAGCTGCAAAACCCTATATTTTTAAGGTCTTCAAGATTTGTTACAATAATAATTACAAATATCCAAATCCTAGAAACTTCATAATCATCAAGACTTGTCCTCAAAATGTTGCACAACCCTAATGATGTAGTTTGGTAATTTAATTGATGTTAAATTACTTACATAAATTATCAACTAGGGCTAGTAAACTGATGAAATGTATGTGCATTGTATGTACTAGGAGTCTTTGTCACTCACACAATTCCTAAGTTAATTTGAGATATAAAAATGCACATGTTTCTCTATAGCTATGTAAGTAAATAAATCACTCATAAAGATGGAAGCAATTCTATTTGTAACACCCTCCTCACACATCTAGCCAAGTAACTAACCAACTGGGGTAAACATGCGACGAGAGGCTACTATGATTGGATTCGACCTCCTATGTGACCTTAAGGAAGTGGAATCGATGGAACACATCAACCAACCTATCCACATCAGCAACATAACCCTCAAGAGACATGTCAGCCACTCAGACATCATGTCCCTGGGTCCCACTGATGTTCTAGACATCTTAAGCCTTAGTCACTCTCATGTTATAGGCATGACAGCATCCAGAAACCCAGAGTTGCTCTCACAGGCTTGCCTGCTAGCGTCCAGAGACCCAATTTTCTAGTTCTATGCCAGCATCCCCGGGATTTGAGCCACTTTTTCAAGCCTATATCCCAGGTCACTACTCAGAATGGAATGATAGCTTAAGATCAGTCAAATAACAGGGAAACAATGATGCAAAAGCAATAAGTTAAATAATACCTTAATTAGACCCCTACTAGCCATGACAAGCATTTCGTCAAACATATCATCAACATGTAACCTACAGGTGTAAACAACAAAATTAAGTGTAGGGATCTCATACTTATCTGAGAATCGCTATGAACCATTATTCCCTCATATCATTTGTTGTGTTATCATCTATTAGGCCATAGATACATTATCCATTCATTTACAAGTAAAAACATGCTGAGAGCCATACATAGTTGTTGTCATAAAACACACATATAACTAGCATAATAACAACAGAAATACTCATGAAAGTACAACTATATAGACCACATATAATCCATCAAAATACTCATAGAAATACAAGGAGAAATAACCTTTCATTAATGATGCAATAAGCAAACTAGAGATGGGACTACCACGTTCCACCCGATCATAGATTGGTTGAGCCAAGTCTCTCTTCAGCCAATCACCTCCATTCCATATTCCAAGCATGAATGTGGGACTCATAGAACACACCAAAAACACCAAATAAGCATGGATTCCACTGGAGTTCTCCACCTACACCGTGAGGAATTTGACTGCCTCCTAGTTTCTCAGGCTTTACCGTAATCCATAGTCTAGTCGAGGGATCACTAGGCCCTACAACAAGACACACTCTCCAGGCTTTACCGTACATCCTATCCTGGGACTACTAGGCCCAACAGAGATAAAACCACCTCTTGGATTTATCATATATCCTGCCATTCACCGACAAGGATTTCTAGGCCCACCAAGGCACATAATCATGGCTTTACCGCAACCCACATTCTGGCTCAAGGGTTACTAGGCCAATGGCTTTACCATGATCCACATTCTAGTTCAGGGACCAAAAGGCCTTGTGTTTGTCATTTCAGAGATCCACCCTACTCAGCTTCGAATCCATCTGACCATACCACATTAACTGAGTATGATAACCCATCTCATCAATGTTATCAGGAAATGGCAAGGCCAGACTGAAGAACACTATCACACTTGGAAAAACCCATGCCATGATAGAAAAGAACGACATGCAATACCATGCATGCCAAATATAGCAAGGAAAATACAAATGCAAGTTGATACCTACAATGATGACGGATGTAGTTGCTTGATCTTGCCTTTTTCTACTTGATCTTTGCTTCCTCTTGCCTTCTTTGCCTTTCTTTCTCCAATGCCAAAGTGATCCAAGAAAACTCTAAGTGTCCAATTGTTATAGATCTGATATGAAAATATAAGACAATGCAAATAAACCCAAGAAATAACAAGATCTGAATATAGATAGAAATGATTCACTTTATTAATCAAACCCTTAAGGTAGGGCAACACCATATATTCACTCCTTAAGGAAGGAGAACACTCCACAAGCCATATGCATGTTCATACAATAAATCTTCACCTCCCTCAATGTGGAGTCTCTAGCCTCTTTATAGGCCTCATACATACAATACCATGGGTCATTACCATGGTTCCCTCAATACCATCTATCTAATACCATAGGCCCATTACATTATTACTAACTACTTGTGGTCCCTTACATGATATGGGTTAACCACATTACTTATTACTATGGCCCATCCCATTATTACATTATTCCCTTGGGTACCTCCCTTTGTACCCCATGTTATCCCCCCTAGGTATATAACATTCCACCCCCCTTAACATGTTTCATCCCCGAAATATGAGAACACAAATAATAAGATCTACTCAAAAGAGTAGTCCACTGGTACCATGCACATGCATCTAGCCATCCAAGAGAAAGGTGATCCCTCAATCTCGCTGGTGCCTCGCTCGCTTGAGATGGAAGTTGACCGTGGTAGCTCTTTTGTGTTGATGTGTAGTAGGTGGATCTTCGCTCCTCTCTATCTGTCATGCGGGGGTTGTTGTCCTTGTGGCTAATTGGTTGCCATTTTGTTGGTTGTTTTCTTGCGGGGTGATGTGGGTGATGATATGTTGAAGTTTTAACCCACGGTGTCTTTTTATTTAATTCACCCTGCTGTGGTGCCTGTTGTGGTGTCTTATCTTCCAATATTACTTCAACCACTGAGCCCTCATCTGATGTATCAGCACCTGTATCCTTTTCTGCTTCAGCCTCTGTTTGTGTTTGATTGTCGATCATCAATGGCTCATCATCTGATATGTCAGTCCCTGGAACATCTTCTGCGTCAACCTTCATGGACTCTACTTGTTTATTGATGGAAATATCCTGTAATGTAATTTTCTTCTTTTTATACCAGAGCTTCAGGAATTTCTTCTGCACATTAATATTGATAGTACCCACGGATTCCATCCAAGGATATCCTAAAACAACATCCATATTATCCATCTCTGAAGTATAAAAATCACCATGCAACACATACTTATCCATAGAAATCTTCAAATCCTTATACACTTGAACATCCTCATCATCCACTTGTGTGTTTTCAATGTGTTTTGCTGGAACTTGCAATTTTTTTACCAAATTAACATTCATAAAATTGTGCTTGCAACTAGGATTTATAGATACAATGATTTTCTCCTTCTGAATCAATCCATGAACCTGCAATAAGGAGACACTCGTAGAAAATAACCCTTTATGTGTCTCATTCTCCTTTTTTCTAGTCCGAGACCATTTGTTTAAAAGGACTCTTTCAAATTCTGCATCTGAAAGTTTGGACAACTGCTTGTCGTCAAGTGAGAAATACCATTTGTAAGCCTCATCTCTGAAATTAAGCCACACTGAATCCTTCCAATTTTTTGCCCATACTGACTTAGTTTGCTTTATGTATTCTTCAATAGTAGGGCTATCATCTTTTCCAGTAAAATTTTCCATGAAGAGGGTTTGAGAAAAATTCACTTACTTGGCGAAAATTTGAAATGGCCACAATTTCGTCAATATTGCTTAGAATCTCTATTATGACCTATTTTTGGAAATGGAACAACCATTCTGCATCTACCCATGTGATAGAAATATTGATCCAGACACTGGAATTTCAGATCTGCACTACAACTTTCCCGTCGTCACCAAAATTTCTGCAAAAAAGAGCTGATTTTAAATCAGCGATATCTCCCTCATCCGGACTCCGATTCGACTAATTTTTTTTTTTGAAATTGGGTAATTTTTCCCAAAAAATTCAGATCTGCAATTAGATTTTGTAGATCTTGCACCAGGACGTCCAAATCTGCGCCGCAAACTCGCTGCCCCGAAAAATTGTTTGCAACACCACTGATTTTTAGATCAGCGATATCTCCTTCATCCGGACTCTGATTCGACCAATTTTTTTTTTAAAATCGGGTATTTTTTCACAAAGAATTTAGATCTGCAATTAGATTTTGTAGATCTTGCAGTAGGATGTCTAGATCTGTGCCACAAACTCATTGCCCTGAAAAATTGTCTACAACCCCACTGATTTTTAAATCAGCGATATCTTCTTCATCCGAACTCCGATTCGACCGGTTTTTTTTTGAAATCGGGTATTTTTTCACATAGAATCTAGATATGCAATTATATTTTGTATATCTTGCACCAAAACATGCATATCTAATCTGCAAACTCGCCGCCCCAAAAATTTCCTGCAAAACATAAGAAAAATTCTCCACTTTTTTGCCCAAGAAAGTGCTCTGATACCACTTGTTATAGATCTGATATGAAAATATAAGACAATGCAAATAAACCCAAGAAATAACAAGATCTGAATATAGATAGAAATGATTCACTTTATTGATCAAACCCTTAAGGTAGGGCAACACCATATATTCACTCCTTAAGGAAGGAGAACACTCCACAAGCCATATGCCTGTTCATACAATAAATCTTCACCTCCCTCAATGTGGAGTCTCTAGCCTCTTTATAGGCCTCATACATACAATACCATGGGTCATTACCATGGTTCCCTCAATACCATCTATCTAATACCATAGGCCCATTACATTATTACTAACTACTTGTGGTCCCTTACATGATATGAGTTAACCACATTATTTATTACTATGGCGCATCCCATTATTACATTATTCCCTTGGGTACCTCCCTTTGTACCCCATGTTATCCCCCCTAGGTATATAACACCAATAGTGTGAGAGAGAGATTGAATAATGAGAGAGCTCCAAAACTCAACTGACAAAAGGTTACTAGTTGATCCTCAGAAACCTTTTTATGAATGAGTCCTTTATTTCCTTAATTTTCCTCCTCACATGCAACCTATGACCTTTCACCTCCCTTTTCTCCTACTTACCATTATTTTCATAAATAAATGTGTCAAAAATACCATTTTTCCTTTCCAAAGCCTTAGCCATTTCCTTTTCCAATTTCCTTAGCCATAAACAGTGAAATGAACACCCACTAGGATGTCTTGCCCAACGTTCAGCTTGGAATAACTTTCCCATCAACTCTGGTTATTATTTTTAACTTTTATTACATGGAATTTTCATTAGGGCTGTTACAAACCCCCCCCCCCCCTTGGGGGTTACCGTCCTCAGTGTCCAATCACACATATAGCTCAACAAACCGTTATAAAAAAGAAATACTACTCATGGAGCTTCATAACATAGCTCGATGCAGTATTTACAATGATCATATTGTTGAGTGCCAACCCACATGACATCATAATAACATGATAAGTACATGATAGCATATTAATATGACAACATAATCGTAAGGACATGACACCCATACCACTTAGTGAAGCTTTATAACATAGCTCATGGCAGTATTTACATCCATATACATATGTACATATAGTAATATCACCAAAACATATACCAAGACATCATATCAAAACATATACCAAAACACCATATCAAAGCATATACCAAAACACCATACCAAAGCAGATACCAAAACACCATCTCAAAACTACTTTGCCTCAACTGTAAAACAAGGAAGGATACATAGCTTGCATCTGATCCGTCATCTCCCATGTAGCTTCATCAGGCCTAAAGTGCTTCCACTGCACTTTAACTTGCTCGATTGCTCGATTCCGGAGCATGAGTGCATTTTTCTGCAATATACACTGAGGCTTCAACTAGAATTCTCCATCTCGTTCCACCTCCAATATAAACCAGTCAATCACATAGTCAACATCTTTAACATACTTCTTAAGAAATGATACATGGAAAACATCATGGACTTTCACTGTCAGAGGCAGTGTAAGTTGATTGGCTACTAGCCCAATCCTCTCAACGATACTGAAGGGTCCATAAAACCACAGTGCCATCTTGGCACATGATCCAATCTGCAAGGAGCTCTTCTTCAGTTTGATGTGCAAGTACACCTGTTCCCCAACCTGAAACTCCTTAAGCAACCTATTCCTATCTACATAACTCTTCTGCTTATCCTATGTTTCCTTTAGGTTCTTCTTGATCACCTTCATTTCATGTTCCATGTCTACCAACATATCTGGTCCAATCAATACCTTGTTAACTAGATCAATCCAACTGATAGGAGTGTTACTACTCTGCCCATACAATGCCTAAAAAGGACTCATCCTCAATGACTCTTGATAACCATTGTTGTATGTGAACTCTACCAAGGGGAGATACTCTTCCCACTCCCATTGTTGGTGCATCAAATACATCCTCAACATGTCCTCCAATATCCTGTTGACCCTCTCTGTTATTCCATTTGACCGCAGATGATAAGTTGTGTTGAAAGCCAAATTTGTGCCCAAACATGAAAATAACTCCTTACAAAATTTAGAAGTGAACTTCGCATCCCTGTCTGACATAATATTCTTTGGAACACCATGCAATTTGACCACATCTCTGATGAATACCTGTGCCACATTGCTAGTTGAGAATTTATACTTCACTGGAATGAAGTGTGCAACCTTCGTCAATCTATCCGCAACAATCATGATGGAATCATGTTGTCTCACTATCTTCGGCAACCCTGTGATGAAGTCCATGGAAATGACTTCCAATTTCCACTCTGGAATCACGATCAGTTGTAGCAGTCCACCTAGATATTTACACTCTACCTTTACTCATTGAAAATCAAAACATCTAGCCACAAACTCTACTACATCCTTCCTCAGATTTGGTAAAAAAATAAAATTTCTTCACTGTTGTCAATGTCTTATGATAACCCAGATGACCTAAATAAGGTTTCGCATGAAACTCCCTCAAGATCACCTTCTTGAGCTCACTGCTATCTGGCACATATATCATGTCTCTGAATTTGACCAATCCATCCGTTGTAAGACAACAATCCACACCATGTGTGCCTGCACCTGTACCTGTAATGGTATTGCCACCTGTACATGTACATGTACCTACAACTGTACCTATAATATCACCTCTACCTGTACCAGCATCCTGCTGCAACCTATGCACAATCTCCATATACCTAACATCCTGCTGACCTGCCTGTATGATCCTATCATGTAAGTTTGTCCTGTTATCACCCCAAGAAACTCTCCTAGGTTGTATCTCAGAGATGCTCGGGAACATTACAAACTCAACAAAAATGTTGGAAATGGGTGGATGAATGGAAGGAATGATGCTTGTTCAAGCCAGATAACCACTTCTACTATGCTTAACCCCAGACATGGGTGAACACCCCTAGACTACAAGGCTTTAGACCACCAATTACTCATAGTTTGAGGATTAGGTGAACATGGAGAATACTAACAACACCAGCAGATGCACAAGACCATGTGATGGCTGGCTGCAACCAGTAAAGAGGTCTATAAATCTATTTCGTAATGCACAGACAGGATGACAGCCCTCTGGCACTAAGTAAGCAAAAACCTGCATAACACATTCAATGATACATACTAGATTCTAACATAGAGGTGGGATGACAGCCCCTCTAATGCTAAACATCAAGAGCACATGAAAAATGCATAACAGACACAGCCTAGAACAGAGTAGAAATGGCAAGTGAGCAATTAACAGCAAAAGAAGCTTGTATTAGCTAAAAATGAAGACTAGACGATGCAAGTATCACAGTAGTTACAGTCTCCAGAAGTTGAACCTTACATCAAAACAACAACCATCAACCCTCATTACATCTCTGTTTTGGGTATATATGGAGTTTGGTTACAAAATGCTCTGTTATACAATGCGTGGAGGGGTCATAATGGACCATCAACCACATTAAATATCTAATACGGGTCTTTGATACAATCTGATTGCTTCAGAGGATGAATTTGACATTCTCTGGTACTTTGTTGCACTCCTCAGGTAACTGGAGTGTGGTATAAAAGACATTCCATGACTGATAAATGCTTGTAACTTCTTGAGGATGTCCTTTCCTTCTTTGGCCATCCTTTCTTACTAAATGCAGTTATTATGGATTAACTGCTCAAGGTACTGGTAGATGGCCGCTTCTGTCCTTCGGGTGCACGGCATGGCCAGGGGTGAGGATTGCATGGCAGGTGAATGATCTGGTCAGCGGAGCAGGATCGGTCGTTGGATCGCGTAGATCGATGGTGGAGATGGTTTTGCAGGAGGAATCGGGCAATAGCAGGAGCGGGTGGTCGTGAGCCATTAGATCTGGACGTGGCAGATCCAACGGTCATCGTGCGGGAAAGGTGCATGGGGGTTAACGCGCGGGGAAGGTACGACGGGCGGTAAGTGGTATATATCGCACCGCTTTCGGAGGTGAGCGGTATCCATATATGGGCTAGCGATCCAATATAACAGTGACGTGTGGTGGATGGGATAGGTTAATACCGCTTTCCCCGTGAGTTAATGCGTGGGTGGCTAGCGGGGTCAGGAGTAGCGTATGCCGTCGGATCACGCGACGGATGATTGGATGGCAGGGAACTGAACGTGGTTTAACATGCGGGGGAAAAAGGCAGAGACTGTTGGATCGGGACGATCAACGGCTCTGAATAAAAGGCAGAAAAGGGTTATGGAGGGGTGGGGTCATGTGGTTACGGTGATATGAGGGTTCGGGCTTAAGAGCGAGGGCCCTCTACTATGGGTTTTTTAAACCAAGAAGCAAGAGAAATAGAGATCATAGGAGGACAAGGGGAATAGAACAGGAGAGGAGGACAGCCATTATAGGTCTTTCCCTAAGCACGACCGAGGATCTAGCTTGCCTTCAGCTTCCGAGGATCAATGTATATAGCAGAGCTAACATGTCCCATAGGAGTTCATAGCTGCCAAGTGATTTACCTGTACCCGCCTGCTGAGAGAATCTGCTACCCTGTTCTCTTTTCCTTTAATGTACCTAATCACGAATTCAAACTCACTGATTGTGGCCAACCATCTAGCATGCCTGGTGTTCAGATTCGATTGGTCAAACAAATACTTCAACCCAATATGATCACTCATTAGTACAAACCTCCTGCCAAGAAGATAGTTCCTCCACATCTTCAATGCATGTATAATCACTACTAACTCAAGATCATGTGTCGGGTAGTTCTGCTCATGCTCGTTTCGTTTCCTCGACTTATACCATACCACCTGTCCATCCTGCATAAGGACTCCACCAAGTCGTCTCTTTCAAGCATTTGTGCACACTACAAACTCTTTGTCTGAATCTGCAATCTGTATCACTGGTGCATGTGTCAACAATTGCTTAAGTTGTTCAAAACTAGCCTCACACTCCTTTGTCCATTTGAACTTCTTACCTTTCCTTTGTAATGATGTGATAGGATAATAAATCTATGAGAAGTTCCTGATGAACCTACTAAATAGCTTGCCAACCCCATGAAATATCTCACCTCATCTACATTCTTAGGAGCTACCCACCCCATGATGGCCTTTTTATTTTCTATATCTACTGCAATGCCCTCGTTGGAGACCACATGCCCCAAGTAATGTACCTCACTCTGGAAGAAACTACACTTTCTAAGCTTAGCATAATATTGATGCTCTCTTAACAACCTCAACACTATTGTTAAATGCTCAACATGCTCTTCCTCATTTTTATAATATACCAATATATCATCAATGAACATAATTAGAAACTTATCCAAATATGGACACAACACACTATTAATCAAGCACATAAATGTAGTTGGAGTTTTAGTTAAGCTAAATGGAACTACAACAAACTCATAATGCCCATACCTGGTCCATAAAATGGTCTTTTCAATGTAATCCTCTTTGATGTGTACCTGATGGTATCTGGATCTCAGATCAATCTTCGATAACACTACTGCTCCCTTCAGCTGATCGAACAAGTCATCAATCATCAGTAAAGGGTACTTGTTCTTGACAGTCACTTTGTTCAACTACCTATAGTCAATGCATAAGCTGAGAGTTCCATATTTCTTCTTCACAAATAATATCAGTGCACCCAAATGTGATACACTCGTCCTAATGTATCCCTTGTCCAATATTTCCTTCAACTGTAGCTTTAACTCAACCAACTAAGGTGTGCTCATCCTATAAGGTAATTTTGATGCTAGAGCTATCCCTTGCACTAACTCAATAGAAAAGTATACCTCCATGTGTGGTGGCAACTCTGTAATGTCCTCAGGAAATACATCCTGAAATTGCTGCAAAATTGGGTACCTTCTCAACACATCTGCATCCACAACCTCCTTTCCCTTATCACTAGAAATGTGTACTGCAAATAACATACACCCTTTCCCGCGAGTTGTTAGGTTCCTATAATACTAGTGATGCCCCCATTAATATTGTAGTTGTATCCCTTATTAATATTGTTGTGCCCCTATTGTCCCCATATTGTTATTACTATGCCCCATAGAATCCCTCTATTGTTATTTTTGCGCCTTTATATTATTATTGTTAGGTCGGCTTGGTTATATTGTGACCCCTTAGACTCCTATATATAGAAAGGAGGTTTTTTCATTTGAATCATCCAAGAATTGTTCATTTGTGTAATGTAAAGGAGGTTGCCCCCTCAAAGAGGCTGAATTCTAAGGTGTTCAACTATCTTTTCTATCTTTTTGTGAGCTGGTTTCATAACATTTGGTATCAGAGCTTTGGATTCTAGGGTTTCGCTGCTCCAAATATGCCATTGTGGCATTTTCGCTATAACTTTTTTTTTGCAACGTTTCAGAAACAAAAACAAAAAACTCATTTGAGACGAAATCGTGTTGAACCTCAGGTCCAAATTTCAGAACTTTTCGCACTATATTTGCGGAGATATGATCTACGTAATTTGGCCTTTTTGAATACTCCTGAATTACATTCCAAACAGGTGACATGGGGAAATCATCATAACTTTTGTTTCGAGCATCAGATTGAAATTTCATAAGAAGTTATAGAAAGAAGACAGACTATAGTTTCCTATGTATATTTTTTAGATACTAAGGTCAAAACAGTGACACGTGGAACTTCATACAAATTCGTTCTTCTGGAAAGGTCTATAATCAGGTCATCTTGGGAGATTGTGCATAACTCTGCCTTGGAGAATCTAAATTCAATCAGATAGGTGGCATTGGAAAGAAGACACAGAGGGCTACTGCAGGTCACAATTTCACAACTAGATGATCTGAAATTACAGAGATACATCAGATTCAATATCAAGCTCCTACAAAGTGAAAAAAAGGTGTGTAGTTTTTTTTTTTTTTTTGCATAAGCTTGGCTTGAAAAATTAGTTTGAAGGAATTCAAAGGGCATAGTAAAGCATTATTATCAGTAATTGATGCCCCGAGGAAAGAAAATGCAAACACCTAGTAAGCAACCTGAAAGCTCTAGCATGACTCATGAAGAAGAGGAAGAAATGCAACATGATATATCAAAATTACGAGACCAAGTGCAACAAGTGTCACTTGCACAAAAGGTAACAGAATCTAAGATGGATGGTTTAAAGAAAAATGTAGAAGCTAAGATGGATGGTTTAAAGAAAGGCGTAGAAGCTAAGATGGATTGTTTAAAGAAAGGCGTAGAAGCTAAGATGGATGGCATGAAAGCTAAGATGAATGGCATGGATGCTAAAATGGATGGCATACACTAAAGGTCGTAAGTGTGTTGAGAAGAAATTATTCTACATAGATTGTGAAGAGGAAGAATAAAAGGAACAAGAAAGGTAAAAAGAAGAGGATATACTCCAGGAACAAAGCCTAGATAAAGAAGAAATGAATCCAACCATATCTTGTAATGCATTGGCTTTAATTACCACTCCTCAAACCATCAAGATAGAAGGACAAATCAAGAAGAAAAAGGTAATAGTGTTGATTGATTCAGGAAGTACCCACAATTTTATTCATTGTAAGATAGCAAAAGAATTGAATTGCTTCCTATATCCAGCACCAGAGTGTCAAGAGATGGTTGCAAATGGAGGAATGATAAATTGCTCTGGAAATTGCCATAATATCAAGCTATCCATGGGAGAATATGTATTGAATAGCCCAATGCTTTCCATTCCAATGGGAGATGCTGATGTTGTACTAGCAGTCCAATGGCTACAATCCTTGGGTACAATAGCTTTTAACTTTCAAGAACTTTTCATGAAATTTTATGTGGAAGGAAAGGAAGTTGAATTAAGGGGTATTGCAGGGAAACTGGGAAAGATAATAAGCTCTAACGGCATGACAAAGCTTCCAAAAAAGGAACAACGAGGTGTAATTGCACAATTATGTTTGCTAGATGTTTCCACATCGAAATCATCTATTTCTCCAGATCTCCAAAAAGTCTTGGACAATCATTCCAAGGTATTTGAGACTCCCAAAGGTCTCCCACCTATTTGTGATCATGATCATGCTATTCATTTAATTCCAGGAAGTGTTCCTCCAAACATCAGGCCGTACAGATATCCCTATGCCCAAAAGAGTGAAATTGAACGTATGGTTGCAGAAATGCTTGAGACTGGTATAATTCAACCTAGCCAAAGTTCTTTCTCTGCTCCAGTAGTATTGGTGCACAAGAAGGATGGATCATGGCACATGTGTCCAAATTATAGGGAGTTCAACAAGATCACTATTAAAGATAAGTTTCTCATTCTTGTCATTGATGAATTATTGGATGAATTGCATGGATTAATTTACTTCACCAAGTTAGATCTTCGTTCAGGATATCATCAAATCAGAATGAAGACTCAAGACATTCCGAAAGTAGCATTTAGAACTCATGAGGGTCACTATGAGTTTTTGGTCATGCCTTTTGGCCTTACCAATGCACCTTCTACATTTCAAGGTTTGATGAATTCCATTTTCAAACCCTTCCTTAGAAAATTTGTGTTAGTATTTTTTGATGATATACTAATCTACAGCAATTATTGGAAGGATCATGTTGAACACGTTGACAGGGTGCTACAACTATTGGAGGAGAAACAATTATATGCAAAAAGATCCAAACGTTTCTTTCGAGTACAAGAGGTGGAATATCTGGGTCATATTGTATCTCATGAAGGAGTTAAGGTAGACCCTAGCAAAATTAAAGCCATTAAGGAATGGGAAATCCTCACATCCATAAAGCATTTGCGAGGATTTCTCGATTTGACAGGGTATTATCGCAAGTTTGTTAAGAATTATGGGAAAATAGCAGCACCTCTAACAAAATTGTTGAAGAAAGATGCATTTTCGTGGGCTCCAGAAGCAACAAAGGCCTTCGAATATCTTAAAGAGGCAATGTGCCAAGCACCGATCTTAGCTACACCAGACTTCACAAAAACCTTTATTGTGGAATGTGATGCTTCTGGAAATCGAATTGGTATTGTTTTAATGCAAGATGAAAGACCCATTGCTTTCGAAAGTCGTCCAATCAAGGGAAAGTATTTACACAAAGCTATTTATGAGAAGGAAATGTTGGCAATACTACATGCACTTAAGAAATGGCAACCCTACCTAATGGGAAGACACTTCAAGGTAAAAACGATGTTGGGTTGTGTTATATTCTTTCCACGACTAACCCACGTAGTGAACCGGGGGGTTAGAGGAGGGGCGGTGCTCCCCCTTCGTTGCGCCGATTGCACAGCAGGGGGGTCACGGGGGGGGGCAGCCCCCCCTTTCCGGGGGGTTTGAGGGGGCCGGGTAGCCCCACTCTACGGGGTCCAGGGCAGCGCCCCAGGAAAAAAAAATTTGGACCCTATATTAGGTTGGGCGAACCTACCTATGGTTTTCGGTCCATGGTTTTGGACGCAATGGTTTTCGGTCCATGGTATTGGATGCTTCGGCATGTATAAATATGTATTGTAACATTGAAAGGAATATAATGAAAAATCAAGCTAGTAGTCCCGGTTTTGGGATCCAGGGGAAAATCTCTGTGTATATGTGTTTTATGTGTTATGCTCTCACATTGTTTATTTTTCTGTGATTTAGAATTCGTATGCAGGTAATTTCTGTACGGGGTTAAAACCTACATTTGGTATCAGATCTGTTTTGGCTTCAAGGGGATGCCTTTGTTGTTGAGGGGTTTCTCTCGGGCCTGCGGTAGACCCTGTTCAGTGGGAGATCTGCGGGATCAATTCTGGTGGTGAAAGAAGATGGCAAGTAGCGGAAAGATAGAGATCGAGAAGTTCAATGGTCAGAGTTTTGAGTTGTGGAAACTCAAGACGGAGGATCTGTTGGTGGATAAAGATCAGTGGATCACGGTAGATCTAGGTACTAAACCAACGGGAGTGGCCGATGAAGAATGGAAGAAGTTGGATTGGAAGGCAAAGAGCATAATACGATTGTGTGTCTCAGATTCAGTATTTCTGAATATATCAGGGGAAGCTACGGCGAAGGCTTTGTGGGACAAGTTAGGGACTTTGTACCAATCTAAGTCTCTGGTGAATAAACTGTTCCTGCAGAAAAAGCTGTATAACCTGAGGATGAAAGATGGAGACTCGGTGACAGAGCATCTGAACGCATTTAATACTGTGGTAAGTCAGTTAGCGTCTATTGATATTAAAATTTCAGATGAAGATAAGTGCATCAGTTTGTTGTGTTCTCTACCAGATTCTTGGGATAGTCTGGTTATTGCAATAGGTAGCAATGCAACTGCTTTGCAATTTGATGAAATAGTCTCAGCCTTGCTGACGAAGGAGATGAGATGGAAAAATATGGAGAGCCAGAATGGTGATGCCTTGTCTGTACGAGGACGGTCCCAGAATAGAAACAAAAGTAAGTCATCGAGTGGGAGATCTAAATCTAGAGGGAGATCTAAATCTCCAGGAAAACCTGTAAAGGTGGTGTGCTGGAAATGCGGAAAGGAAGGGCACTTCAAAAGGGACTGTAAATCTAAAGCTCCTGATAAAGGAAAGGGATCTGATGATGCTCCTTCTGCAGAGGCGAAAACCACCTCAGATGAAGGTGGGGATGTGTACTTGGCTTCTTCAAGTACACATGTAGATCATGAGGCATGGTTGATTGACTCAGGTGCATCCTTTCACTTCACTCCCCATAGAGAGTGGTTCTGCGAGTATCAGAAATACGATGGTGGTGATGTCTTCTTAGGAGATGATAGGAAGGCTCGAATCATTGGTCGCAGAAAAGTAAAGTTGAAGTTGCAAGGTGGAAGGGTTAGAACACTTCCGGGTGTTCTGCATATTCCTACATTGGCCAGAAATCTGATTTCTGTAAGCAAGTTGGATGATGCAGGTGTAAAAAATAGTGTTTGAGAAGGATACCTGCAAGATGGTTCGGGGAGCACTGGTATTGATGTGGGGAGTTCGGACTGGAACTCTGTACAAGCTGCAAGGTAGCACTGTTGTTGATGGATGCAATAGTTCTGTGGTTCCTGAAAGTGGAGCTGAAAATCTAGTGGTCTCTGGAGAGAAGACCATGCTGTGGCATCAAAGGCTTGGACATATTGGAGAGAAGGGCCTTCAAATACTTCATGGTAAAGGTATGGTAGAAGGTATGAGTAATAGCTCTCCGGATTTTGATTTCTATGAAAACTGTGTATATGGGAAGCAGAATCGGGTAAGTTTCCCCTCTGGTGCTAAGAGGGCGAAACAGATATTAGAGCTTGTGCACAGTGATGTGTTTGGACCTGTGAAAGTTCCATCACTGGGTAAGTCTGTGTACTATGTATCATTTATAGATGACTTCTCAAGGAATACATGGATATATTTCCTTAATAATAAATCTGAAGTCTTTGACAGGTTTAAAGAATTTAAGGTTCTGGTGGAAAATCAGACAGAGAAGAAGATAAAGGTGTTGAGGACAGATAATGGTGGAGAGTTCTGCAGCAAGGAATTTGAAGAATTCTGTAAGAAGTGTGGTATAGCACGGCAGAATACTACTCCATATACACCTCAGCAAAATGGAGTCGCAGAAAGAATGAACAAGACATTGATGGAAAGGGCAAGAAGCATGCTCAGCGGTGCCGGGTTAGGACAGGAATTCTGGGAAGAGGCGGTGGATACTGCATGTTACTTGGTCAACAGGTCACCTTCATCAGCGTTGGAGGATAAGACTCCACAAGAAGTATGGACTGGTAAGAAACCCTCCCTTTCACATCTGAGGGTATTTGGATGTGATGCATATGTACATGTTCCAAAGGAGAAATGAACCAAGTTGGATAGTAAATCTGAAAAGTGCATCTTTATTAGGTATAAGGATGGTTTAAAAGGTTATAAGCTTTGGAACCCAGTCACATGGAAGGTTGTGTACAGCCGAGATGTGGTGTTCAGAGAGGTAAAAGATGTTATTCAACATGAAGTCCAACCAAAGGAACCTGAGAAGATAGAGTTTGAACTAAAGGAGGAAGAATCAGACTCTGCAGCAGAGGAGGAATTAGAAGATGAAGAGCCACAAACTCTCGCTGTGAGAAGATCAGTTTGAGAAAGAAGGCAGCCAGAAAGGTATAGTCCTTCTGCTTTCTGTTCAAATTTTGCTTTGTCTGTTACTGATGATGATCCCAGAACTGTGAAGGAAGCAGTAGATTCAGAGGATGGAAAACTCTGGAAAGAGGCCATGGTTGATGAAATGGCATATTTGCACAAAAAAGAGGCTTGGGATCTGGTGGAGTTGCCGGCTGGAAGGAAACCCATTGCAGCAAGTGGGTGTTTAAAAAGAAGACAAATGCAGAAGGGAAGGTGGAGAAATAAAAAGCTCGGTTGGTAGCAAAAGGTTATTCCTAGGTGCCGGGAATTGATTTTGGTGATATTTTTTCTCCTGTTGCCAAGGTAACTTCTATTAGGTTACTTTTATCTATCGTTGCTGCTTTTGATTTTGAGGTAGAACAGATGGATGTGAAGACAGCATTTCTTCACGGGGATTTGGAAGAGGAAATCTACATGAAGCAACCTGAAGGCTTTGCGGTGAAGGGTAAGAAAGAACTCGTATGCAAGTTAAAGAAGTCTCTGTATGGGTTAAAACAGTCACCAAGGATGTGGTATCAGAATTTTTATACATTTATACGGGGACTTGGCTTCACCAGAAGAAAAGCAGATCACTGTGTGTATTTTAAATTAATTGGTGACCGTGTTATTTATCAGGTCTTATATGTGGATGATATGTTGCTGGTTGGAAATGACAAAGAAATTATCCAGGACTTGAAGACCCAATTGTCCTCCAAATTCGACATGAAAGATCTTGGTGCTGCAAACTATATTTTGGGCATGGAAATTAAAAGAGATCGGGAAAAGAGGAAGCTCTGGTTAAACCAGAGGAAGTATGTCGAGACAATACTGCAGAGGTTTAATATGCAGGATAGTAAATTGGTGAAGATTCCTATTCCTGTAGGTGTGAGGTTATCTGCCGAACAATGTCCCAAGACACAAGAAGAGGAAGAGGACATGTCCCGTGTTCCATATGCGAGTGCAGTCGGTAGCCTGATGTATGCAATGGTCTGTACTCGACCAGACATTGCACATGCAGTGGGAGTATTGAGCAAGTTTATGTCAAAACCAGGGAAGGAGCACTGGACAGCAGTGAAGCGGGTTTTCAGGTATTTGTGTGGCACTAGTGATTATGGTTTGTGCTACCAAGGAAGACCAGGATTGGATAGAGTGTTGGATATTCGTGGCTTTGTTGATGCAGACTGGGCTGGAGATCTGGATTAGAGAAGATCTACAAGTGGGTATGTGTTTAACCTATTTGGAGGTGCAGTTAGTTGGATGAGTAAGAAACAATCTGTAGTGGCACTATCAACTACAGAGGCAGAATACATGGCAGCCACTCATGCAAGCAAGGAAGTAGTTTGGTTGCAGAGATTGTGTTCAAGTATGGGGTTAGTACAGGGAGCTATAAGAATAGACTGTGACAGCCAAAGTGCAATTTTCTTGGCAAATAACCCTGCTTATCATTCAAAGACAAAGCACATTGATGTTCAGTATCACTTTGTGAGGGATATGATAGAAGACAAAAAGGTGTTGTTGGTAAATGTGGACACTTTGAAGAATACTGCAGATGCATTGACAAAATCTGTGAACTCTGAGAAGTTCTCTTGGTGTAGAGAAACAATGGGCATTTCAGGGCTGGAAAAATGACTAAGCTCTCTTGTGGCCCCCTGTGGAAAGAAAACAACAAGTGGGAGATTGTTGGGTTGTGTTATATTCTTTCCATGACTAACCCACGTAGTGAACCGGGGGGTTAGAGGGGGGTCGGAGCGCCCCCTTTGTTGTGCTAATTGCGCAGCAGGGGGGTCACGGGGGGGGAGCAGCCCCCCCTGTCTAGGGGATTTGAGGGGGACGGGTAGCCCCCCTCTACGGGGTCCGGGGCAGCGCCCCAGGAAAAAAAAATTTGGACCCTATATTAGGTTGGGTGAACCTACCTATGATTTTCGGTCCATGGTTTTGGACGCGATGGTTTTCAATCCATGGTATTGGATGCTTCGGCATGTATAAATATGTATTGTAACATTGAAAGGAATATAATGAAAAATCAAGCTGGTAGTCCTGGTTTTGGGATCCAGGGGAAAATCTCTGTGTATATGTGTTTTATGTGTTATGCTCTCGCATTGTTTATTTTTCTGTGATTTAGAATTCGTATGCAGGTAATTTTTGTACGGGGTTAAAACCTACAAACAGATCATGATAGCCTTAAATACTTTTTAGAACAAAGATTATCCTCTGAAGAACAACAAAAATGTGTCACAAAGATGTTGGGTTATGAATTTGAAATCATATACAAAAAAGGGAAGCAAAATGTTGTGGCAGATGCACTCTCAAGAAAGGATGAGGATGTGGAAGCATTTTTGTGTACCATTTCTATTATCCAACTAGATTGGATAAACGAAGCAAGGGAGGAATAGAAGAATGACGAAGAAGTGTGGGAAATTATTTGAAATTTACAACAAGATTCCAGTACATCTGATACATTTAGCTGGAAAAATGATTCGTTATGGTACAAAGATCGCTTATACCTCTGTAAGAATTCCAAACTCAAACAAAAGATTCTTTTGGAATTGCATGCTTCTCCCTTAGAAGGGCACTCAGGGTTTTTAAAAACTTACCACAGGGTTAAGAAGGAATTTTTTTGGGATGGCCTTAAATCGGATATTCAAAAGTTTGTGGAGGAATGTTTGGTATGCCAACAAAATAAAGCTAAAACAATTAAGACACTAGGTATATTACAACCTTTATCCATTCCAAGCCAACATTGGGAGGAGGTTTCAATGGATTTTATCACAGGTTTACCCAAGTCTGAAGGAAAGACTATCATCATGGTGGTAGTTGAAAGACTTACCAAGTATGCACACTTTTGTGCATTATCACATCCATTTAAAGCCAGTACAGTTTCTACGGAATTTATGGAAACAATTCAAAAGCTACATGGAAACCAAAATATTATTGTAAGTGACAGAGATCCCATTTTTACAGGAAATTTTTGGACAGAGTTATTTTCTTGTCTTGGTACTCAGTTAGCTCATAGCTCATCTTATCATCCTCAATCTGATGGGAAAATGGAGATAGTAAACAAATTTTTGGAAGGATATATTCGTTTCTTTGTATCTGATAAACTAACACAATGGGTCAAATGGTTGCCTCTGGTTGAATGGTGGTATAACACTTCCTTCCATTCTGCAACAAAAATTACCCCATTTATGGCACTTTATAGATATCAGCTACCATCCATCACATCATATTTAAGAGAAAATTCTAAGGTTCAAGCAGTGTAACATCACATCGAGCATCAACAACAAGTTCTCCAACTCTTAAAGGATAACCTCGTGTTGGTGTAGAATAGAATGAAACAACAGGCAGATCAACATCGCAGTGAAAGAAGTTTTGATGTAGGTGATTGGGTATTCCTACGGCTACAACCATATAAACAAATGTCCCTCAAGCAAGCTAAGAAGGATAATAAATTGTCACCAAAGTATTATGGTCTATACAAGGTGTTGCAAAAGATTGGTACTATGGCATACAAATTGGAGCTTCCTGCAGCTTCTCAAGTGCACCCAATTTTCCATGTTTCATGTTTAAAGAAGGTTATAGGCGACAAGCTCCCAGTTCAAACAATATTTCCAGAACTTGACGAGGAAGGAAAAATTATATTGGAACTGGAAGCAGTCATAGAAACAAGAACTCGACAACTACGAAATTGATCCATTTTAGAATATCTCATCAAGTGGAAGAACTTATCTGCTAAAGATTCTTCATGGGAGGATGAGAATTTTATACAAAAGCATCCAGAACGACTCAAGCATTGAGGACAACACTTTTTGAAGGAAAGGGGCATGTTATGTCCCTATAATACTAGTGATGCCCCCATTAATATTGTAGTTGCATCCCTTATTAATATTGTTGTGCCCCTATTGTCCCCATATTGTTATTACTATGCCCCATAAAATCCCTCTATTGTTATTTTTATGCCTTTATATTATTATTGTTAGGTCGGCTTGGTTATATTGTGACCCCTTAGACTCCTATATATAGAAAGGAGGTTTTGTCATTTGAATCATCCAAGAATTGTTCATTTTTGTAAAGTAAAGGAGGTTGCCCCCTCGAAGAGGCTGAACTCTAAGGCGTTCAACTATCTTTTCTATCTTTTTGTGAGCTGGTTTCATAACACGAGTACACTTTGCTTGCATAGTTGTTACCATCCTAACTGATGTGGCTTTCTTCTTACCCTAAAAGACTCTTGGGTCCTCATTGTCATCAACACACTTAATAACTTTGTCATAACAGTCTATCTTGGTTCTATGAAGATACAACCAATCCATTCCCAACAACATATTGCATGATCCCAATGGTAATAGATTTAGATGTGTTGCGGTAGGCATACCATTCAAATCAAATGCACAAGCCCTTACCCAATGATGAACTCACTTCTTTTTACCTATATCCAACTTCACTAACTAAGATTCTGCATGCAATTCCTTACTAAAACCACACTTATCCACCAAATCAGGACTAACATAGTTATAATAAGATCCAGGGTCAATAAAAATATAAATAAATTGATCACAAAGCTTACCTTCCATATTAATTATAGATGCCTGGTGTTCTTCCTGTCTATTGTCCAATGGTGGATAAATAAGAGGAATGCTCTACCCTACATCCCCAATAGTCTGCACCTTCTGTGTACTGTATATATGGTTCCTACCACGTTGATTCTATGGACAATATCTCTTAATAAGTTCCTTGCCACATGTCCAACACAACAACTGAGAAGTACCAAAACCTCTATGTTGTTGATGTGACTCATGTCCCTCTCTAGATGCATTAAATTTCTTTTGTGGTGCCATATTTTCTTTCCCATCTACATTTTGATGCCTTGTCTTCTTAGGCTGCCATTTACCTTTACCTTTGTCTTTCCCTTTCCATCCTTGCTGAGATTCATTCTTATGCTTTGATTGTACATAGCAATGCTTCAATTTCCTAATGATTTCCTCAAGTGACCAAGGCTCATCATACTCAATCTTATCTCTAAATGCTAATGAAAAACTACTAACAAATCATTGAACTTTAACCTTATCATCAGTAAGATATGATACATACCTCAATAACTCCAGAAACTTGGTCATGAACTCTTCATCTGTCATTGACCTCATCTTTAGCTCATAGAATTCCATGGACTTACTTTCATAGTACCTCTCTGACAAGTACTTTTTCCTGAAAATCCTCTTGAACTCCCACCAAATCAAGTAATTTGTCCTGATGTCTGTGGCCTACTTAACAACTTCCCATCAGATGTTTGCTTTACCTTTCAAGCTGAAGATAATTATTTTGGCCTTCATGTTATCTGTGTACTCATGCAACTCAAAGAATTTGTTCATCCCAAGTATCCAAGCCTCTACCTCTTTCGATTTCTTCACATCTCCATCAAAATTAGGTGGTTTTGCTTTCTTAAATTCATCTGTCAAGTCTCCCCTATCACTCCTCATGTAAGGATGATAACGGTGACGATCATGATGTCTATCTAAACTAGAACTGGAATAGTAGTTGTACTCATCGCCCCTCCTCTCCAGGGTGTCCAACAACCTGCCATCTCTCACCCTATCTTATATATCCAACCTGTGACTACTAGGAGAGCTATTTCCATATCCTCCATTATTTCTATCCTCATGGCCGTGGTCGATCCGAAGTCGCCCCTGTCGCTGCAATTCTAACAAACTCTGAAGAAGTATTGCATTAACCTCTTCTTGTTTCTCTTGTGCCTGTATGATCTGGTCATTATCTGCCTTAAAACTCCTTATCTCTTCCTTAAAGCTTCTAAGTGTATCTCCCAAATCAGAAGAGTGCCCCACACCACATTGCTCATCTGATGCATAGGGAGATTCTATGTAGTCTACCACCTTGCTATCCATTTGATCTCTTTCCTACAATGCATAATATGTCAGATAAACCAAATCACAATAAATCAACGTACCTTAGTATAATTTGGGGAGGTTACCTCATCTATAAGATCAAAAAATCAGCGTGATACATGTATAATATAATCATAACAACGAATAGAAACGTAACATCTAAGCATATGACCATGCAACAATCATTATAGCTAAGGTCCAGTCATCAATGCAAGGCCATAACAACAATACATGCTATGACCTCTTGCATGACAACAACCATTACTCCATTATACACATTGCCACATGCAACCATCAAAATGCATAAGCAATGCCTAATCAACTACACATATGCATAAATGCATGTATTCTAGCATAAGTGACCAATTCTTGTAATCATCCTACAAAACTGATACGTGTAATCAAAACATTCAAGAATGCACTTGACATACAAGGATGTAGTCAAGTAACATACAATCAACATGTAAGCGACATATAATGATCCGAATTGGATCCATGAAGATTATCAAAGTGCCATGACTGTATCAAATTGGGAGAGACTTTGAATTTACGAACAAAGAGCAATCAGGAAGACCTCTAGACAGTGGCAGTTTGCAGCCAGCAAGGAATTACGAGGACCTCGGTCAAAGCGCACTGACCGAGGTGTTGAAAAATGTGCAACAAGAAATGTTAAATTTAGAATGTGCTAAAAATAGACCTGCTAAAAATAGCATGTCTAAAAATAGCAATTTGGCCAGTGAGGTCATTTTCCACATTGGGTGAGAGGTGAAACTGCTAAAAATAAAAAGTTCTAAAAATAGCATTTCTGGGTCCCTTCTTATTTATAGCAGTCCCTAGTCTATCTATAGGAAGTTAAATTAATTTTGGTCTTAACAGCAGTTGGAAATATTAATTAATTAATTTAGTTGAGTTAATTAGTTAAGGAAATTCGAATTTGAAGTCTTTCTGAGCATGCACATGAGTTGTCCCACTAATTGAGGAATTTATCCTTAATTTCCTCCACTAATTGAGGGAATAAGTATGAGTTCTATAATGAGAGAATCAGTTGACTTAGTTCTAACTAGTCAAGTCCAGTTAGATTATTTTAAAAAGTTGTTAAAATAATAAAATATAGTTTGTTAATGCTTGCATGCACGTGACAACTATTATTTTAGATAACTGAGAATTCACTCATGGATAACTATTGCATGTCAGTTCTATCAGAGACCCAGTTGAGATCAGATGTGCGACAGTGTACTATCACATGCTTGGATATTTCTAGTAAGTATTCCTTGCATGGAGAAGGATCTATTATAGGAGATTGTAGGACTTGTGGCCTATATATTGAGGCCTAGGTAGTCCATGATTTTCATCTTCTGATTGAAGATTATCAGGATCTTCTAACTACAGAGAGAGAAGGATAGCTATTGAGCTGATTCTTTTTGTATGTTGTTGAGGATCTACACTTGATTGATAATACATGGTTGGGGTTTTATGTTGGTGCTTTCCCCTGGATATATCTTGTGTTATTTGTGATTATTTCTCTTGATCAGTTATGCATGTTTCTACTTGATGTTGCTCATGAATTTGATTATGCTTCTGCTTAATGTTTTGTAGAAGTAGAACAAGTATTATGCTTTAGGACATTGCATATATCGGTTTGTTCTACAAGTGAAATTTCTACACGAGGCCCATGGAGACCGCGCAAGAGGCAAAACTGGCAGTTGGGAAGCCCGGATCGGGAAACGGAGGCCATTTCTGCTGTGTGATTATCACTAAGCGCTAGGCAAAACCCCTCGAGAAGGAAAAGCCCTGAATTCCTCGGTCGCATGGGAAGCCGGGAAATCATAGGGAAAGCACTAAGTCAAAAGCCAGGTCCCGTGCTCCAAAACTGGCAGTATATCGGAGGCATCCTTGGGCGGTAAGCGGATTTGGCAGAAAACGAGCGATTCCATTTAGCGCACGATGCGTGTCATGCGGATGAGAGAGAAAACCACCTCTCATCATGTGCTAACGGTCAAGCAAGTCAACCGCGTGAAATGAGCGAACACCGTAGGATCTGGGGGCTCCAGATCTGACGACGGAGATTACGCCCGACGGAGGAACCGGATTTGATAGGGGATTAAGCCGCGACATATAAGAGTTTGAAGTCTGATTTGACCTCCGAGTTGGCAGATGATTCAATCCACCGTGTAACTGAAATACCGAATCATCGAGGAAGAGCTGGTGCAGTTCGTGAGAGGACAAGTGGCCACCTCCCTGTGGACGTTGGCGATGACGCAGAGGTATGAAACTCCAAACGAATAGCAGCAGGCAATCTAAAGGGGCAGAAGGGGAAGCGAACAGTCAAGGACAAATTGGCTTTAAGCCATGAACAGACAGAGAACAGAACAAGGGAGAAGACGAGAACGAAGACAGAGAGTGCAAGAGCGAAGAAAAGACAGTGAAGCAAGAAGCAGAATACAAAGAGTCGAACTGACCTAAGGCAGCATCGAGCAAGAGAAGGCTTGAGAGGTTCAAGCAATCCCTGTGAGGATTTGTTGGGAATTGAGCACCACATTTGGCTCCTCCTATTAAAGACCAGAGAGGTCAAGACTTGGAAATGAAAAGAGTCTGTGCACTCTAGTGGCTTGGGGAATCCAAGAACCACCCTACCAAGCATTATCTATTTTAGGAGACTCAAATTGAGCTCCACATTGTAAATCTCTGCTTTAAAGACACAATAAAAGAAGGCCACCACTGAAAGCTGGACCGAAGACGTATCCCTGGAGAATAGGGTGAACTCCTTATTAAATTTTTTATGTTCTTGTCTTTGCTTACTGTGTTTCTCTTACTATTTTCCATTCTTCCAGTGTATGTGTATTTTGCAATCTACACATCTGCACATGAGTCTGTAATACCTTCATTCACTGTTTATTTAACTGAGATCACTCACGAGTGATTTTCAGATCAAGTGGTATCAGAGCTTTAGGTTGTTAAGGTTACACAAGCATGTGTTGGTTTAGTTGTTGAATGCTAACTAGATCAAAGCTCAAATTAGGAGAAGGAGAGTTGGTCGAAACTAATCCTGAAATTGGGAGAGTCTATCCTCAGAAGACAATGTCAGAAGAAGTTTCTATGGGGTCAGACCCTCAATTAACAGATAGTTTGCTAGCCATAAATTCCATGGTAGAAGTAATTTATAGGGACTTTAGAAAACATAAGGATGAAGATTCATCAGGCTCTAAGCAAGACAAAGGAGAAGATGAGTCTCACTTCCATGACCACTCAAAAGGAAAAGGGAAAGAGGAAAGCTTTCTCACACCTCCTAATAGCCCTAAAAAGAAAGCATCTTTGATCAAACTAGATGTTAAATTTGATTTTCCTATATATGATGGAGAGTTGAATGCAGAAAAGTTGGACAATTGGATTAGACAAATTGATGTTTATTGTAGAGAACAAAATATCAATTCAGACAAGAGCAAGATTCAGCTGGAAACCCTACGCCTTGGAGGCACTGCCTTGGTTTGGTGGGAAGGCAGGACCCAAGCTGACATGAAAAGACATGGTAAGACTATCTCTGTCTGGAGTGAATTTGTTTCTGCAATCAAAAAGCAGTTCTATCCATTGGCCTACATGCAGCAAGCCATGATGAGTTGGAAAACTCTTCGACAGTTGAAAGGGAAAAGTGTGAAAGGGTACACTCAAGAATTTAGAAAGAGAGCATTGATTCTAGGAATCTCATTAGACTCACCTGAGACTAGGATGGTGTGCCTCATGTAGCTGTGTAGACCACCAATGTACTTCTTTAATCCCACTACTATAGATGAGGTATCTGTACAAGCTACTCATCTAGAAGCTAGAGGAAAGAATGGAAGTCCAGAAGTTGGGGGATCATCCCAACCCACTGTGAGAAAAAATAAGGAGAAAAGAAAGCAGAAATGGAAAGCCAGTAAGGCTAACATTGCACAGAAAAGCAAGGCTTCATGCACTTACTGTGAAAATGATGGGCATGATGATGAGCATTGTTGGATTCTGCATCCAAGAGCTGAGACCTAAGAAGTTCAAGGGCAAGAAGAAGAAGACTGATGCAGCTATTCAGAAAGATTTTGGGTCAGACTCAGGAGA
Source organism: Pinus tabuliformis (assembly GCA_031772625.1). Taxonomy (NCBI): domain Eukaryota; kingdom Viridiplantae; phylum Streptophyta; class Pinopsida; order Pinales; family Pinaceae; genus Pinus; species Pinus tabuliformis. The sequence goes on from CM062816.1 coordinate 1,655,919,260, forward strand.
TGAAACAACCATTGCAGCCACAGGTATAAGAGGTAAGAATTCTGAAGCATCTACTAGTAATTCTGCACAATCTACTATTGATGAAGAAAATGAGAGAAAAAGACATGAGCTTTTCCATATTCGAGTTATTTCCAAGCATCAAAAGATTGATACTTTGTTTGATAGTGGCTGACAAGTAAATTTGATTTCTGAAGCAATTGTAAAGAAGTTGGGATTAGTAACTACACCTCACAAGAAACCATATGCATTAGGATGGTTGAATGATAAAGCACAACTACAAGTGACTACACAATGTAAACTCAAGTTTTCTTTTCGGTCAGCATTTGTAGATGAGGTTGAGTTAGACATAATTCCTTTGGACATATGTGGAATTGTTTTAGGAAGTCCTTACTTGTATAATAGAAAAGCTATTTTATATAGAGCTGAGAACAAGTATCTACTTGTTAAAGATGGGATCGAATACTTTGTAAGAGCTCATAAGCTCAAGAATAATTATACTCTCATAAACTCAGGGCAGATGAAAGGAATGATAAATTCATGCAAACAATTATTACTGATGGTTGTAAAGGAAAAGAAACCTGATAAAACCAACATATTTGAGGGTTGTAATGCTAAACAGTACGCTGATTTAGAAAAGGTTGTTTCAGAGTATGATATCTTGTTTCAAGAACCTAAAGGTCTGCCGCCCAAAAAGGAAATAGTGCATAATATTATTTTGCAGCAAGATGCTCCATTGCGTAACATTGGAATGTACAGGTTGTCCACTTTAGAGAATGCTAAAATCAAGAAGCAGGTGCAGGAGTTGCTCGAGAAAGGGTTCATCAAACCTAGCACATCACCATGTGGGTCACCAATGATTTTGGTGAGAAAGAAATATGGCTCGTGGAGAATGTGCATTGAATAAGAAGCATTGAATAAGATAACAATCAAAAATCATTATCCCCTTCTTCGCATAGATGATCTTTTAGATCAATTGAAAGAAGATGTTTACTTCTCCAAGCTAGGCTTGCACAGTGGATACAATCAAGTCAGAGTTGCAGAACAAGATGCATGGAAGACCGCTTTCAAAACAAAACAGGGATTGTATGAGTGATTGGTTATGCCTTTTGGCTTAACTAATGCTCCTGCTACTTTCATGAGATTAATGAATGATGTACTCATACCTTTTCTTGATGATTTTGTTATTGTGTATCTGGATGACATTCTGATTTTTAGCAAAACGTGGGAAGAACACTTAAAGCATGTTAAGCAGACACTAGATGTTTTGAAAAGAGAAAAACTTCATGTTAAACTCTCAAAATGTGAATTTGGCAAAACATCTCTGAATTATTTGGGTCATATAGTAGGGGTTGGTGAATTGAAGATAGATCCCTCTAAAGTGGCAGTCATTGTAAACTCGCCAAAACCCAAATCTGCTACAAAAGTTAGAAGCTTCTTAGGAGCAGCACAATATTGGAGGAAGTTCATTTCTAACTTTTCCTTAATTGCAGCTCCCGTACATGCTTTAACAGGATTGAACAAGGTGTTTCAGTGGGGAGGCAAACAGCAGAAAGCCTTCGACACCTTGAAAGAAAAGATTAGTACAACACCTGTACTAACACTGCTTGATATTCAAAGACCATTTGAGATCCAAACGGATGCCAGTGACTATGCCATGGGAGCAGTGTTGACACAGCACGGTAAACCCATATGTTATCATTCTAAGACATTTAATTCTGCAGTAGTTAACTATCCCACATATGATAAAGAATTGCATGCATTAGTACAGAGTGTGAAAAAGTCGAAACATTACTTAATGGGCAAAGAGACAGTAATACATACTGATCATCAACCACTTCAATATCTACACTCCCAAACTAAGCTGCAGCAATCAAGGCATTATAGATGGATGGGTTTTCTACAACAGTTTCATTTATTCATCAGATATAAAAAGAGCATACACAATAAAGTCATAGACATGTTATCTAGACCCATTATAAATGCATCTACTATACTTAAGCATAATTCTATGCTACATGAAAGCTACATTGAATAATATGCTCAAGATATAGACTTTAAATATGTATATGCAACTTTAAGTCAAGGCAAATGAGTAGAAGAATTGGATTATCATGCAAAGGACCGACTCTTATACCATTGTGGGAAGTTATGTATTCCACAAACTGAAAGAGTAAAGATAATTCGAGAAGCACACACTTCTCTAATATCAGGTCACTTTGGGGTAAGTAAAACAGTTGCATAGCTGCAAAGATTTTGTTATTGGCCAAAAATGAATGAGACAGTTTCTAGATATGTAAGAGGGTGTACTATGTGTGCTAAAATCAAGCCCAGCGATAGAAAACTAGGCTTGTACACTCCATTACCAGTTCCTTCTCACCCTTGGGAAAGTGTTTCCATGGATTTTTTTGGAGGAATGCCTAAATCTAGGAAAGATCATGATTATCTATATGTTGTTATGGATAGGTTCAGCAAAATGTGTGTTTTGATACCTTGTAATAAACAGATCACAGCTGAACAAACTGCAAAATTGTTCTTTGAACTTGTATGGGTTCATTTTAGATTACCCACTTCCATTGTATCTGATCAAGACACCCAATTTGTGGGGAAGTTTTGGTCAAGTTTGTGGGAACTGATGGACACCAAACTGAAGAAAAGCATAGCTTTTCATCCACAAACTGATGGCCAGACAGAAGTAGTCAACAGGATAGTGATCTAGTTACTTAGAGGGTATTGCAGCAAACATCCTAAGCTTTGAGATGAACATTTGTGTTATGTGCAACATGCTTACAACAGAGCAAAACATTCTTCTACACAGAGATCTCCTTTTGAGACCTGTTTTGGTTTCACACCAAGGTCTCCTTTGGATTTTGCCTTTGGTAAAGACACCACAGTTGAGGGACACAGTGATGTGGACAGGACAACTAGGTTCATTGAACAAATCCAAGAGATCCACCAGGCAGTACAGGAACAGCTGGAAAGGAGCCAAGACAAATACAAGGCAAGGCATGACAAGCATCGAATGGAGCATAGTTTCCAAGTTGGTGACCAAGTCTGGCTGTATATCAGCAAGGACAGGATGCAAGGTGGAGGTAAAAAGCTAAAGCCTATTAGGTATGGACACTTCAAGATAATTGAGAAGATTGGTGAGAATGATTTTTTCCTTGATCTACCAGCTTACATGCACATCTACTTAGTAGTAAATGCAGATTTCTTGAGATTGTTTGAACCTTCGCTAATTGAGGATCCTGAAGAGCAGAGTCAATTGCCTTCTATTGATGACCTGCTACCTAAAATCTTAATGAATTGCAGGAAGAAATAGTTTTGGACAGGAAGGTGAGGACGACGCGTAGAGGAGATGTTGAGTACCTCAGAGTAGGGCTTAAGGGTTCAAAGCCGAGTAGTGCAAAGTGGATAGAGATTGGACAAGTGAGACAATTATACCCTCACTTAGTCAATGCTTGAAAAACAACTTTTGGTGGTCCAAAATCTTTTTCAGTGGGAAGGTCGTGATCCGAATTGGATCCATGAAGATTATCAAAGTGCCATGACTGTATCAAATTGGAACAGACTTCGATTTACGAACAAAGAGCGATGAGGAAGACCTTTGGACAATGGCAGTTTGTAGCCAGCAAGGAACGACGAGGACCTCGGCCAAAGCGTGCTGACCGAGGCCCATAGAGACCGCGCAGGAGGCAAAAATGGCAGTAGAAGCCTGGATCGGGAAACAGAGGCCATTTCAAATGCATGATTAGCACTCGGCAAAACCCCTCGAGAAGGAAAAGCCTCGAAGCGCTCAGTCGAATGGGAAGCTGGGAAACTGTAGGGAAAGCACTAAGGCGAAAGGTGGGTCCTGCGCTCCGAAACCAGTGGTATATCGAAGGCATCCTTGGGTGGTAAGCAGATTTGGCAGAAAACGAGCGATTCCATTTAGCACACGACGCGTGTCCGGCGGATGAGAGAGAAAGCCACCTCTCATCGCACGCTAACAGTCGAGCAAGTCAACCACGCGAAATGAGCCAACACCGTAGGATCTGGGGGCTCTAGATCTGACGGCGAAGATTGCGCCCGACGGAGAAACTGGATTTGGCAGGGGATTAAGCCACGACATATAAGATTTTGAAGTCCGGTTTGACCGTCGTTGGCAGATGAGTCATTCTACCGTGTAACTGAAATACCGAACCATCGAGGAAGAGCTAGCGCAGTTTGTGAGAGGACAAGTGGCCACCTCCCTGTGGATGTTGGCAATGGTGTAGAGGCAGGGAACTCTAAACGAATAGCAGCAGGCAATCCGAAGGGGCGGAAGGGGAAGCGAACAGTCAAGGACAAATTGGCTTTAAGCCATGAACAGACAGAGAACAGAACAAGGGAGAAGGCGAGAACGAAGACAGAGAGAGCAAGAGCAAAGAAAAGACATTGAAGCAAGAAGCAGAAAATATAGAGTCGAGCTGACCTAAGGCAGCATCGAGTAGACAGAAGGCTTGAGAGGTTCAAGCAATCCCTGTGAGGATCTGTCAGGAATTGAGCACCACATTGGGATCCTCCTATTAAAGACCAGAGAGGTCAAGACTTGGAAAGGAATAGAGTCTGTGCACTCTAATGGCTTGGGGAATCCAAGAACCACCCTACCAAGCATTATTTGTTTTAGGAGACTCAAATTGAGCTCCTCATTGTAAATCTCTGCTTTAAAGATACAATAAAAGAAGGCCACCACTGAAAGCTAGACCAGAGATGTAGCCCTAGAGAATAGGGTGAACTCCTTATTAAATTTGTTGTGTTCTTGTCTTTTCTTACTATGTTTCTCTTACTGTTTCCATTCTTCCAGTGTCTATGTATTTTGCAATCTAATCGATCCGTTGCCTAAAATAACATAGACACACACCAGCACATGAGTATGTAATACCTTCATTCATTATTTATTCAACTGAGATCACTCACGAGTGATTTTCAGATCATATAACCATATGCAACCAGTCATATACTCATGATGATGTATTCCAAAAATTCAATCATCAAGTTCCTCATGAAAACCTTACTACCATCATTATCAACAACAAGAAAATGCAAGAATCACATGGAATGCAAGTGTAAGAAACACACATTCAACTAACATGCATGCATGACCAACACACACCGCCCATCCAGTCTGAGGGGTAAACCATGCTTTGATACCACTCTGTAACGCCATCCTCAAACATCTACCCAAGTGTTATCACCCTATTTGCCACTGCATTATAGCGAGAGAAACCCAATATCAACTTAGCTTATTTGTTTGACTAAAATGCATCCTTTTCACATTTTCTTTTACATATGTGAGATTTATCCCATCATAAAAGGGTGAAATTACATAATTGAGCAATTTCTCATAATTATTTTGCCAAAATATTATAATTATGAGATAATATTTATTTCATAATTGAGAAATTTGAGAAAAAACTCATAATTGTGCAAAAGGTTTCTAGAGTTTTCCATTCCCAAGGAGATCAACTTGACCCACTTATGTATGAGTTGGCTAGGGGTCTATTATTGTAGAAGTTTCCTAGCTTCTCAAGCCCCTATATGTCTAGAGACATTCTCTTGGAGGATAGAATGAGCCTTTATAATCTCACCAAGTGGGAAGGGGGGTGGGTGTCCAAAATACAGCATGAGAGCTCTGGTGCTTTGGGAGAGGAGGTCATACTGCAAGTTGGAGGAGAGGATCTTCTTTGTATTTGAAGGTACAAATTTGATGTACTTTCATTTGTATGGTTAATAAAAATATATGTTCCCTTCCTTACATGAATTTGTGTTCAGTATGTTATATGATCGTATCTATTGCTTTTGATATAACGATCTTCCGAGGAAGACCAACATTTTTCCTTCTTTAGTGGTGTTTGTGTGCAAGGATAGAGATATGGTGCAGATGTGTTGGATCACTCGAGTGGAGCGCAAGATCTACATCGAACTCAAAACCCTTCACCGACATGCGAGGATTCTAGATGTGATCTCTTATCTATAGCATAGATCTGACTGCTTGTTGCATGCATGACCATTTGGATTGGGGGGGCATTATTAGATCACATTAGCCATTACATTTTGTTGTCTGGTGATCTCAATCAGGCATGATATCACGGAGCAATAACTCCTTGCAAATTTAGTTGCAACACCTGGGTTCAGTATCCAAAAGGAAAAAGAAAAGTTCATGGGAGAAAAGCGAAGCTTCATGGATGTTGGGGCTTCAACGTCTAGTGCACAACCAAAGTTAATGCCAAAGAAGGACTATGACAAAGTGTCTACTTCGACGCAAGAATTAGATCCAAGTATTTTGAATTTACTTTTAGAGACTTGCATGAAGTTGTTGAGGAATCAAAAGGTTTTTGAAGGGCGCCAATAGTTGATAGACTCTTGCGCTGATAAAGAGGTACCACGAAGTGATCTATGCACAGCGAACAATTTACATCGACACAAAAAGAGAACAGTGAAGGAAATGAGATTAACTACGCAAATCAGAGAATATGATATGGATCAGGTAATCTTGGATTTATGATCTAATTCCAACGTGTTACCTAAGAAAACTTGGGAGTTAATGGGAATACCAAGGTTGCAATGGTCACCGATACAGTTGAGGATGGCTAAACAACAGAAGATCCTTCCTACGCGAAGTTTACCTGGCGTCATAGTAGACATCGAAGGAGTCTGAATCATTGCAGACTTATAAGTAATTGAAATTTTAGATGATAGAAACCCATATCCAACGGTTCTTGGATTGGATTGGGCTTTTGATAATTTGGAAATAATAAATTTGAAGAAGAGACAAATGGTGTTTGAAAAAGATGATATAAGGGTCATTGTCCCTCTAGAAACCTCAAAAGGAGTGCACTATACAGAGCCTATCTGCGATGAGTATTGCGACGTAGATGTCGGTAACATTTATCAAATAATAGCTAAGGAGGAAGATTATATTAATCCCACTACATATGGAAAATTGGGCTAGGAGTAGGACAGATCATGTACTTCAGATTCCGAGGAAGAACTAGAGAATTGGCAGAACAGGTTAATCACTTCACTGCATAACATCTGAGGTATGTAATGTGCCTTATTATTATGGGATTGGAGAAGTAAGCATGTTCATTGATGAATATGAAAGGGAAATACCAAAAGAACAGAGGTTGCAATCTTTGGATGTAGCCTTGAAGTATACACCTGCTAGATGGTGGGGTACTAATAAAATAAATATAGAAGATTGGCAGCAGTGTCGAAGATTAATGTGGATCAGGTTTGGCTCAATCGACACATAAATAGAGGTAAAGTATGATGGTAAGGTTGATCCCCTAGGATCATATTCATCACTACCCTTCAGTTTGGAAGGAAATTCCAAAGCAAGAGTGGGTACATGGGTTTATCCACACACTAGAAACGATTCCTATGAATTGGTATCTTGAAACAGAACTGTGACATGGAACTGCGAACTGGATAGATTTGGTTGAAGGGTTCATGCTCACATTCAATTTTGAAGATGATTGCCTGTGTGTAGACTCGGCTCTTCAGGTAATCAGAGCAAAGGTTTTTGATAATGGAGCTATATTAACTTGGCAGCATGATTGGGTTGCGTAGTTACAAAATGCATTCGACTGTTATAGTATCACTGCCAAAGAAGATGAAGATCCACACAATATTTATATACCATAATCGGAAGGACATAACAAAGTTGTTGGACTAGAACCAAAAATACCAAATATAATGCAGTCAGTAAAAACACAGAAAGTCAATATTGGGACAGAGAAAGAACTAAAGTTTGCAATGATTGGAGACTATTGGGATGCAGATACAGTTAGTAAAATCATAGAGCTGAACATGAATACCAGAAGTTATTCCCTACGAAGTTTTTAGAAATGAAGGGCATATTAGGGGACCTAGGAGTTATGAGGATACCTCTAAAACCTTATGCAAAGCCCGTGAAGAAAATACCCTATAGGTCGAATCCAGAATACAAGGAAAAGGTGAAGGAAGAATTAGACAAAATGATAGTAGCAGGGATCATCGAGCCCGTCGAAGAGTCTGAATGGGTAAGTCCCATGATAGTTCAGGGAAAGAAGACTTAGAGAGAGTTAGAATTTGTGTAGATTTGAGGAAACTAAATGATGCATGTGTGCATGACCCCTTCCCTACACCATTTACAAATGAAGTATTGGACAATGTAGGAGGTCATGAGGCCTATTCTTTCACAGATGGATTTTTGGGTTACCATTAGATCAAAATTTCACTAGAAGATAGACATAAGACAACTTTTGCAACATAATGGGGCTCATTTTAGTACACAGTGATGCCTTTTGGCTTGAAGAATGCACCTGCCATATTTTCTAAAGTTGTAGTCACAACATTTGAGTACATACTCAAATTATTGAAGTTTATTTTGATTATTGGATAGTCTATAGGCTCTTAAAGAAGCATATTGCGAGCTTAAGGCTTATGCAGGATACATGTAGGCAACATCAGATTTCACTAAACTTAAAGAAGTGTATATTTTTTGTGCCTTGTGGCATACTATTAGGGCATATTGTGCACAAACAGGGTTTGCTGGTGGATTCCGCAAAGATAGAAGTCATTTTGAACTTGCCAACATCGAAAACAGTGACACAGTTGTGCATGACACTTGGACACACCATCTATTACATAAATTTTATAAAGGGATATGCGCAGATAATTGTGCCAATGGAGAAGTTGTTTAAAAGAAGATGTCACTTTTAAATGGGATGAAGAATGTTAGAAGAGTCTAGATATACTAAAGGAGAAGATGGTAATTGCACCGATATTAGTTTTTCCAGACTGGAATAAGGAATTTCATGTACATGTTGATGCATCTTGCATAGCGCTGGGTATACTGCTGGCATAACCAAGAGTAGGTGAAGTTGATCACCCCATATCTTTTGCAAGCAGAAAATTGTCCAAGGCAGAAAAGAACGATACTACAACAAAAATAGAAGGGTTAGATATGGTTTATGTGTTACAGAAGTTCAGGCATTACTTGTTGGGAGCACATTTCAAGATTTTCATTGATCACTCCGTGCTGAAATATTTGGTGAATAAGCCTATTTTAGGAGGAATTTCTTTTTCGATGGTTGTTGTTGTTCCAGGAGTATGATTTTTAGGTTGTAGTCAAGCCAAGAAGATTGAATTTTGGGCCCGATAATTTGTCGAGATTGGAGTCAGGAGAAGAACCCACTAGTGTCAAAGATAACCTGCTCGATGCGCAGTTGTTCTGCCCGATGCACAGTTGTTCGGAATCAGGGTCGCGGATGATAATTTCATAGATATTATTCAGTTTCTAGCCACATGAATGGTGCCTGTGGAGTACACTACACAATAGAAGGAGTTGGTGGTAAAAGCAGTTGATTTTACAATGATTGTAGGGCACTTGTACAAAATGGGACTGGATGAAATACTGCAAAGATATGTCCCAGAACATGAAAGGCATATTATTCTAGCAGAAGCTCATGGAGAAGTCGCAGGTGGACATTATGCAGGAAAGGCCACTATAGAGAAAATCTTTAGAGATGGGATATGGTGCCTGATCCAGGTGGCTCCAGACACATGCAGAAGTCCCAGAGGAATCAAAAAGGGTCAAAATTCAAAGTGGTCAGATTGCTCCCAAACCAGCACCAAATCGAAGTGCATGTCACCCTGATTCTAACTGTGCAAACAGCACTCAAATCCGAGCTCGTATGAGGGAGAAAGAGCTAGTCAAAGTTTTGGTCAAAGTTGGGTTATGGGCCAGGGTTAAGTGTCCTACAAATTCACCTTCAACTAGCATGGGAACCTAGCTCCCGAGAATGGGCGAAATTGTGAACTCTTTAAATTGCCCATTATCCCTTATTTTCAAAGGATTTGAAAATGTCTATTATTATGAAAAAATAAAAATAAAAATATTAAAATGGGTGGCGGGCCATGACCCCCGCCACCTACATCGAACCCAAAAACCATTATAAAACAAAGTTTATTTAAAAATGGCAGACGGGCCATGACCCCTGCCATCCCCCAACCAACCATATGCATATATAACAATATACGGGGTGGGTGGGCCACCTCCAGTGGACCCGGCCCACACCCCAAACTAAAATACACAACGAGTGCATTAAGTGAGGAGCCAGTGGGGATTGAACCTACCCGGCCCACGTGGGTCAGCCCCCACTAGATGGCCCCATGTGGTTTACATCACACCAACCCAACACCATAATCGTTGTACAACTCGCCACCCAAAAAACTTTCGCACGATTACAACAATGCGCCCCAAAAAAATTAAAACGTCATGCAGTTACAAAAAAATTACAATGGTATAGTATAACTATGCATGTATTTTTAGCGGAGGCGGGATTTGATCCCTTGACCTCCCTACCTTGATGCCTCCACCTTAACCAACAAACCACAATGGCCTCTTGGGTAAATTTTCCCTCAAAATGATATATAAACCTTTGTTTTCAATTGCACGGGGGAGAACGGCAGAACGGAGAGAGAGCCAACGGAACAGAGAATGGCAATGAAGTTCCGTACAGTGGAACCATGCCCAAGTGGAACCATGCCCAAGTTCCATGAGGCGGAACCTTGACATGCATTTCGAGACAAATTATTCCCTGATGCAGAGAGGAATCTAAAAGATTCCCTTTGAGGCAAAAATTCATTTTATTAGAATGTAATCAAGTTTACTATCAATTTTCTCAGATTGTCACAAGGAACGCTATGGCGAGGTCAGATTCACCTTTTGAGCAGCAAATTCACATATTCCTAGCGGAGGAGAATCTTCGAGAACCTTGAGGAAATCTTCTAGATTCCTTGGAGACTAAAATTCACCAGAGTCAGAATGCAGCCAACCTCATACTCATTTTTCTCATAATTTCGCAAGGAACCTGATGGCACAAAAAGAATTTTGATCTGAGCAACAGATCTTCAGATGACTCAGAGGAGGGAATCTTTGAGGAATCTAGGGGGAAGCCAAAAGATTCTTGTAGCCCCAGATTTTCACTTTGTCGGAATTTAGAAATTTGACAGTCAATTTTACACTATTCGACACCACAAATATGATGGTGTAATCATATTTTCCATTTGATCATTCCAGTTTTCAACCACTTTTCAAAGTGGAGTGCAGCTGTCAACATTCAATGTGCAAACAATCATTTCCATGAGATTCGATGCCACGAGATTGATGGTGTAGCCAAATCCAGCAGTTTATCATCCTCTTCTTCAGATAACTCCTTGATGTGAGGCATATGCAGTGTGATCATGTACTTCTTCGTCTCTTTGCTTGAGATGCATTGCGTTGTATAGATCCCTGTTTGATGTTTGATGTGGGATATTGTTTTGTTCTTGATGTGAGATGTACTTATTTTCATGTTTTTATTGAGATCCCTTTGTCATCATGTTGACGGGATACTCATGTGTCGCCATGTATGTTTGAATTGAGATCCCTTTGATGCCATGTTGGCGGGATGCTCATTATTAACATACGTGAAATTATGTCATGCTGATATGAGTTCCTTTTGAATGAGAGTTCATGCATCAGAACATCTCTTGGAGCCACTCCTGCGTGAGGGAATATTCCTTGTATGATAGAGAAAACACATGCATGTACATCATCACTCTTTCCAGCACTTAATGCAGCGGCCTACACCATCTTGACATCGGGGCCCAGAGATGTAGTCCATCCTGGACGAACTCTGTTATCAACGTCTTGTGTTTTATGTTGTTGATTCTTGTCATATTCCTTCTTCTTTACATCATGCATATGTGTTCCTTTATGCTCTTTTAAATGAAATTCTAATCACATCATGAAAGAAAAAGATCTTGGTTAAATCTGGGAGTTGAGTCAACTCGGATTAATGCCCCACAGTACATAGGGATGCAAAATAGTTTCGTCAAACGTGTGATATATGTCAAAGAACAGCAAAGCCATCTATAAGATATGAAATTCCATTGAATCCAAAGGTGATGTTGGAAGAATTTGAAAAATGGACTACTGACTTTGTTGGACCTATTAACCCACTAGGAAAGAATCTTGGTGAAAGATACATAATAACTGCAACTGATTATTTGACGAGGTGGGCTAAGCCACGACTAGTGAAGGATTGCAGCACAAATACCACTACGAAGTTCATTTTTGAATACATTCTATCCAGATTTGGGTGTCCATAGATATTAATGAGTGACTAAGGCTCACATTTCCTGAGTTGGACTATTTAGGCGTTGATTGAAGAGTTTCAAGTACACCATCAGAAAATTACCCCATATCACCCTCAATCGAATGAAACATTCAAAGCTTTCAATAAAATTCTAGAGAATGCACTCATAAAGGTGTGCAATGTGAACAAAAAAGAATGGGATATAAGGATTCCAGCGGTGTTGTGGGCATCTAGGACAACATGCAAGAAATTGATAGGCCAGACACCTTTTAGGTTGGTATATGGACAAGAAGAAGTCATGCCTATGGAATACATTTTTCCCAGTCTAAGAATTGTAGCCTTCACAAACATGGCATATTCTAATATAATGGAGGAGAGGATGGTGCACTTGCTTGCTTTGGAAGAGGACAAGGTTATAGCAGGTTTCTATCAACAAGTACATAAAGCAAGGGAGAAAACCTGGCATGATAGGCACATCAAGAAAAAGACATTTCGGGAAGGAGATCTTGTACTCTTATATGATAGAAAATTCACAAAGTTCCCAGGAAAATTTAAAACATGTTGGTTAGGGTTGTATATCATAAATCATGTCTCTAATGATGGCGTAGTTCAACTCACGAAGTTAAACGGTCATCTAATTCCAGGACGAGTGAATGATAGCAGATTGAAGGTATACAAGGATGACTATATCCCTAGAGCTTTGCACTAAAAGATGAAAGGAGAAGAGTCTTAGTGCCACCTGCAGTTGAAAGTTGGCACTGCACTATAAACTACTCTGCAGAAGGGGACTTCCCTAAAGAAGGCTACTGCATGATATTCTGGGGTATGTCGAAGTCAGAAAGAACTGTGCCAAAGAAGAATATTGTGCAATACTTAGAAGTATTTCGAAGTCTGAAATAACCATGATGGAGGGTAGATTACAACGCAATTGTCAAAGATAACAGGAAAAATATGATTGTTGGAAGGAAAAAGTTGTCATTCAAAGGAAGTTTCCGTTAAAAGGCGCGAGAGAAACACATTTATGAAGTGAAAATGGTTGGATCTAGTGCTATACCTGCATTAAATGAACAAGATATAAGCTAATAATGAGGTTTGAAATTCAAATTCGATATAAAATCTATGTCCCGCTCCAAATTTTACACTTTTTTATCCGAAGAATTTAGTTTGAGATTTTGCAATCAAGAGTGAGTCAAGTGTGTTATTGTATGTCTGAGAGAAGCTTTCAAGAAATTTCTCAAGCATTTTCATAGAAAGGGCTAGTAGGAGTTATGGAAGCCCAGCCTGGTCAATCTGGAGCACCGAATGTACCCCTGTCCCCAAGGCGCATGAGATTGTCACGAAAACAAGTAGTTACATAAGAACAACCTAAGAAAAGACCTGAAAAGAGGCCAACTGAAGCCTCCGGAGTAGATTTGAGAACGTCCCCAAGGAAGAAGATGGAAAAAGAGCAACAGACGAAGACCAAGCAAGATAATAAAACTAAGGAGAAGGCGAAGAAGCCAGTACAGCATGAAGAACCAAAGGAAATCCATGATAGCGAGGAGGAAGCCAAGATGCCCCAGGTGGAGACAAAGGGCACATAAATCCCCTATGTGCTTCCACCATATTTTTCACCAAGAAATCTGGGTGCCAAGCTGGTTAAGGACTCAAAGCACACAAAGTTCGGCACTTTCACACTGCTGCTACCACAAACAGTTCCATATGAAAGCAAAGTTCTCAGGAAATCGTTTAATTAAAAATGGAAGATTGGGACTTTAACGATAGAAGTAAATATCTACAGTTTGAATCGAGCAATTACCTACACCGGGTCTATTATCTAAAGAGCGAAGTTACGAGGTTGGAGCCGCACCATTGGGCTACAGGATTGTAGAGATCAGGCTTGCTAAACATGCTATATGTGCCACACTTTGGTAGAAGCACATCCAACACAACCTGTGTTCGACAGTTACTAGTATTGGTGCATTGCAGATGCCTCTGGTTGGGGAAGAGGATCCTGATTGACAAAATGTTGATAAGAAGAATTACTGAACTCCCCTACCAAGGGAAGGACCCCGCTAAAGAGTTTGTTAGAAAAAACCAAGACAAGGCAATGGCACAGACCATGAAGGATAAGTTCAGGGTTATCAAGAAGTCGCACGGCTACGATATCAACTCTATTATCGACCAAGGGATGTGCTTTTCCACACACATTTTAGCAGGAAAAATACTGAGGAAATGTAGAGCAAACGAGTCCCCATAGATGTGGTTTCTTTGCTTGTATAATGCAGTGTTGGGGTTCAGTTCAACTAGGCCAGGTACTTATCCAAGGAGTTTTTGGAGGATTGCTGCGAGGCAAAGGAGAAGGAAAAATGTTTCGTTATGCATGGTTGATTTTGATCATCACGTTTTTAGCATTGAAGGAGCCAGAGGACTCACAGTTTCTACCAATCGAAATTAATGTATGTGAAGCCGTGCAATATGCATCATTGTGTCATACCAAGGAGTCGTTGCGCGCATAGGGGAAAAAAATTTTCTTTGTGCTATTGGACATGGATTTGCACATGGTGGTGAACCAGTATCCCAGGTTATCACCTAGCTTGTATGAGCAATATCGCAACATCACAGCATTCAAGGCAAATTTTCACAGAGTATACATCAAGGCTCAGAAGGATCCAATGGAGACATGGCACCCTCTACCATATTTGGTCACTGAAGATGACCTACTTGCAATAATACAATAATGGTCATTTGAATGGATGACCCCAACATTAGACAACACTAAAGCAGTGGGGGGCACCACGCAAAATGCGGGTCCAATTGTGACAGACAAAGGAAACGAAGTAGAGGAACTAGAGCCAGAGACAGAATAGGATATCCAACACCCTCTGAGTGACGTAGATCCAACAGAGGAATCACCAGTCATCATCAAAAAGAGGGTACCTACAGTAAATACATCAGGTGCACAAAAGGAACAGAAGGCAAGCAAATCTAAGGGCACGATACCACTTGTCCTCACTGAGGGGGACATCGACGAGATTGGAGAAAAGGTCTAGGAAGTAACAGTAGAGACCTATAATAAGTTTGATGATCACTACAAAATGATCTTGATAGATGTGTAGCAAGGCATCGTGGAGTTAAAGGTGTTGGCGCAAACATCCAAATAGCCAGCACAAGTAGGTCAGCTACTGTCGCCAGAGCAACGGATAGAGCCGAGAATTGGATTGAGGATTTTGTAGATGCTAGGTGGAGTGGTACAATTTGAATCCGTTGAGGACACAAAGAGAGCAAGAGGGTGGGACCGTGTTAACATGAACATCGCCGCACTACCAACTCAAGTATTATTTGAGTTCCATCAAAGTATTACAGATGAACTTAAGGAGCGATAACAATGCACTTCGTTGTTAAGCATTCATGTGGAAAAGGACAGAGCTTTGCTAAAGAAGGAGGTTGATCAATTGATTAAAGACAAGGATGAAGCACGCCAACAACAACATCAGCTAGAGGAAGCCATTGAAAAAACTTGTAAGGCTAGCAAAGAAGAACCGCCAACAAAGAAGGTCGCAAAATTCGGCCTCTCGATAAAGGAGTCAAAGAATAAGTTCGCAAAATTAAAGTTTGAATATGAAGTGAAGATTTCTAAGCTGTAAATAAGCTTGTAGCCATCACACCACCAGAATTATGTTAGAAAAGGGAGAGGGATCTAAAATCTGCAGTGAAAGGCATCTCTAAAACAGTGGTGGATTATGGAAAGTTACTAGACGAGACCATGTAAATTTGGACCTCACTGTAGGAGGATCCAAACATTTAGGGGATTGAAGAAGAGCTACAGGTGAAGTATAAGCAGAGGGAAGAGATCCTTGGCACTGAAAAGACCTTATTAGTCTCATAGAGGCTCACCAGCATCACTGAAGGGAAGAATCTCCATAAATAAATTGAAGATCTTCAGAGGAAAGAGAAGATTTTGACAGAAAGGACTCAGCAATGGCAAGATGAGGCCCTCCTGCTTTCGCAAGCAATAGATGAAAGGCTCAAGGAGCTATGACAAAGGAAGAAAGAAGTGTTGTAAAATATTGTCGGACCAACCATAGAGGCATTGTTGGAAGAATGGGTCAAGAGGAAAAACAGGTGGAAAAAATAGTCCAGTAGTACAATGTCGTCTACAGTGGCATTGCAACAAAGATCAAGGGCACTACAATTGAGTGACTCGAGACAAGTCACATGTGAGTGTTGGGGGCCTATTGGGCACGGTCCAACTTGGTCCATTTTTGGTCAAAGAATCCACAATTTGAGGAGTGAAGTGCGTAGAGTCCGCAAAGTTTTATTTACCATGCAATGTCTAGGGGCTTCTGAGTGGGTTAAAGCCACTCATTTTGTAATAGGTATCGGGGTTTTAGTTCATTGTTTTGTTGAGTCCATAGTATGTGGACCATGGTTTTTGTAAGCAATGTAATGTATTTAAGGACATGTAATGCTTTGTCAAAATTCATTGATTAGAACAGATCATAGAGAGAGCACAAGTGATCGGGTCTTTTGTTCTGTGTTTTGGGTCTAAGGAAAGGTTATGCAACTAAGTGCATGGAGGCCTTGGAAGAGTCTACAACTAAGTGCACAAACCACCTACAGCTGGGTGCGCAGGTCGAGAAGTTTTATGTACTAAATATCTATCTTAATAAAGAAGAGGAAGTTTTGGCGAAGTATTTTGTATCTGTATCTGTTATTTTTGTTCTATCTATTTATGTGAAGTAATTTCAAGTAATTGGTATGTTAGCGCAACTGTTATTGATCTGTAATGTGTTTATATTAAAGTGAATGTGACAAAGTCTGTACTTAAAATAAACTACGTAGTAATGTATGAATGTTAGAAGGAAGATTAAAGTACAAAAAAGCGAAGTTAAGA